>CM040188.1:63642688-64027688 GCA_022606455.1 Callitettix versicolor | reverse complement strand
GAACTGATAATACCACAAATAAAAATGTATATTAAATTAATAAATATTTAGTTTGCGTTTTAATATTCATTATTTTGAAAAACCGATTGAATTTTGAAGCTTTCGTATTAAATAAATTGACCATGTGGGTATGCATGTTTATTTTCAACCTGAAACCTTGTAGTTATAAAGTTGAAAACATTACAGTAACAAATTATTGGAAACATCTTGATTTAAAGTAATCATAATTGTTGTCTATGAGGTTGTTCACCAGTAAAATAAAGAACAGTTTTAAAAAATGTATATAAAAATTTTAAAAATAGTGTAATAAAGTTTTTTATATGAAATTATAATATTTGAAAATATAATAATGAAAAAAATTAAACCAGAAGCCTTATATGCAGCTGAAACATTATCTCTCACAACCCAGGGCCCACTTGAAAGGCTGGAGATCAAAGAAAGAAAGATATTACGAAAAATCTTAGGCCCCAAATTCCTTAACAACCAATTACTCCACATCAGTAATGAAATTCTTTACCAAAAAACTGAAACACTATCAGACACAATAAGAAAAAGAAGAATTGATTTTTATGCACATCATCCTCCGAATGGACAAAAATAGACTAACCAAAAAAATATTTGACTACTTTCGCAGTAGAAGAGCCAAACCACTTTGGTTTAGAGAAACGGAGAAAGACATAACAGAACTGCAGATCACTGACACTATGCTCATGGACAGAACAGCCAAAACAATAACCAAGGACAATAAGCAACGGTTCCAAGGCAAAGTCAAATCCAAGCGAACGATCCAAATCTCTGACTAAGAAAGAAAAGCAAGATCACAACGAATGAAGCAATACTGGGCTACGAGGAAGGCACAGAACATTAAAAAGTGATTGATTTGGTGTACCCCAAAGTTGGGTGAAACAAATAAAGAGAGAATGAAAAAAATATGTTTATTGAGAGTTCTTATTTTTTATATATTCAACATGTCATCAGTGAGATGAATTCCTTTAGTTGGAAGCATTGGGAAGTATCCACTATGCTTTGAAATCTGTACGCAATGCATTTGTGTATTTGTTCAAATTTCAACCTGCCTACTTAGATCCTTAACCATGTTATAGTATGCGGTACCAGGTCGGCCGCGGGCTGGGGCACGTTTCCAGTTTCTTGCTTAGAGTTGGCCGGATTCCTCATATTTCTTCCAGAGCAAGTTGTGGTGTCTTGTGTAGTTATTCCGAATGTTGGTAAGCTGTGTGTAGTTGTCCTGTAGCGGGTGGTCCTCTTCGATGTTTTGTCGAACAATGATTTTCGACCTGTATTTATATCCGTTATTATGAGGACAACCATAATTTCACTAAATTCTATTGTTGAAAATTCGTTTAGGGAAAAATAGGCGTAAACTGAAAAAAATATGAATAGATATTTTAAATATAAGTTCTATGTTCTAAGGCAAAAGCACCTTAGGCAAATTGAAATCTTTAATACTTTAGATGTCTTAAGTATTTTTGTTTCTAGGCAACTAACACAGAACAGCTGATTTTCTTTCAATCAGCAGAGTTAAATGGGAAAATCTCCTTTTTTGCGATTTTAAAACAATAATTCATAACGTTAAAGATAGTACGCATAAAAACAACAACTGCCAGTCAACATATTGTAAATGTTGATTGACTGTAATTTTAAATTGTTTGTACTTTAATTTTCTAAAATAATAACTGACATTAAAACATTACCAGATTTAATATGCAAGTTTTCCGTGAGTAGAAAACATAAAAAAAATTCCCATCTGTGGAATGTATGCCTATAACACCGTTGTACCAGCTCAGCCGTGTGGCGTATTATTTAAATAAGGGGAGAGAGAGAGAGAGAGAGAGAGAGAGAGAGAGAGAGAGAGAGGAGAGAGGCGAGAGTTGTCGCGTACGTTAGCAAACAATGTAATTGTCTCTATAGTAACCGGTGAGATTGTAATTTTCCCCAACCCTAAAAAAATTGAACGTAGTCAAAGTACAGTAGCACTACATTTTGCTCTATGAAATAACAAACACAAGCATGCGAGATAAAGATAGATAGAGAGAGAGAAAGAGAGAGAGCATACACATAATTGGACAGTCTCTCTCTCTCTCTCTCTCTCTCTCTCTCACACACACACACACACACACACACACACACACACACACACACACACACACACACACACACACACACACACACACACACACACACATATATGTGTACATATATATATGTGTACATATTTATATGGGAATCATAACTATATATATATATATATATATATATATATATATATATATATATATATATATATATATAGTTATGGCATCTAAATGACGTAAAATTCGTAAAAGCTAGTAGAACGTTTATTTATGAAAATATGAATTTAACTTTAGGGTGTAAAGCAAAATTTAATTTAACAGTGAGATATTTATAATTCCCTCGCTCTTATTTTAAAGAATATACACTAATAATAGGACATATTATTCGTTGCTTGCGGAACGTTTAGGGTAACTCACTCATGGGTTTATCTATCAAGTCAGGTATTGGTCTCTATTTAAAAGAACGAATTATTACAGATAAATTACAACATAATTTCAATAAATATGCCTACTAATCCATAATAAATATATTTAGTACATTTTTTATGAACATGGAAATAAAGTTTGTCATTTAAGGGAAATTAGTTTTCCTTATTGTTTTAAAAAAAAACAGCTGATTGCATTGGAAATATTATTGTAAACGTTTGCTTTACAGTTTCCGTTTCCGCAACAGAAGCTGTTGTCGGCGGTGTTGCCAAGCTGCCTTGTGACGTCATCCCTCCTGTTTCCGGAGATAAACTACATTTGGTTATTTGGTACAAGGATGCTGAAGATGTTCCGATTTACAGGTACGTAATGGGACGCTAACAATTTTAATCAAACTTTGTCGATTTTTCTTTGTCGCAAAAAAAAAATACTGACTACAAAATCCGGATTTTTGAGCTATCAAAATTCAGCCTAATTTATAAAAATCATTTTCAACAGATTTTTCTCAAATATTATCTCATAGATTAATAACTCAAATCATTGTTGGAAAAAAATTGTAATTGAACACTGTATAAATAACAGTTTTTGCAGTAAGTAGAAAATACGAGAAACTAACTCTCTCATGATAGTCAGGTTTGTTTTGATTTTGAGATTTACCTGCAAAGAAAATTTAATTTCAAATTTGATCCGTTGAATTAAGTTATGAATCTTCGTATATGAAAAATGAAAAAAATATGTATCTTTTCTGAGAGAAGTTTGTTCCTTTCTTAGAGCTTTGAACTGAATTTTTCGAAAAAATAATTGAATGTTAGAATGTTCAGTATTTTTTTATACAAGGGTTAGTCTTTGTTGTGAAAGAAAGCCTGATAAGGTAAAAGCTTATTTTCTACACAATTAGAACACACGCCCGTAATGTTACTTTTAAAAACTATTTTTCTTCTATAAACATGCAATTAAATCTTACATAATATCATTTAATGGTATTTTAAATTTATATTTTACATTTTATTCTTTTGCAAACAAAATTTTCGCTTCAAGAAACTGTCACATTGACGTATTAAAAATGAATTTTCACAAACTATTCGAAAAGTGAAAATAAAATTTAACGCGTTTTATACACGGAATATCGTTAAACCATTTGAAAATGACTGTCATTCAAAATATATTTAAAAAATCATATTTGTTTATCTTCCAGTTTTGACCATGACAATCGGTCTTAATTTATGTTCAAATTATCATTTATTTTACAATTTTACTGAAAATACTAACCCAGATCACAACAACCGTCGGGCTTCCAGTTTGGACCTTCCGTAATGGTTATTTCATAGCTGATTTTCCACTAGAATTCACTGAAAAAGCTTTCTAAAACCAATTTCTATGAATGCTTAAAAAATAAATTTAACAGTTTTAAAGTAAAATTAGTAATATTTTGTCTTCTTTAAAAAATAAAAACAGAATAAAAACTTTATTGAAAAAAAACCATTTAGATTTCAAAGTAACATATTTTTTTCTGTAATTATTTCTTTTCAACACTGAACATCTGTTACTTTTAACATTAATTTAATTTTTATAATTTTACAAAAGTTTCAACCGTACTACAATAAATGCCACCAAAATTAAACATTAAATAAATTAAATAAATAATCATTTATTATTATTATTTATTTTTATTATTATTTAATTATAAATTAAATAATAAGTTAAATAAATAATTAATAAATTAATCAAATAAATAAATAATCATTAAATAAACATGATTAGATAAATTGCTCTAATAAAACGCACCTATACCGCCATACCTGCTGAACATATCAAGCCAGGCATCCCAATCCTGTTATATGTTCAACCTATATATTAACTTCTTAAAAAAAATTTTTTTTTTGAAAACTGTTTTCTGAAAATAAGCAAAATTGGACACATAACCACGAAATTAAAGTCTTTTCTTCCTCTATCATATTACGAAAGGAACAATCAAAATTTGCCTCTCCGTCCAAGGTTAATTTAAGTGAAATAACTCAGGCCTACATTTCAGTATAATTTGATAATTTGTATATTGCAGTGTGTACAAGAGCGGTTGCCCTGATTTTTTTGGTGTTTAACGTCCGACTATTGTGCACACTTGGGCTAATGCAGACGGTGGGATGATTTATAGCGTATGAAAATGCCAAGCCCTCGCCGGGAATCGAACCCGGGTCCTCGGGGTGAAAGCCCAGTACGCTATCAATTAGGCCAACGAGACCGTAAATATTACGGTAAATGGAATTATTAACTGGGAGAATATTAACTTGTTTACTTGCTTCCACCAAAGTATAACTTTCACCAAAGTAAACATCTCCCGAGCCCACGGGTGCCTTGTCGAGAAACAATGAATATTTATCCGCTTAAAGTTAGCATTCCTTATACCAGAAACGGTTTTTATTTATTATCTCTTTAGGTGAAAAATTAGTCAACTTATCACGACATTTTTCGAGCCTTTAATAAGTATTTTATTTGTAATTTAAACGTAAAACAAAACAATTTATATAAATCTAATTCTATACAACACATAATTTGAAGTATCGCTTACATAAACAGTCACACCTAAGTATGTATAATGCAAACACATTCCAGCTGTGTTTCTTTATAGAAGCAACAATCCCTGTCTCCCAATATTCCTCCTTTACAAGAAACCGTCATTGTAAATTTGCCTTAATTACTAATGAGTCCCATCACTTCCCGCACTCCCGCCAATGTGTGGGCGATTAACAGAGTGTCATCCGAGTGAGGTAACATAGCACACGCCGGCCTTTGAACTCACAATGCCCAATGAAAAGACACGCTTGCCTTAAAACTTTTTGTGTTTGAAAAGTATTCGACAATCTGGCACCACACCAAAAACCAGCCGAGGTATTTGAGTATAAACGTCAATCTCGAGGTATTTGAGTATAAACGTCAATCTGGCACCACACCAAAACCAACCGAGGTGTTTGAGTATAAACGTCAATCTGGCACCACACCAAAACCAACCGAGGTATTTGAGTAAAACGTCAATCTGGCACCACACCAAAAACCAGCCGAGGTATTTGAGTATAAACGTCAATCTGGCACCACACCAAAAACCAGCCGAGGTATTTGAGTATAAACGTCAATCTGGCACCACACCAAAAACCAGCCGAGGTATTTGAGTATAAACGTCAATCTGGCACCACACCAAAAACGAGCAGAGGTATTTGAGTATAAACGTCAATCTGGCACCACACCAAAAACCAACCGAGGTATTTGAGTATAAACGTCAATCTGGCACCACACCAAAAACCAACCGAGGTATTTGAGTATAAACGTCAATCTGGCACCACACCAAAAACCAGCCGAGGTATTTGAGTATAAACGTCAATCTGGCACCACACCAAAAACCAACCGAGGTATTTGAGTATAAACGTCAATCTGGCACCACACCAAAAACCAACCGAGGTATTTGAGTATAAACGTCAATCTGGCACCACACCAAAACCAACCGAGGTATTTGAGTATAAACGTCAATCTGGCACCACACCAAAAACCAACCGAGGTATTTGAGTATAAACGTCAATCTGGCACCACACCAAAAACCAACCGAGGTATTTGAGTATAAACGTCAATCTGGCACCACACCAAAACCAGCCGAGGTATTTGAGTATAAACGTCAATCTGGCACCACACCAAAACCAACCGATTTGAGTAAACGTTTGCACCACACCAAAACCAGTATAATAAACGTCAATCTGGCACCACACCAAAACCAGCCGAGGTATTTGAGTATAAACGTCAATCTGGCACCACACCAAAACCAGCCGAGGTATTTGAGTATAAACGTCAATCTGGCACTACACCAAAAACCAGCCGAGGTATTTGAGTATAAACGTCAATCTGGCACCACACCAAAAACCAACCGAGGTATTTGAGTATAAACGTCAATCTGGCACCACAAAAACCAACCGAGGTATTTGAGTATAAACGTCAATCTGGCACCACACCAAAAACCAACCGAGGTATTTGAATTTATAAACGTCAATCTGGCACCACACCAAAACCAACCTGCACCACACCAAAACCACCGAGGTATTTGAGTATAAACGTCAATCTGGCACCACACCAAAAACCAACCGAGGTATTTGAGTATAAACGTCAATCTGGCACCACACCAAAAACCATCCGAGGTATTTGAGTATAAACGTCAATCTGGCACCACACCAAAAACCAACCGAGGTATTTGAGTCTAAACGTCAATCTGGCGCCACACCAAAAACCATCCGAGGTATTTGAGTCTAAACGTCAATCTGGCACCACACCAAAAACCAACCGAGGTATTTGAGTATAAACGTCATCTGGCATCACACCAAAAACTATCCGAGGTATTTGAGTATAAACGTTTAATAACCTTAAGTATTTTAAATGAAAATCCGAGACTAGATTTTTTTTAAGCCTTTCTATTAACGGTATCAAAGGCAGCTGAAAAATCCACAAACAAATTCTTATTTAATTTTAGTAGATTGTTATTTTTTTAAAATCCCAAAACTTCTTCTATAATAAAGTTATTTTCTATATTCTCGAAACTGTTTGTTTTCCTATTATTCGTTTTTTCCTTATTCTACGAAAACTGAATTTTTCTATTTTATTTAGCTTTTATTTGATACATAATTTGATTTCATTTTAATTGTTTTAGATCCTTTAGACATTACCATATAATATTTGTCAAATGATTGCATTTATTATTTTCTCTCTGAAATTTCAATATATTTATAAGTTCATTAATTAAGTTATTGTTTAATGTGATAATGTCACAATGGTGTCATAAATTATTAAAGTTTGCATGTAATTCAAAGTGTTTTTTTAATTCATAACTGTTTAATTAATTAAAGTTCTAAAAAATGTTCAAAATGCAAATTAATTATTGATAACTCTTTTTCTTGGTTGAAATTGAATATAATTTTCAGAATAGAGAACAAGTGTTAAACAAATAAAAATATATAAAAGACTTTTTAAATCTATAAATTTTATTTTATAATCATTTCTTTAAATTTCAATATTATTTTTCGTTGTAGTCTACCGATTGTCAAAATGTATAATACAATTTCAATTACCTTTTTCATGTAGTGTCAAATTTTACAGTAACACTACTACGAATTGTATTTTATTTTATTTTTTTAACACAATCAAAAATAAATTAAATTTTAAATACTGAACGTTTTGTAACAACAATTAAAAGCTATAGTCATTAATAGTTAGTATCTCAAACTGTGTTTAAGTAATTAAAGTTGATTTTGTGTTCTGGGTTTTTGAAATCTACTAAAACAGGATTTAAATGTTTCATTAAAATGAAGGTTGTTTGCTTCGTTCAAGCCTTATTTTAACCAAGCATTACGCAACGCTGCTTGTTTTAGATTAACATTCTTTTGCGACAAAGGCCTCTAAAAATGCCGAGAGACTGATTTAATTACGTTAGTGTCATTGTGGGAAGAGATTTTTTATTTCTTGTACTATCTAAATTTTAATGCTGCTTTTTATTTTTTGATGTTTTGCTATGCCATACTGTGGAATATTCCATTACTGTGTTACAACTCTTGGAAACCTTCAATTTATTAATACCAAAATTTAATTACGAAAAATGTTTTACAATATTATTTCTTAAATCATCAATTATTTCATAAACAACGGTTTCATCACAGCAAAAGCTGTGACATTGTTACACAAAAAAAAATCTATTTATTTTCTTTAAAAAAAAAATTATCGTCATTTTCATCATCGTCATCGACGTCATCATCAGCATCATTCTCATCGTCGTCGTCATCATTATTATTGTTACTATTATTTCTATTATTATTATTATTATTATTATTATTATTATTATTATTATTATTATTATTATTATTATTATTATTATTATTATTGTTGTTATTATTATTATTATTATTATTTATTATTATTATTATTATTATTATTATTTCTATTATTATTTGGGGCGAAGCCCCCTCTATCCCCGACTTAATGCATTCCATTACATGCTACTCTTCCCACAGTTTTAAGCCGATCTCAATGAAATTTGAAATATATATTCTTCTAGGTCTCAGGGGTGCATACTTCGACTTTTGTAAAAAAATTTTGAAAAACAACCGAGTTATTGATGAAAAAGCCTCCCATTTGTTTTGTGTGTGTAAGACAGAGACAGTAACTGTTTGCTAGACGAAGATAACGTCCATCGCCGCTGCGGTATACGTCACTACTTACGTACGCGAGCAAACTCATCAAAATTACCTGAAACAATGAGTCAGGTAGGAGGGGTTCGGGCTCAGGTTTGGGTTTGGTGAAGTGATAAGTCAGTAGTTTTCCGGTTGCGGGTCGTGAACATGCCACGTCCAAGAGGCAGAGGTAGAACTTCAATCGGTCACTTGACGATAGATCAGCGAAACTATCGAAATCGATTCGGAAATATAAACAATGATGATAATCAACCTGGGAGTGTTACTTTTCAAAATAACACGCAGTTCAGACAAAATCATTCAGGTATGGCTGCTCGACGCGATGAATTACAAAGACTCAGAAACATGGCTCATAATACCTGATATTCAAAATAATATTTAATTCATTTGCAATATATTTAAGTATTAGTGAAGTTCAGACATTTTGTGTAAAACTTAATAAAGCTTAATAAAATACTTTAAAACTTAATAAAATATTGTTATATTTCCTAATATGTGTTTATGAGTGAAATTGATAAAAATTTTACTGAAAATATATAATGTATAAAATATTGTGATATTTCCTTATTTCTCTTTGAAATTATTTTAAACCACACACACTATCCACACACATATACTAATCAAAACATTACCGAATGTTTAATTATTCATTTGTGTAAAAAAATTATTCTTATACTTTTTATTATTCATAATCATAATAAATCATTGCTTCACCCCATTTGTCCTGGGGATTCCTAGTTATTATTGTATTTATTTATTCAAAAAATATTTGAAGAGAAACCGGATCCAGTTGGGTGTTTAAATTTTCCGTTTAGTGTTGGGAATGGTTTTCCTGTAGAAATGGAACCTCGGGTACAACACATTTTGTGTAATATATCTTGACAAAAGAATATTTCCACCTTTGGCTTTTCAGATTGGTAAATGGAAAGGTTGAAGTGTGTGAAAATGTGGGAAAAATCGAAATGTCAGGAGTTTCAGATAGTCAAGGGAATTCAATGGACGAAGAGAATAATGCTGACTCTTTGAAATACAACTTCAACCTTGCTTATTGTTCACTGTCAGAGGTTTGCGCCTACGTTTATAATTGCCATTAGAAATTAGCATTGCTCAAGTACGAAGGTCTAATATTGTAAAGAAAAAGCAACTGTTTTTAAAGGTGTTACAATTGTAATTTGTAAACATCGTAACAAGTGAATCAAACAAATTATGAAATAAAATTGAGGAAATTATGATTTCAAAATATAAAATTAGCCCTACTATTTCAGTAAGTCTTTAAAGTAACGGATCTTTAATAACGATTTCTATAGTCAAAAACATGACTTACTAAAATTAATTTTAAGACGCTGGAAAAAACTTAGTCCACTTCATAACTGTCCTTCTATAAACAGTTTGAAGAACGCATATCTTCTGTTCTAATTATTATACAAAAACATTGTTTATAAAATCTTTATTATTTTTGCTATTAGTTGTAACTATGAATAATTTCACGAAATTTTTAGCCAAGTAGGTTTAAGTAGTAAGGGGTTCCTTCTATTACGATTAATCGATTGTTATCAAACTTATACCGTTACTTGCTGTTATATCATTATTGATTTTATACAATTAACCTTAATCGTTTTAATTAATTCTGATAGGGGATGAAAAGCTGATATTTTATTTTTATAGACTAGCATAAAAATAAACAGTCTAGTCATGTTCTAAATATTCGAATGTTTTAAAATTTAAATTTTAAAAACCAGGAAACAGGAATTTAGAATAAAAATTATTGACCACTTGAAATACGACCAAAGTTATTAGGAAACGATTTACGGAAATTTTCCTGAAGGCTAGTGGCAACCGCCAAAACTGTGCTGTAAGAGTTTTCAAAGCAAAAAGGTTCAACCATCCAGATGTGCACGTCCAAAATTTAAACTATTGCGTAAACGAAACACAAAATACAGGGTCTGTAGCGCGAGTGAAGCTGTGGAGAGGGGTTTGGCTGGCTGAGCGAGATGAAGAGGACACTTAGCAACAGAGTAACACCAGCCGCAGTGGCCTACGGGCTTTGGTTAAGTATAGACATCGTTTATTGTGAAGCGTGTGTTTTGTTGTTGTAGATGCACAAAATGAGTCAAAATCTCATCGAGCAGCGATATTCGATACATTTCTGTGTCATACTCGGGAAATCGGCACCGAGACCCTAGAAATGGTTGTCGGCTTACGGCGATACTGTAATGAGTTGTTCCAGTGTTTTTGAATGGCACAAACTGTTTAAAGAAGGTAGAGAGCTCTTTGAAGACGACCATAACACCGGACGGCCGTCGACGGCACGAACCGACGACAATGTGGCCAAAGTGAGAGAACTGCTGGGTGCAAGTGCTAACCCGCCTGCGAGACCGAGTGAACCGAGCCATCTCCGACAACTGGACGCTGCATCACGACAAAGCGCTGTGCCATGGCCCGCTCGTCGTGAGGCAACTGTTGGCCCGATTCGGCGGTGCACGTTGCCGCACCCCCACCTGACTTTTATATTCCCACGGATAAAAATACGACTGAAGGGACATTGTTTGACTCGATTCAGGACGTTCAAGCAGCATCGACGGGGGCTCTCAACAGCATCCCCGAAACCGACTTCCAGAAGGCGTACGGCGAATATCAGCAGCGTTATTCTATGTGCGTAGCTGCCCAAGGGTGCTATTTCGAAGAATGTTACTAAATTGTAAACAATCTTCAATAATTTTTTTTTTTAAATCAGTCCTACTACTTTTGGTATAGACTCTGTAGTATTTTGTTTTTTGTATAATTTAGAGCGATTTGTCTGCGTAGTATAAACTATTTTTAAATATTTAATTAAATAATGGTGGTAAAATCATACCTCTTATTTACAATCTTATTGTTGAGTATTTTCATTTTATTTTTGTCTGAAAAAATTACATCTTTTAATTCAGTGACATAACCATGAAATGACACCATCTGAAAAGAGAATATCGGTAGAATGTTGGAGATTTTCTCAGCTGAGTGCATATATCTCATTAGTTGTCTATCTCATTAGCATATTTACTTAACAAGGCAAAGTGGAGGCCCGACCAGACAAGAAACTATATTTTGTAAACATTCAGATTTCACTTGGGACTATTATAGTCATGTTCGTTCGTTAATAATAGATCTACACAGACGGCGTCCAATCTGTCAGTAGTGCAATCTATTGTAGATGTTGCCAACTTGATGTGGAGTTAACTGTACTTTTTACTTCCTTATCCATGTAGCATCACAATAAATAAACCGACCAACCGACATACAAGCAAAAGCGAGAACCAATTAGGCCATACGGGATGCAGATTTGCATCAAGACAATAAATATTAAAATTAGAAAAACTTACAAAACAAGGGAAATTCCCCGTGGCATGTCAACATCATGTATCGTGGCAAAGTGGAAATTTGTTTAATCTAAAATATGTAAATGTGCCAGAAAGCATGAACTGTGACTTTATCAGCATCACAATGAAGAAGTGCTCTAGCTTCTCGACAATACAAGCCTTGTACGTCGATTCAGTAAAGTCTTTTGAGCTGGTTTGGTCAGTACTGAGTCATTATGGTGTGTGATGAGTTTGAGTTTATGTTATGTTATGTTTATGTCGCTATATATTTTATTCATATTTATTAAATGTATAGTCTTATTTTTTCTACAACTTATCATAGTATAAGTGTTACGAGTATCCTATCTATTTAATTTTTACTGTACATTCAAAAACTCATGTATATAATTTGTAGAAATGCAAATATTCATCTTGAGGAAATAATGTTATATACTGTAGCAAATAAATATAAACTATTTAAAACTATTTAAACAAAATTGATTAATGCTTGTCAAACACAACTGACGTAAATGCAAAAAAATTGTAATACCGTATTATAATAGGCACAACAAAACTCGATTACAAAATAAATAATGAATCAACAATACAATTAAATTAAAAGCAATTTAATGACCTAATTAAACTAATTAACAAAGAAGCTATATACATATAAACTCAAAAACAGCTTTGTTACAAAATTAATTACATACAATATAAATGAAGCAAGAGTACTAAAACTTTATTGAAAGAACACATTGTAGACAAAAATAGAATAGGCCACAAACTAACCAACAATTGTAACAAATATAAATAATGTAATTTAAAAACAAGTTTAAATCAATTTTTCAATTAAATTTTGAAACCAAACTCCGTTTGTTAAAGCCAGGTTTTCCAAGAACTTAGCTAGCCAATATCTTCCTTTCAAGTAGGACTTAAATTCGCATCTGTTCAAAACATATTTTGAAAAATAAATATTTAAAATCATCAAAGACTTTTCGAAAAGAAATTTCGAAGGGATTTCGAAAAGAAATTTTAAATCGATTCATTCTCTCTCAGGTTATGCAGAGAGCAAAGGTAATGTTGGTAGTGTAGCAAAGTATAACATATTTTCAATAATGTTCATTTTAAACATCTTAAAATTGTGAAATAAAATAAAATATGATTAATAAAAACTAAATTCCAATAAAACAAATCAATGTTTATATATATATATATATATATATATATATATATATATAATTATTATTATTATTATTATTATTATTATTTATTATATATTATTATTATTATTATTATTATTATTATTATTATTATTATATTATTATTATTATTATTATTATTATTATTATTTGCGTATAGACCCTGTTTGATCACGCAAAGCACTCCGACTCATGTCTTGTTCCTTCTAATCCTCCACACCTCCCTCATCCTGTTCCCATGGATCCTTTTCCTCTCCTCCGTCCATTTTACCCCTGCTCTCTTTGGGACTTCACTCTCTGGGACCTTCCAACCGAGCATCTTTCTCCTGTATGCGTTCCTGTCTTCAACGTCTGTTGAGTCTATTTCTGCGTCATGTAGGTCTATTCTGATTTGTGCGATCAACGACGTTGTTGATTTGACTCCTTATATATATATATTAAACACTCCATTTTAAAAGTGTATTGATTTTTAAAAAAAAATACAAAATAATGGAAAAAAGATAACCTCAATCTTTTAGACATACTTTTCTGTAATTTGTCAGGATCGAAGGAAAAATATAGAATATATTTTCCTTGATATTCCTGAAAAAAATTATGTATGTAAGCCAAAGTTCAGGTACATTAAATTGAACCATAATGTGATTATTTATTGATAAATGAAATTATAAAGAAGGTAACTTAAATTACTTTAACATTTCAGTTTCGACGCCAGAGTAAAAAATATGGACAACGCCAAGCATTGGTCAGACAAAGGAAGTTTGGGCAGCCGAGCGTCCTTTCTTCATTCTGAGAGTCCTGCCAAACTGGCAATAGCCAACATTAAGGACACAGATGCTGGAGTGTACAGGTGTCGAGTGGACTTTAAGAAGTCGCCCACACGGAATAGCAAAGTCAACCTCACTGTGATAAGTACGTTGATAAAGTCAACACAAGCCAGAGATTTAGTGTAGAGACAATATTGTTGTAGTGTGTTGTGAATAATACGAGATTAAACATAACACATTCAATATCGCATAGTTTTATATGAAAGTACTGTAATATACAAACAGCAAGAGTGTCGTTGTTTTGTAAATTTTTAAAAATTATTATTGTACGTTCATTAAAAATAAAATATTTGCCGAATACTTTAGATTCACTGATTTAATGCAGAAACATTTTATTTATAATAAAACGTTTCAGTCTATGAGTTAGAATCAGTATTTTTTAATTCTTATTTCTCTTAAATCAATGAAATAAATATGAATGATAAAATAAATTTCAGCGAATGGAATTGACACATTGATTAATTTCAAAAACGAAACTACTAAAAATATTTTAATTAATTATATTAATTAGTTTCTTCCCTTAAATTTTATAGTGGACATGTTACATTAATTTTCAAAAACTATTTTTCAGAAGATCCGTAACTGGAAGCAAATTTTAAGGGCGGTTTGATAAGTCAATGACTTTTTGAATAAAACAAATTTTTTTCGGCAAATAAACATTTTATTTTTCTACATAATCACCTTTTAGCTCGATACATTTAGTCCAGCGTTTTTCTAATTTTTTTATTCCCTCCAAATAATAGGTTTCCTCAAAGCTCTCAAAATACGCGTTTGTTTCGGTAATGACTTCTTCATTCGACTCAAATCTCTTACCGCCCAGCCATTTCTTTAGGTTTGGAAACAGAAAATAGTCGCAGGGGCTAAATCTGGAGAATATGCTGGATGGGGTAGCAGTTCGTATCCCAATTCGTGGATTTTGGCCATCGTGACTAGACAAGTGTGCACACGTGCATTGTCTTGATGGAACAGCACTTTCTTCTTCGCCAAATGCGGCCGTTTTTGCTTCAAATCAATGTCGAATCTGTTCAAAAGCTTTGAATAATATTCGCCGGTGATCGTTTTACCTTTCTCGAGGTAATCGATGTGAATGACACCGCATGCATCCCAAAAAACTGTGGCCATGACCTTGTTGGCTGACAGACTCTGTTTGGCCTTCTTTGGTCCACGTTCACCCCTAGTAACCCACTGTTTCGATTGTTCCTTGGTCTCTGGCGTGTTGTGATGGATCCATGTTTCGTCCACAGTAACAAAACGGCGCAAAAATTCGTTCGGATTACGGCTGAACATCGCTAAACACTCTTTTGAAGTGGTCACACGATTGCGCTTATGGTCACTGAAAGTTCAGAAAGTTGCCCACTGATAGATTACAGTTGACGGCAGCACTGTTGCATTTGGAGTAACTGCGCGGGAAATTAAAAAAGTCACTGACTTATCAAACCGCCCTCGTAGTATAATTTTTTTTTTTTGAAAGTGAATAAAGTTGATTTCATCCACTTCCGGTCGGTTGATTTTGAAATCCTATCTTAGCGAACACATATTGAAAAACTTGGCACTGTAGATGCTTTCATTTCAGAGATATTGTATTGTATGCGCGGATCATTGAGTGATTTCTGTTTTTCATACACACATTGTGCACCACAAAGGTTTCTTTCACTCGCTCATTCCTATATTGGTTCTACTGAATCTTGAAAAAAAGTTCTTAAAAACTGAAAAAGTCATGTAAACATTTGCACTCTTCTAGAATGTATAGAAACAAAATGGTGGTTCCTAAAGTAAACCTTATTTTTTAATATTATAATATTTTATTCATTACAAAATATCTTGCTTTATACGAAATTAATCTATAATTTTTAATGAATTTTAAAATGAAAATAGCTTTAAAATATGAATTACAAAATAAAAACATATCCACAAACTATTAAAAAAATTCTTTAAATTAATAAAGAAAATGACCTTCTATCAATAACGAGCGACATTGGTGAAATTGCTTAATATGTACTTTGTTTGAATTCGTAAATAAATGTTTTGATATTCTAATAATTTCTTCTTCAAAGACCTCCCCCCCCTCAACTTTTAATTGTGTTGAAACTATAGGA
This sequence comes from Callitettix versicolor, assembly GCA_022606455.1. NCBI lineage: Eukaryota > Metazoa > Arthropoda > Insecta > Hemiptera > Cercopidae > Callitettix > Callitettix versicolor. The sequence continues at coordinate 64,011,500 of CM040188.1, read as the reverse complement.
ATCGACACGTTCCTACGAGAAATTTACAGATAATACGTAAGGCATGTGATCTTGTTGTCCAGTCCAATATTTATATATATATATATATATATATATATATATATATATATATATATATGTATATGTGTGTGTGTGTGTGTGTGTGTGTGTATTTATGTATATATATATATATTTAATATATATATATATATATATATATATATATATATATGTATGTGTGTGTGTGTGTGTGTGTGTGTGTGTGATATTATTTTTTAAACAACTAATGATATTTTATAAATACATACTTTTAACGGGTTCGTGTTTAAATACATATCAGAAGAATATATATATATATATATATATATATATATATATAAACAAGTATACTACATTACATTACACATACATAAATAAAATTTACAAAGGTAAGTAACTCACAGAGATATAAAACACTTGTTTGTGGGACTGGTACAAAAGAAAAAATATACAACAATTAATACATAAAGAGAACAATTGCACAAAAGAAAGTATGCATCATCCCATAACAAAATCATGATTTATAACACAAGCATATAAATTTGTATAATAAATATACAGCAATATAACCACAAAGATATAATCTGTGAATTATCAAAAATCCATTTTTTTAGTATTGATTTAATCACAAATTTACTATTCAAGGTTTCTAATTCATTTGGAAGTTCATTAAACAAACCAATAGCCTTGACAATACTGTTTTTACTACTTACTGTCTTACATCTTATTGGCAGTTGGATACTCTTATATCTGGTTTTACTTGTTGAGTTGATGAACTTAAGTTTTACGTCATTATAATGCAATCTTAGAGCAATCTCAAGCGAAAAAGCTGTTCAATACTTTACTGGGTGTTTCAGGGATTGAGAATTGTTTCTGTGTATAATTTTAAGAATTTTATTTTGAAGTGAATGAAATAATTTAGTACTACTCATATATGCATCCCCAGGCTATTATTCCATAACTTATAACACTTTGAAAAAAGGCATATAACATCATTAGTGATTTGGTTAACATAAATTTAGACATTTTATAGAAAACAAAACCCAAATATTTTGTTTTATCCAAGATATATTGAACATGTTTATATATATATACTATGAATATCTGGTTTCATTATAAATCTTCATAATTTATTTATTTATTAACATATGTTTTAGTCGATAGTTGTAGATTAAATTTATATTGTTTTTTCTAATTTTTTAACTGAAATTTTAAGATGTGCCCTACTTGAGTTCTAAGGAAATTCTATCCATCTTATTGTAAATCGATATATTTTCTTTAACGTAAAAATTTTAATTCTTCTGTTTTCTAATCTTAAATTGTGTATCTACAGTTACATTTAAACGAATACGTATTTTGCAATTTATGTTTTATTAATTATTTTTTTTTACTTTACATCTCTTTATAAATAATCTTTTTAATCCTTTGTTGTAGCAAACGTAAAGAAAAAATAATTGTCTTCTTCGTAAGAAAGGAAATATGTATTTTTTGTTTGTTTTGTGTTTAAAATTACTTTAAAATTTTAACTTGTCAATATTTTATTTAAATGCACTTTTTTTACTAATTTTACATGCCATAAGTTTAGAAAAAAAATCATTACTTCATTCCTGGAATATAGAAAGTTTGTAATAAAATAAAGCCATTTACACGTAAGATATGATACACTGTCTTCCGCCATCAATGTGAGTTCGCCCCTTCAAAGCCTTTATTAAACTTTAGATAAAGCCACCACTTTATATACTCAATTTCCCACAAATCTCTGTTATGTGTCCTCACTCAAAAAGATTTCATAAAATGTATTGACTGTGAAAAATATTGCAGCTCGTTTAAAAAAAAATACACAAAATATAATGTGATCTTTTATTTTTTAATTTACAATTTCTTCAAATTTATCTGAAGTCTTAATATACATTCATAAATTATTTGTAAATACCTGTAGACTGTAATACTAAAACGTTATAAGCATATCAAACTTATTCATTAAAATTTTCAAAATTCTAAGGTTAGTAAAAACAAACTATAAGTAAGTAATACTAAAAATGCATACTGAATTTTCATTTCTACAACATATTATAGATTACTTAAAACTCTCGTACTTAAAACTTCCCTAGAACGTATTACGAATAATAATAAATAGTAGGTGTATGTTTGTATTTTATTGTTGATATTAATTTATTTTATGATCCTAACAGAACACAACTATTTCTGTTTATTTATTTTTAATGCACTTTCAGCGCCTAAACAATTCAATTAAAATCATTGCAAATGTAAGTTTATAAACAATAATTTTATAATAAATAATAACAGGGATTCCGATTTTTAAAACGAGAATACATCTACATCCATTTCAGGTATCTAAACCATGTTTATATTAAATTTCGTTTCAATCGGTCCAGTAGTTAATGTGTGATTGAATAACAAAACTGAAATAATAATTACAGTTTTTTGTAATGATTATTTTTGAAAATTTAAACTCAATTGCGTAACACTACAAAACGTAATAACTAAAAACATTTTATATAAAGTTAAACATTTTTGCTTCATATTAAGACATTCATATTAACATTATGTTAACATTTCATATTAACATAAACTTTAAAACATTCATATTAACATTATGTTAACATTTCATATTAACATTATGTTAACATTATGTTAACATTGCATATTAACATAAACATTAAGACATTCATATTAACATTATGTTAACATTTCATATTAACATAAACATTAAGACATTCATATTAACATTATGTTAACATTTCATATTAACATAAACATTAAGACATTCATATTAACATTATGTTAACATTTCACATTAACATAAACGACATTCATATTTCACAAAAAATATTTATTAGTAGCGTATATCAAACATTTGTTTTATCTAGCTCACCCAATATGTAGTAAATACTCGGCTATTTAAAAGCACGATTATTAAACAATCCTATTTAATTTATATTTGCCTATCTCTATTGATTTATGAAAACAGTGTTTACGAATTTTTTTATCCTTCTCTGTTAGAGTAAATAAATAAAATGTATATTGTTATACATAAATATATATTTCAGTTCCGCCTCAAAGGTTGATCATACTGGATGAGAGAGGAGACCAGTTAATGCAACAATACAGCCTGGGTCCTTATAATGAAGGCTCTAGTGTTGACATCGCATGCATTTCTACAGGAGGTATGTATACAATACAATACAATACAATACAATGCAATACAATACATTATTTCATATTTACTTATAATTGTTATCAGTCTCGTAAAATAGATTTGAAATATTACATCCAATCTTTCCATTGTTTCTTAAATTTCATTTTGTGTCTGACTAAAAAAATAAAGTGGCAGTGGCATGACTGCCGACAGAAGTGACTACTTCTTATCACGGGTTATGGCTATATATTTTACACCACAAAATGAAATTTGTAATCGATTTTCAAAATCATGAGTACGTTCATTTCAGTTTAATATATTTCTAAATACAATATTATAAGAATTTACGGTTTTTTGCCAAGACATAGATTTTTGCTACTCGACACTAGAATAGGCTATAACTGACCATGGGAGAAGCACGGAGTCCCAAATGTATTCCTGCTACTCTTAATATCTGACCCTGTGACTTATTAATTGTCACTGTAAATGCCAACTTCAATGGAAACTGCAATATTTTAATTTGGAAAGGCAGGTTGTTTGGAATTATAAGATTGTTTCAATTAAAATCATTGCAAATGTAAGCTTATAAACAATAATTTTATAATAAATAATAACATGGAATCAGATTTTTAAAACGGGAATACATCTACGTCCATTTCAGGTACCTAAACCATGTTTATATTAAATTTCATTTCAATCGGTCCAGTAGTTAATGTGTGATTGAATAACAAACAAAAACACACACATAAATTTTAAAATATTACATTAAGAAGTATTATTAAAACGTCACTGTTCTAGCCTACAGTTAACACATATCACAAAACTGAATATTAAATAATTCAGTTGCACACGGTAAGTAGTATAATGGCATTTAAAATTTTTTTTATTCACACCTACCAATATATAACAACGTATAAAACGTCACTGTTACGACAGTTAACACTTGACACAAAACTAAATAATTAAGTTGGACTGGGTAAGTAATATAATGGCGCGAACATACAAGTTTTCACTTCAAAAATAAATTTTAAAACAAAAATATATATAAGATCATGACGGCAAACTGAATTTTTCCCGTGCAAAACATACATCCAAACCTCGCCATTAGTAGTAATTACTTCAAAACGATTTTTTTAAAGTATAATATATATACTTGGATACTAAATTGTTATACAAAAATAAAAATGAAATTATATGAAATAAATCAGAATGCTGATGAATCACGAACCGCTTAAATATATTTTAAAGTTCTATAAATAGGATGTTTATATTCCACCTTCCCGTATTTCATCGATTCTAAAACGCACTATATTTTATAGAGAATTTTTTTAAAAAATACAACAAAGTGACAGACATTTAAAAAATCAAATTTAATAAATATATGCTACTGTACTTGAAAATACATGATCAAACACTTAAATGTACTAAACTAAACCTCGGGATTATTAATACTACTGAGTAGTTATTAAGGTTATGTTGATAATGAAACTGCTTATTTTAATACCGGTAATAACTCCAAATTTCTGTTGTGCAACCCTATTTTCATATTTCTCTCAAAAAACATAACATTTCGTTCCCTTCCTGCATCATAATGTACTCTCTTTGAAGACATTTCATATACGATATTTTTTTAAAACCAAAATCTCACAAAACAACACAAGTATAAATAAAAACACGCGTTCAACACAAGACAGAAATGAAAACACTCGTTGCATACTGGCTATTGGAAACAAAATGACAGAACTGTTGAGGAGGAGGGCTATCATAGTGAATGACCTTGCAGCTGGGTACTTTGTTCAATTGTTCAGTTAACAAGAGTTCATTTCTTGAAATACGAAAAAAAATATTTGTGTATTACGTAGTACCGTTTTGACAGAAAATGTAAGACGCCATCGATTCTAAGACGCTCTTTGATTTTTGAGTATCAGAATAGAAAAAAATGTGAGTCTTAGAATCAATGAGATAAGGGTAAAATTACTATAGTTGAGAACAACGAGGCTAGATTTAAACTATTCAATTGTTCCGACAATATCTATCGATCAAAATTAAAAGTGAGTATTCCATAGCAGCTATTGGTGAGAGCAGCGCACACACACACACACACACACACACACACACACACACACACACACACACACACACACACGCACATATATATATAACGGAAAAGATAGTCTTTTAAAATATTTTATATTCTAAACACACAGTTCCTTATTGAAATACATGATTTCATCTTCACACACACACACACACACACACACACACACACACACACACACACACACACACACACACTTCATATACAGGATGAACATTATAGAAATGTATCTGTGATTTCAATCCACAAAACAAATTAAAACAATTATTTACAGTTTGTTACAGTTATTAAAATCTTAAAATAATATTGCATAAACATTTTAAAGTTATTGAGAAATAAAAACATATAATGGTAAACAAAATCATAGCAATAAGAAGTTACTTTAATTTGTTTATGTTAATTTTAATAAATTAATTGCTTGAAAAAAGTATAACTAGTGAGATAATGTAATTTTTACAATTAGGCTAATCTTAAAATCTTTTTTGTTTAACCTGTACAATTTTTTTTATTATTTATATAATACTCATAACCAATTCTTTTTATATTCTTCTTTCTTTCTCTATTCTTTTATTCTTTCTATTTTCTCTATTTCTATTTCTCTATTCTTTCTATTTTTATATTCTTCGTTCTGCTTTCTCTAGCTTCGTCAATTCTACTTTCGTTGACGCGTTTCGAGAACCTCCATCTTCAAATATAGATATCCATCTAAGTATAGAATAGTTTTAGAAGATGGATGTTCTCTGAAACGCGTCAACAAAAGTAGAATTGACGAAGCTAGCGAAGGCAGATCATTATTCTGAACATACTACTCATAACCAATCTTTTCAAGATCGACTAATGGTTTACATCTACAACAAAATCACATTTGTAGGATAGCTATTACATTAATAACTTCCTTCACATCAGTGGAGCAGTTCGTGAGGTTCAGTCCTCTTGAGGAGGCGAACCTTGCCGGCCACTTCAAGTACTGCCACCATTTCAAATTGTCATGCTTTAGAAGCCGTAGATTATGTCTAGTTGCACATTTTTTAACTTCCTCTGTGACAAGCCTGATGTTCAAGTCCCGATGTAAATCATTGTTACGAATATACCATGGGGCATTGACTATTCCTTTCAAGACTTTGTTTTGGAAATTTTGGATTATTTTTATATTCGACGATTTTGTACAACCCCACAATTGCAAGCCGTATGTCCATACTGGTTTCAATATTTGTTTATATATTAAAATTTTATTCTGCACTGAAAGCACAGAGTTACGTCCAAGCAGCCAGTAAAGTTTTCTATATTTTATTCTAAGCTCTTCAACCTTTTTCTTTACATGGACTTTCCACTTGAGCTTCGTATCCTGGGTCATCCCCAAGTATTTGGCATTTTGGAGTAAGGAACAGCTTGAGGCTAATCTTAAAATGTATAAAATTTTTAACGAAATGATAAAATGCAACATTACATTATAAATAGATTTGTTATATTGCTTATTAAAGTAAGACGCTGGTAAAAATACAAATGTTTTTTGTTTCAATTATTTTAAAGTTTATACTTAAGCTATACGGTTTGGTAAACTAGATATTTTCCGCATGATTACAGGCCGACCTTTACCCCAAGTCAGCTGGTGGTACAACGACACTATCATAGATAACACGTCCACAGTATTGTCGGGAAGGAGAGTAAGGAACGACTTGCATTTGGCGAGGCTGGAAAGGAAACACTTGCACACAGTGTTCACATGTCAAGCAACCAACAATGACTACCTATCTCCTGTCTCCAGCACTGTCTCACTCGATATCAACCGTAAGTTTACTCTGCATTTATTAATCGATTCTCTTTTGGACGATTTTCTAACCACTTCCAATAATCTCAAAAATTTATTGAAAAACCATCTTGAGTTCCTTTCAGGCAATTTAACCGGTAACCGTATTATTTATGAAAAATGGTACTGTACAACTTTATTTGAAAGTTTTATGTTTTTCTCCATGAACCTTTCAAAGTTATCATAGGTTTTTCCAGCCAGTATTATAGGGAACAACCATCAACTACAATCTCATCGTTGAATCAGAGACCGTTGTATTGAAAAAGAAGTGAATGGGAAAACATCTTACACATATGAAGTGTGTTCAGAAAGTAACGAGAATTTTAATTTTTTGAACAAAATATTTATTTATTCTTCTACATTGATGTTGTCGCCTTCAAAATAGTTCCCATTGGAGATTATGCACTTGTGCCAGCGCTTCTTCCAATCCTCGAAACACTTCTCAAACTCGATCTTTGAGATAGCCTTTAGTTCTTTCAGCGATGCGCTTTTAATGTCATTTACTGCTGTAAAACGACGGCCCTTTAAGGTTCTCTTTATTTTTAGAAATAGGAAAAAGTCACACGGAGCCATGTCTGGCGAATATGGAGGCTGAAGCATCGTTACAGTACTGTTTTTGGCCAAAAATTCACGAACAAACAATGAAGTGTGAGCTAGTTCATTATCGTGGTACAAAAGCCATTAATTGTTTTTCCACAGATCCGGGCGTTTTTTCGGATTGCTTCTGCGCAAACGGCGTTGAGGCAGTACTCCTCCACAGGACCGTTTCACCTGGTTTAGGAATTCATGATGCACTATGCCATTAATATCGAAGAACACAGTGAGCATAACTTTCACTTTCGACCGCACTTGTCGAGCCATTTTCTGTCTTGGCGAGCCAGAATGCCTCCACTAGGATGATTGAGCCTTAGTTGCGACGTCATATCCGTAAACCCATGTTTTGTCACCTGTTATAATACGTTTCAGTAATTCCGCATCGTCGTTGACTTCATTTAGTGACTCCTGAGCAACTTCCATTTGCCGCTGTTTTTGTTCAAAATTCAACAATTTTGGAACGAATTTTTCTGCGACGCGTTTCAAACACAAAACATTGGAAACAATGTCATGACATGATCCAATCGATATGCCAACATCATTAGCGACCTCTCTAATTTTGATTCGGCGATTTTTTATAACAATTTCTTTCACTTTTTCCATGTTTTCATCAGTTGTTGATGTTATGGGGCGTCCAGGGCGTTCGTCATCTTCAACGTCTTAACGACCTTCTTGGAAACGCTTATACCACTCGTAAACTCTTGCTTTACTCATAGCAGACTCACCATAGGCCTTTGTTAACATTTCACACACTTCGTTACACTTTATTCCATTTTACGCAAAATTTGATACAAATTCTTTGATCCATTTCTTTTAACAAACGAAAATCGCCGAGCTCATAAAAACACGCCTAACCTTAGTGGCTGTCACAGACGAAGTCAGCAATGAAAACAGCTGAAAATTTTATCATACATTAAGGTCATGTATACCAAAATAACAAAAAAATGTTTGTCAATGGGACTCTCCAAGCCCGCGAAATTTAAAAATTCTCGTTACTTTCTGAACACACCTCGTAGCTGCATTAAAACTAATTAACCACTTGTGTTTATATTTTTCACGAAATTTGTATCACCCCTTTCTGTACAAATTATATAAAGATATATTTCATAAATCCTAAAAACATATATTTTTTATCATATGCATTTTCTTGAGGAACCCAAGCTTATAACTGTGTAAATCTTTTCCTTAATCCAAACTTATACAATACAGTACTCAAAATTTAATCATATAATATTCATAAATTTTTACTCAAATAAGTCACAGTTTAGAGTGAAAAATAAACTATATGTAATATGCAGAGTTTATTTGAAAGAACTATAATAACATGTTGATAATTTCAAATGTTTATATAAAATTTAGCTTATGTTTGAAATTATGACAATTTTTAAGACCATACGGCTCTATTTCCAGGATATTGTACTTTCACGTATAACTTTGATAACGCAAAAAGTCCGACAGATTCCCTTCTCGAATAAGATTGTTTATTACTTCATTTCATGATCAATGTTGGCACAAGCAACTCGAAGAGTTTTATTGCAATTTTATACCGATACAAACTCAATTTCCACAAATTACTCTCATCTGGTCTCTGCTATAAAAAGTTTATTGTTATAAAATAATCATAAAAAGTTGTGCAAATAAAGTTAGTTCAGCTTTTGTTGGTGGATATAAACAATTCACTATTTAACAAGTTTATGTGTACTACTGTACTTGATTTAATGCTTCCAAATTATTGCAACAAATATATCAAAATATGTGCATCACGTTACGTACAAATGTTACCGTCAAACCTAATCATCCCCCGTTAGCTTCAGCACTTGATCCTCATCCTTATTGTTACATTTTTAGCAAGAAACGTATGTGTGTCAGACAGGTATAAAACTAATAGTTTACAAATTAAAATTGATAATGTTTAGTTATATTCAACTAAAACATTAACCAGTAACTGTTGTACACCATTTTCAAAACACATTCTTTTAAAATGTTAAATTATATAAGCCTAGAATAATTTAATTATAGTAATATTGTGTTGTTTTGTATAAAAATATTTGTTAGTAACCAGTATAATATTACAATTATTATTGGTATGAAATATTATTGCTTTAGTAAAAAATACCAAAAGAATAACATATTGTATATCTTAATCTTTAAAAGGAGAAGTCCTGACTGACTGACAGATTCATAATCAATGCAGAGCCAAAACTATTTCAGTTAGCGACTTGAAATTTTCAGGGTACATTTATGTTACCATATAGAGCTGCACTAAGAAAGGATTTTGTAAAAACTTGATTTTGACGACATTTAACTACTTACCCAGTCCAAATTTAATAATACATACAGCCAGGACTATTACAGCTAGAGACTTGATATTTTCATTATACCTTCTTACAACAATGTTGAGATGAAGGAAGGAAGGTTTATTCAACAATTTGATTTCAGCTTCATTAAACTACTTACCCGGTCCAAATTTAATAATCAACGTACATCCTAGACTATTATAACTAGAAACTTGAAATTTTCAGGGTACCTTCTTACAACTACATCTAGATGCACTAAGAAAGGATTATGCAAAAATTTTATTTTAACACCATTAAACTACTTACCCAATAATCAACGTATAGCCGAGACATTTCAAATAGCTAAAGATTTGAAATTTTGAGGGTTACCATCACACGTAGGGGTGAACTGCAAAACGTTTTTCCATTATTCAACCCATAAAGAGGTAAACATTAGGTACAACAATTTTTATTGGAAAAATATGTTTTTCGTCTGACCTTCTTAAAACGTAACATAGTCACTCTTAAATATAAGTAATGAAATATATTTTTCACCATTTCCCAAAACTCATCCCCTAAAGATATTGAAAGGGGGTAGAAAATGTAAAAAAGGGGTGTACAATTTTGCATTGAAAACATTTTTGTTTTGAATCATATATTCTAAAAATAGGCAATGAAACACAAATAATGAAACACATATTTCAACATTTTTCTGCATTAATTCCCTAAAAGAATAAAAATGTAAAAAAAGGTATAATTGTAGAAAAAAGAGTGTTTTCATTGGAGAAAATATTTTGTATCGGTTTTTCTTAAAAGTAACAAAAAATATTATAAAACTCAAATGATGATACAAGTAATTTAGCATCCCCCCGAATCCATCCCCTAAAAGAACAAAAATATAAAATAGATGTAAATCTTTGTATTTGAGAAAAATATTTTTAATCAGATTTTTTAAAATTCGAATGGAACACGTTTGAAGACAATAAAACAACATATTCAGGTTATAATATTTTTTCATATTCACTGTAAAATAATCATGAGTTTAGATGATCACGCTTTTATTAATATATTTTTTTTTCTAAATTATTACATTACTGAAACAGTTTAAATTTCGTGGGCGAAGCCGCAACGGGTAATGCTAGTAATATATATTTTACGTTGTATATAAGCAGAGTTTAAACATAATGAAAAGGAAAAGTTAAATTTATCAAAATCGTTAATTTAATATTAGCTTACAACCCAATTGCATCAAAATCATTTTTCACGAAATTAAAACTTTTTCGTTAGACACATGTACATTAGTATAAGAACATTGTGTTGAAGTATAAGCCTATATGCGTACATTATCATGTCGTAATATATCGTATATTATTATTTTTGTAACCGACGTTATTACACAAGTAAAATAAATTATACAATTTTACTTAATAAATGTATTCATAAAATAAATTGTAGAATTAACTAGAGTTTAACAAGTTCAAACTGAAGCCACAATGGAATTTCCGTAGAAAGCACTGAAGTTTCAAAAAAAAACAAAACTTAAGTGTCTAACTTGTTAGCATTTTGCACACAATACAGCTACAGCAACATTTTACTTTACAGTTACTGTAACAATAGAAATTAACAGCAAGATTGCAAATTACAGTTTAACATGAACAAACTAAATTACAATGTTTATTACAACAATTTTCTTATAACGTTGGTAACTTTCTTACAATCAACAATATTGAAACATTAAACATATTATTTTTAATTCTTTAAAACATTAAAAACAAATATAACAAAAACTAACTTTCTGCCATTTACTTAAATTTGTAAAACAATTTACAAAATACAGATCTTATGTTTTAAGCGTGATTCTAGTTTCTAAAGCAAAAAATGAGGAAATTACGAGACTTTTTAAACACATAGTGTGACTGTAGCTTTTATATATCATTATATTTTTATATAATATAATGTACAACAATCTACAAAATAAAGATCTTAAAATTTTTAAGTTTGATTCCAGTTTCTAAAACAAAATATAAGGGAATTATGAGACTTTCAAACACACAGTATGACTGCGACTAATAAAGATCATAATTTTTTTACATAATATAAGAATATGTAATATATTTTCTTCGTGTTGCGGATACATGGTCAAGTTTTTATCCTTTTTATTACAATAAACAAATATATAAGGGATATTATAGTTTGACAAGTAAAATAAAAGAAACAATTCTCTTAAAAACATCAAAAAAAGAATCGTAAATAATCACGACACCAACTGTCTCGCTGACATCTTCTTAGTGAATTTGTAAAAGTAATTACTGTATTTAACCCTTTTTTTAAATTCTGATTTCACCATCATAATCAAAAAAATTGCCCATATTGGTATACGAAAATGGACCCTGACATCTATCAAATTGTCAAATTCAATTCCTTAATTTCAAGGGATTTTAAAATTTCAAAATTTGTGCAGTTTCCTAACAACAAAGATAGTTATGGAGACAATAGATTTTTAAAAAAATAAGTAAAACAAAAATGTCTGTTATTGAACAAAAAATAAAAATCTTGTATCATGTTTTCTTTTCTTTTTTTACTTTAATTACGATAATTTGTTCGAAAACACGACAAATTAACATAGCTAGTTTATCAGCTGTTCAATGATATCAACTGATCTTTACGAATTAATATAACTTATTAATACGATCTTTTAATATAACTACCAAAATTAAATTAACGATTAATTTCATATAGGACTTATATGGGTCAAACGTATTCGTTGTTTCCGTAGTGTAGTGGTTATCGCATGCGCATTACACGCTTAAGGTCCTCGGTTTGATCCTGGCGGGAACACAAAACTTTTTAATTGTAATTAATTTAATATGACACTTGTGACGAACAAAACATACTGTTATATATAAATATAAACAGGTTTTTTCATGACGTGTTCCGCAAAGTCCAACATCAAAACCAGCCTTAAAATATAATACACATAGGCTATTAAAAAGTTATAATTTTTTCTAAGATTTGAAATAGCAGTCATTTTGAAACTTTTAAACAAAGTTTTGCAAGGTAACAAATCTGAGGTAAAATCCGAGAAAAATTTTATTTCTTTAATCTATGATTACGCAGACGAAGATTAAGCTAATGATTTGAAACTCGTATATGTAAAAACTGTTTATAAATTCAATTTAAGAATTTCTACAAGTATCTGAATAGTAACAACACACTAAATTTGAACTTTGTAGCATTAACAGTTCGTTTAGGTACTGAAAAATATAACATGGAATTCACAAGGAATTTAACTGTCTATAGTAGTTGGATTGTCACCCTGTATATAATTATTAACTATCTCCCAAGAATTAATCTAAAGGGCAAGATTGGTGATCATTTCAGTGTTGCCTTAGTAATCCATCCAATAGCACTTTTTCGAATGGAAATTAACTAAAACTTTACTATACTTTTTAATCTCCTATACTTTGATGTACTTTTCAGTAACACAATAAGGGAACCGTTTTCCATAAGATACAACAGAAATTTATTATATATTACAGGTCTTTCTTATGCAGTACATTACTGCATTATATAGTAGCTTTATTCTTGTTTTTTTTTATATTAAATTACTTATCACCTTACTTTGGCATTTATGAAAGAAAGCATGATGTTTCTTCGTTAATTAATATTCAAAATGTAATTTGGTGAAAGGAAAAACTCTTCAATTTATTTAAGTCAACATTTATTAGGACATAGTACTACGTAAACTATCAAGAATTAATTTGAAATATAAATAAAAAATACATTAAATACAGCACGATTGAAAAGACAGAGTGTGTTCCAGTGAGACCATTAGAGGTGAAGTTGCTAGGTGAAAACAAGCCTTTGTCTACGGACCAGACGTACGAGTTATCCTGTAGAGCAGTCGGGGCTAGACCTCCTCCCATCATCTCATGGTGGAAGGGCAGCATCCCTTTACGAAACACTAAAGATAAGGTATTGTACAATGTCGATAATATTATTTCATTCGGAGAAAATTTTGCAAAATTATGTTATTTTGAAATATCATTTTGTTTGTACAGTACGTTTTAGCTAAATTAGTCAAAAAAAATATACAATAAATAATAATGATTCGAAAAAAATAATTATAATAAGAAGATATTAAATTAAATGAAAAATCATCATGAATAGTTTATTGAATATTTATACTAAATTACTAGCTGTTTTATTTTATTTTAAAACATTTTCTTGCAAGATTATATGAAAAATGTTACAATTTTAAAAAAGCACATTTAACGATTAACATTGTATAAAAAATATTAGAAAAATCTAATCTTAAAATCTATTATAAGTAATAAAACATTTCAGTAATATCATTCTTAAATCAAACTTATTCAATAAAATAATTTGTGTCAATTAATAGCTTAATAAAGCAGTGATGAAAATAAAAAACCTTACTGAATAAAAATAAATACAATAACAGTTATTAATTTATTATATGAAATTGCATAAAATAATTAAAATATATATTAAATATGTTTAATTTATACATTAGTTAATTTAAAAGTAATTGTTTCATAAAACAGAGATAATTTTACAAAGAGTTCTAAAAATAGTTTTTTTGAAATTACGATTACGATGCATGTTAATGTTAATGAAATTACAATTGATTAATGTTTTATCTCTTGTACAGACTTCTAGAGATTCCAACGTAACGACGAGCACGCTCAGGTTCGTTCCCACGATGGAGGACTCCGGAAAGTTCCTGAGCTGTCGAGCTGAAGTTCCTTTAATATCCAACAGCGCTCTTGAGGATGGTTGGAAGCTAAATATTTATCGTAAGTAAAATATTATATAAGAAAGATCCATATACTATCATTTAAGGACGAATCTGTGTGTTTTCTTAACAATTTTTTTCTCACCGGTGGTATTTCTATCTGTGAGTAATTCTGTTTTGTTTTAGACAAATCTAAAGTAGCTCATATGTAGAAATAATGTCACGCACTTTATCTAATTTGTAATAAAGTAGATTATGATCGCTTTTTCGGCTATATAGCACACCTTTCTGAAACCTGATTGTTGAAACAGCTATTTAGCTATTTCTGGAAGATTAAAATGCATAATAATTGGTTTAAAGAGATCCGGAGTGATTTAGAAGAGTTGAATTTGACGGTACCTCAAATTGAAGAGCAGAGAAGAGGATTCTAAGGAATAAGTATCTGCGATTCAAGTTAACAACATTTGAACGAAAGACATATATCATAACTGATGAACAATGGGCAGCCAGGTCGGACAGGATGAAGAAATTTTGGGAACGGAAGAAGAAGCTGAAACGCTAGTCTCTCAATAGTTATATCTGGCTTGGAAGTGTATGGACTGATTTTTTTTTAACGTCTCACTATTGTGTTCACTTGGGCTAATGCAGACGATGGGATGATTTATAGCGTATGAAAATGCCAAGCCCTGGCCGGGAATCGAACCCAGGTCCTCGGGGTGAAAGCCCAGTACGCTATCAACTAGGCCACCGCCTCGGCTTAGACAGATTGAAGGACTTCAATGAGGGCGTAAACTATTTTTTAAAAAAGTAGATTTTTTATTTTTTAAGTAATCCATTTATTACGTCTTTACACTATGTTTAAGGTGTTCTTTGTTGTTCGTATTATTAATTATGTGTTACAGATGTTCCTATTGTAAGCCTCGATTTTGGCGGTGGTGCAAACTACAGCACATATCAAGAAGGGATGAACGTTTACTTCGAATGTAACGTAAAGTCCAACCCTTGGATTAACCATGTTACTTGGAGACATAACGTAAGATGAGTAGCTTTGTTGCGAAGAACCAATTGTATTAAGTTTTTACTATAAGTATCAATACATTTATATTATTATTTCTACATAATACATGTATTAATTTAACCCCGCAGGGGTGCAGACTAGCTGCACATATTGAGAGGATTTAGACGTCCCTCGTGGTACCCGAGTCTAACACACACGTACACTTACGACTTTAACCCTTTACACTCAGACTTACACTTAGGGAGGCGTTAATAGCCTCAATGTACTTTTCGCCTTAAAATATTTTAAAAAATGTATTAATTTAATTAAAAGTATATAATATTCTAATTCCTGCACGTATGCACTTTTTTCCCTTTTCATATCTTCATCATTTTTTTAATTTTACATCATTTCTATATACATTGTTTATGTCAGTTAAATAGTAAATATATGTATAAAACGGTTGTTTGTTGTAATTAAAACAGATTATGTCACAATCACGATAAATGTTATCATTTCTAAACTTGGTATGAATATAACGGCTAGTATCGCCTTTATCTGATCTTTCAAACAACTGGTTTTGAACAACAGTTGTTTCTTCGATAATTTAAATTTCAAAATATGTTCATTCTTGTAGTCTAAGTCGCATCATCTGGCGAATTTGCAGCCGCAAACAAAACAAAAGGTTATGAAGTAATAAAGGTAGAGCACAATTGTTTGAGATCGTCCCACGTAACAGACAAAGATGTCCCATTAGTGAAAAAATCATCAAAATATTTTTTTCATTATAAGCTTCACATAATATTCTTTATTCCATGTTTGTACTTACGAGCCCGTGTAACTGCTCAATGATTTCAGAAGTGTTTTTTAACATAATTTTATAAGTATGCCAAGGTTTTTTTATAATATATTTTAGAGATATGTTCCTGTTCTTTACTACGTAAGTAACAGTTTTATATATTTACACTTCTTTTTTACTACATTATATATACATATAAGATATATATATATATATATATCTTTATAATTTTTTTCACTATTTTTTTTTTTTTTTTTTTTTTTTTTTTTATTTTTAATTATTACAACTAAGTTTTACACTTATCCAGCAATTTGTCTTTCACAATATTGTCACTGTGTTGGGAACACCATCCAGTGATGGAGTCCTATGATTGTGCAGGCACTCTTCATGTGGATTACACTAACATCCACTGATATCCAAGGGTCTTGTTCGCTTCAGGCGCCGCACGTCGTCTGCGTTATCCAGTAGACCAAGCATTTCTGAATTTTCATGTCTTTGCAATCTGTTCCTGTGCATGATCGCATATCTCTGAATTTCCTCTGTGACAGAACTCATCCCAAGATCACGGTGAAGATCATCATTACGTACGAACCATGGTGCATTAGCCATATTCCGCAATGCTTTATTTTGGAACGTTTGAATCATTTTAACATTAGTTTTTTTAGAACAACCCCACAGCTGTATTCCATAGGTCCAAATTGGTTTTAATATTTGCTTATAAACTAGGAGTTTATTGTGAAGTTCTAAAGCAGATCTTCTACCAATCAGCCAATTAATTTTCCTGAATTTTATATTTAATTCTATAATTTTCTTTTTGACATGTTCTTTCCAATGAATCTTAGCATCAAGCGTCATTCCTAGGTATTTCCCTGTATTATGCCGGTGGCAAGCCCGGGCCCCAAGGGGAGGAGGAGCCGGAGGAGTAACAACCTCGTTAAAAAACCAGGGTCCATCTGGCTCCGGATGGTAGTACCCTGTAAGGGCCCCTGCCTAGGGTTACTAGGTGAAAAATGATCAACGGCCTCGAAGGTGGATGAGGAATTCCCAACAGCGGAGAGGGCGGAAGAATCTAGAGGAGACAACCTCGAGTAAAAAAAATCTCATATAATCATGATAGCAATGGAAAAACAAACGGATCGTAATACCCCAGGTGGCAGACCAGCCTTGCTGGAAACTCCACCCTCTTCGGAGGTAGGCCCCATGGATTCTGGGGGGGGCCAACTATTGCTGGATGATGATGACCCATTTAAGAAAAGTTCTATTTTGACAAGATCACCTAATAGAAAAGAAAACGTATATTCAGAGAAAACAAATAATAGATTATTAAAAGAAAATGAGGATCTGCGGCAAAAGCTAAAAGAGTTAGCTAATGTTGTTGATCAGCTGAGGAAAGAAATGAATGACCTAAAAACGGAAAACAGTCTTCTTAAAGAAACACACCAGAGTAGATTGGATCTAGCTAACGTAGAATCAAGTGAATACCATACGGACGAAGAGGAATTAGCTCGGGAAACGGAATGGATTCTTCAAAAAAGAAGACCCTTCAAGAAAAGGAAAGCTGAATTCTCGCCTGAAATACAAGAGCGTCAGCAAAGCAGGGAGAAGGTAGATCCCTCTCAACCAAGGATAGAGGAGATAAAACAATCTAAAAAAGAAAGAAGTGCAATGAAAGAACAAAAACCTCCACCAATAAATATTGTCGGGTTAACAAGCCACAGTGCTTTGCAGACAATACTAAAATCTGTTACAGATCAGGATTATAAAGTAATTGCTTTAAACAATGATATCTGGAAAGTTAACATGCCCGATTCAAACAGTTACAGAGCCTTAGCACAAAAATTGAGAGAGGACAAAATACAGTGGTATTCGTATGAGGACAAAAATGAAAGGCCGATTAAAGTTATGGCCAGAGGATTACATTCAACATGTGACAAGGATGACATTATAGAAAATTTAAAACAACAAGGCCTCAAGATTGTTGATGCAGTCAACATTCTTAAAAAAGAGAAAATTGAAAATGACAAGGGCGAAATAGTGACACAAAGGAGAGGGTTACCTTTGTTTATGTTAATTTTTGAAAAAAAAGAGGTAGTTGCTAACATTTATAATATAAAATCGATCCTTAACATTGTGGTTAAAATTGAGCCCCTAAGAAGAAATTCCACTCTGATTCCACAATGTAAGCGGTGTCAAGGTTATAACCACACTCAAGCATATTGTCAGAGGGAACCGAGGTGCGTGAAATGTGCTGGTAATCATATTACTTCTGGATGTACGATGAGTAAGAATAACCTACCAAAATGTGTAAATTGTAAAGGTAAACATCCGGCAAATTATCGTGGGTGTGAGGTTGCCAAGGAATTGCAAATGCGCAGAAATGCGGTGTTACGAATTAAAAGTCAAATTCAAAGAAACACAAATGATCCCATAGAACAAAAATCTGACGGGGCTAAAACTCTGACTAATGCTCCCAGTAGGGGTTCGACAACCTATGCTAAAGTTTTAAGTAGAAGCGTTACAGAAATGGTAACAATAGAAAAGAAGCTGGAGACCATATTGGAAAAACTAGATGAACAAAAGCATACAAATAAATTAATATTCGACAGAATAAGCAGGCTAGAAAGCAATAAGAATAAATACAAGCAGAAGTGAAAATATGAATCAAACCTTAAGAATAGCTACCTGGAACGCTAATGGTCTTGTTCAGAAAGCCATGGATTTGGAATTGTTCCTCATTAATGATAGAATTGACATCTGTCTGATTTCGGAAACTCACTTTACTAATCAATCTCACCTTAAGATTAAAGGATTTTGTATATACCATGTTGATCATCCTTCAAACAAAGCCAGGGGAGGTTCTGCAGTGGTTATTAAAAACAACATAAAACATTTTGAAAGTACAGAAATAAAGCTGGAAACAATGCAAGTAACAACAGTTACGGTGAATATTAGAAACAAATATTTTAATATTTCATCTATATACTGTCCACCTAGATATAATTTGAAAAAAGAAAACTACGCAAAGCTTTTTAAAACAATAGGACACCATTTCATAATAGGTGGTGATTTTAATGCAAAGAATACCTATTGCATCTCGATTGACTACTGTAAAAGGTAAAGCTTTATATGAGTCAGGGATGGAAATTAAATGTGATTTTTACTCAACTGGTGTTCCAACTTATTGGCCGTCAGATATTGGAAAGATCCCGGACCTTATTGATTTTTTCATTGTTAAGGGGCTATCAGATAAGTATGTCTATGTCTGTGAAGGTTATGGGTTAGCCTCTGACCATTCACCAGTTATTCTGACAATAAGCGGAAGTATAATACAAAAAGATGAAGCTCCTAAATTAACAAACTTTAAAACAAATTGGGATGACTTTAGAAATGAGCTGAGCAATCATATAGAACTACGGATACCACTCAAAACTCCTGAACAGGTGGAAGAAGAAGTCGAATCTTACATTCATTGCATCCAACAGTCAGCTTGGAATAACACACCCTGCCAAACCAAATACAAAAGTAACACTATTTATCCAATTGAAGTTCGCGAATTAATACAGAAGAAAAGAAAAATCCGCAAAAAGTGGCAGATAACCCGAGCACCACAATATAAATCAGAGCTAAACCAACTGAGCAATAAACTTAAAAATCTATTGAAGCAAATTAAAAGTGAATCCATCTCTAAATTTCTTGAAGGGCTGTCGGCTGATAAGGAAAATGATTTTAATTTATGGAAAGCAACTAAAAGTTTTAAAAGACCAAAATTCATATTCCACCAATAAGGAAAGCGGACAACACTTGGGCAAGAAGTAATAAGGAAAAATCTGATATGTTTGCTACTCATTTAGAGGGTATATTTGTGCCTTTTGGAGCACAATCGGGAGGTGAAAACTTAATAGCAATTGAAAAGAATGATTCTATTGATATCAGTAAAGTGACATACAATGAGCTTGTACAGGAAATTAGAAGCCTGAACATCAAGAAAGCACCTGGATATGAATTAATAACTGGGAAAATATTAAAGGAACTACCAGGAAAGGCCATCCTGAAGTTATTGCATCTGATAAATGCTTCATTCAGGCTCAGATATGTTCCGAGGCAGTGGAAATTTGCTGAAGTCATCATGATACCAAAGCCAGGAAAAGACCTCAGGGAAAAAACATCATATCGGCCCATTTCTCTTTTGCCGATTATTTCAAAAGTTTTTGAAAAACTTTTGATAAAACGTCTTAAACCAATAATTAAAGAAAGGGAACTAATACCTCAGCATCAGTTTGGGTTTAGAGACAAGCATTCAACAATTGACCAAGTACACAGAATTACAAATGTTATAGAAAAAGCACTTGAAGAACGTAAAGTTTGCTCGTCTCTGTTCTTGGATGTGTCACAGGCGTTCGATAAAGTCTGGCACGAAGGCTTACTCTATAAACTACAAAGAGACTTGCCAAACCAGTTCTATCAAATATTGAAGTCATACTTGACTGAGAGGTGCTTCAGGATCAGGTATGATGGTGAATTCTCAGAGGTAAGGAATATAGCAGCGGGTGTTCCACAAGGAAGTGTTCTTGGACCACTTCTGTACCTGTTGTATACAAGAGATATACCTCACGACCCTGATACAGTCATTGCCACATTTGCGGATGACACTGCAATTATGGCAGTCGGGAATAGTGGGGAAGAAACAAAACATAAAATTCAGAATGCTATTGATGGAGTTAGTATCTGGTTGCATAAGTGGAGAATAAAGTTGAATGAATCTAAGTCAAGCTATGTAAATTTTACTAACAGAAAGATAAACCCAACACATATTATAATAAATGGTCACTCAATAGCTTCGGAAAATACTATATTATTTGAAAGTTTTTTTTTTTGTTAGGCCCACACCGGAGCACATTCAGTCATTAGTGAGGTCTCATCTTCTTAGCTCGTTGTCCCTCCCAATACCTCTTCAGCCTTTGTGTTCTCCTTTTCTTAAGTTCTTCTGAGATTGTTATGCCCTTTCGGTCGCTTGCTTTTCTAAAGTTGAGTTTCATTTCCTTGTCCTTGAGTATGGCTTTCTCCTCTCCATAGCTCAAGTGTTCCTCGGTTATCCAAGTCTTCCAGGTCTTGTTTTATCTCTTTGAGCCAATTATTTTTAATCTTTGTGCTCAACTGGTAGTTCAGTAATTTCTTGGTGAGCCTTTCTTCTGGGAGTCTGATCAGGTGTCCGTAAAATTCCAGGCGTCTCTTTCTGAATACGTCGATAAAGTGTTGGTCTCCTTGTACACCAGTGCTCCAGGAACCCTCCAGTGCTGTGGTTCCCGTTCACTATGTGTGTCTTGTTGATGATCGTTCTTAGTATTCTTCTTTCCACTCTCTGGAGTTCCTCTGTCCTGTTCCGGCTTCTCAGGTTAAAGAGCGTTTCTGCCTCGTACACCACTGCTGGCCTTGTCACTGTGTTGTAGTGTCTGATCTGTGACTTTATGGATAGCGATTTTTTTCTTGTAAGTGTTCCATGTTAATTTTGACGCCGTCCTTAGTTTGGCTGTTCTGTTATCTATTGCCTTTTTCTCCCTATTATTTCTGGTAATGGTTTCTCCCAGATACTTGAACTTGTCGACAATTTTTATCCGTTCGCCTCCGATCTTCATATACCTCTGTGCTGTCCTCCTTGTCGGCATCACTTCCGTTTTTTCGAAGGATATACGGAGGCCAACATTCCCTGCGATGTTTTTCAGTGACTCGATCTGTTGATCTGAGTCCTCCCAACTGTTAGAGAGCAACGCTAGATCTTCCGCAAATGCCAGGCAATTTAGCTTGAGTTTTCTTCCTATTTTTACTTGCCCGTTGGCTTTGTTCCACTCTCTGATAATTTTTTCTAGTACGCAAATTATGTATTTATTTACAAGAAAAATATAATCACAGAAATAAGTATAATACATTGTAAGAAATAACAACTTAAAAAATTGAAATATCTAGTCATGACAAGTACTATTGTTGAAATATTTCATTACCCTTTGACGCAAAATATCTGAAGAAGAATGAAACTTAAAAGTATTTGAACGGCGCTTTGATCTTCATGACCTATTTCCAGAGTCCAATTGCTTTTGATCTTTTATTTCAAAACTTTTTTTAATCATTTTATGATACTGAAAATAACGTCTGGCACTAAGAGCACATGTTGAACGTCTTATACTAACCAATTTTAAACTAAACTTAGTTAGGCCTACTTTTATATGCATATTAATTTTGTTTTACTGATTTTATTTTTTTTCGTGCAATTTTCGAATTACATATTTTCATATATTTGTTTATAACGTTTAATAGAATTTACTGGAATTTATTACCTAATAAATTTTAAAGTTTAGGCGATGATAGCCTTAATGTTCTTTTCGCCTTAAAAAAATTAAAATGGCTAAAAATCAATAATTTTAAATTAATTTTGTTAAAATTAAATTTCACAATTTAATCTTAATTTTTCTATTTTTATTATTTTAAAATATAATAAAGAACGTAATTATTTTATTTGATGTTTTATAAGTGACAATTTTGCAGAAACAGTAAACAAACTCGCCTTATTTTTAATAAAATATTCTCTTTTATAGTGGGAAAAGTGTTTATGGTTACAACCAGGCTAGGCCCAATATTCTCAAACTTCATTTACGTTAGTCTGTTAGTTGTGGATTTAAATCCAAACTAAAAGTTAGGATATATTTTAATTGAATATAAAATGGGGGCTACAGAGACAAGTTATTTTAAAAAATATATATGGGTATGTCACGACGTATAATGTTTATTTTTAAGAGTATAAAAGCCTTTTTACTTTTTACTTTTAATGCGTCAAGTTTATAAAACAAGAACATGTATTTGTGAAGAAAAACTACTTTAGGTTTTCGTAGATTTATCAAGTATATACATTGATTTATACATTGATGTCTATCGTCTTTGTGTCTATATAATCCCTACTCTTCTGGACACTAAACTAATTGATCAATTTCGACGAATCTGACCTGGAAATATCACTTGCTCTTATTTCCTTAACACTTTAGTTTTCTGAAAAATCAAGCTTTTGGTAAAAAAAACTTAATTACCGAATTTTACCAAATTCAGCTATAACGATTTTGATTAGATTTTACGAAAATTTATTCCATAGCACTAAACATAATGTATGAGTCGCCGGGTCCTTGAAAATCTTTTTGTGAGCCATCGAAAAAATACTAAATCTGTTCAAAATTTGATTACAACTGAAATTAATAATTTAAGTCGTCGGTCAATATTTAAAATATTATTAATTTACTTTTCTGTGTACATAAAAAAATAAAAATGAAAGTTAATAATTGTTATTTGTTCCGTTTCTTATACTTAAAATTGATAGTAATGAATAATGCTTTATTAAAACTTGAAAAATTTAGTTACTTTCAATGTATTTTTCTTCTTAAAACATATTATAAATTAACGTTTAGGTTGATTTAAACGAAATGTATACATTTTCATAAGCATTATTTTTAATATTACTCAGTAACATAAATTTAACCACCGGCATTGTAATTCTTAATAGCTTAAATATTACTTTCATATTTATCGTGTACGAAAATATAGTAAATTCATTCGTTTTGTAATAAACGTTATTTATAATACAACAAAAAATAATTAAATTATCTGATCCTAACAATTATTAATTTCTTAAGAAATAACTATATTTATATTTTATTTCTAAAGATAATAATATTAATAAGTTCAAATAACATTTAGGGCAGGGATTTAATCAGCAATCATTCGGCTGGTATAATGGTAAGCAACCAAAGTTTGGTCCTCCAGGATGTAACAAGGCAACAAACCGGAATATACACATGCATAGCTTCCAATAAGGAAGGAGATGGGGAAAGCAACCAAGCCTATCTGGACGTTAAATGTAAGTCAAGTGATATTATATAAATTGTTCTTATATTCTTATATTAATTAATCGAAAATGTGCTAATCGAAATGTTCATAAATAATTTATTTATTCTACATTTTAACTTAACTGTACTTAAGTAAGTAACAAAAAAACAAGAATACAACTTTTTTTTTGTGTTTAACGTCCGACTATTGTGCACACTTGAGCTAATGCACGGTGGGATGATTTATAGCGTATGAAAATGCCAAGCCCTCGCCGGGAATCGAACCCGGATCCTTGGGGTGAAAGCCTAGTACGCTATCCACTAGACCACCGAGGCGGCTTCTCAATACAACTTTAAGTTAGTGTAAGAAATCTACGACTTTTAATACGACCTTAAACTATGTGAAAGTAAATCTGGTGTCTGGTAACAGAAATTACAAAGGAAATTACAGGAGTCAGAACCACATATGTTGGGCAATAACCGATGTGCAGAATAAGTACATGTTTTCGGTTGAGAAAGAGACCCTTAACTAATATTGAGTAAGGTGCCTTAACTCAGTGGATCGTTGTATCAATCCTATCGCAAACTGTTACTAAAATTTTCTTCACTAAATAAAGAAAACCTGAGTAAAAATCTTAAACTTCTTGACGAATCATGGAGGTTTCTAAATATTGGCTAAACTAAATTAAACCTGAATTACAGGTTACGCAACCAGCACACTAAAACAGAACATTTACTTTTGAAGTGCAAAGCACTGGAGTGGAAAAGATTGATTATCTTCAACCCTGTAGGAGCTCCTACATAAGTTGGAAACCTATTGAAGCAAGGACGTAGAACTAAACTGGATCGTCTTGAAACTGAGAAGGGCTGAGGTGCCCGACATAATAATTCTAAGAAGAAAAGAAGAAGAAAAACTAATTATTGTACATATTTAAATATAAAAATTGTATTGCTATTATATGGATTTTCGGTTTTTGTTATTAAAAGTAAATGAAGTATGATTGATCGGGTCCACTGTAGATTTTAAAATGTCTTTCCAAACCTCACAGCAAAAATTCGGATTTTTTTAAAATTTATTATCGTGTTTGTTATTTTTCTTATTTTTATTATAATGCAGCAATGTTTTTGTTATTCTACAGATATCCCGATTTGCAGAGATGGCAAACATAAAGAAATCGGAGTGGCCAAATCGGAATCAGTAAAAGTGCAATGCGAAGTGGAAGCTAACCCGAGTGATGTGCAGTTCTTTTGGAAGTTCAACAACTCAAACAAATTCGAAATGGAGATGACACCGTCCATAGTGGATCGCACGCGGAGTGTTTTGGTGTATACGCCTCATAGTCAGACCGACTTTGGGACAGTGCTGTGTTGGGCTAAGAATGAGTTGGGTCAGCAGAGTGTGCCTTGTGTGTTCCATATAATACCTTATGGTAAGTATGTTAAAGAGAATACCACATAATACAATAGGTTCACTCGTAATTATCGTAATGAATAACACTTAATGAATAATGTCCATACGTTATTTCGTAATTAATAACATATAATAAATAATATTCCTCATAATACAATATGTTAATTCGTAATAAATAATACATAATTAATAATATTGTTCGTAATGTGTTCATTCGAAATGAATAAAGTATTATAAATAATATTGTTCATAATGAAATATGTTCATTCGAAATGAATAACGTATAATGAATATTATTGTTCATAATAAAATATGTTCATTCGAAATGAATAACGTATAATGAATATTATTGTTCATAATACTATATGTTCATTCGAAATGAATAACATATAATGAATATTATTGTTCATATTATAATGTGTTCTTTCGAAATGAATAACGTATAATGAATATTATTGTTCATATTATAATATGTTCATTCGAAATGAATAACGTATAATTAATAATATTGTTCATAATAAAATATGTTCATTCGAAATGAATAACGTATAATTAATATTATTGTTCATAATACTATATGTTTATTCGAAATGAATAACGTATAATGAATATTATTGTTCATATTATAATATGTTCATTCGAAATGAATAACGTATAATGAATAATATTTTTCATAATATAATATGTTCATCCGTAATGAATAACGTATAATAAATAATATTGTTCATAATATAATATGTTAATTCGTAACGAATAACATATAATGAATAATATTGTTCATAATATAATATGTTAATTCGTAACGAATAACGTATAATGAATAATATTGTTTCAGATTGTGTATATCAGATTTCTTTTTAACAACATGTTTTTATATAAAATTGTGGAGAAAACTTTTCAGAGAAAAACCTTTTGGATTTAAAAGTGACATAAAGTGTTTATGTTTTATTTATAAAATGAAACATATAAGTACTGTAAGAAGTACATTATTATAAAGGTGTACTAATGGATTTTGCAAATTCAGTTGGATAAATCAAAACTTGTAGTCTAACTAAAAAGTAAGGTGGAATTTATTAAATGTGATTAAAAATCATACTTTTTAAAATATTGTCTTAAATGTGTTTTTCATTGCTTTTATATGGCGTCGCATCTTCCTCTACCACAAACATCCAAACTCTTCAGTTGCACCAAACGTTTCAGTTGATTTTGCCGTGCAAACGAAAAGTTAGGCTATCTGTGGTAGAGGAAGAGCAGATGCCAAATAAAAGGGTTAAATTTAAGATTATACTTTGAAAAGTATATTTTTTTATCAAGCCTAACACACTATACTGGCTAAGACTTAATCGCTCTCCAGTCTGAAATGTTTTCATATAACAAGTCACATAAGTCCTAAATTATAGTATTATTATTGTTCGGTTATATTAAACGACTTATTGTTTACTGTTTGATCTTTTATTTCTTTTTAAAAAACATTTTCAGAGCTAAAGCTTTGATCGGATTTATATAAAACTGACGTACGTTTTTGCACTGAAAGGGTTAATACACATTTATTCCAAATATCAAAAGTAAAACACTACATAGGAAAAATTGTTGCCGTTACTTTCTATAAGCTCGGTTGTTATCCTACACAGATTAGCTTCATTGTACTGCATTGTTTACAAAGTTGAAAACTGTTAAAACTACTTTTAAAATATGTATTTTTTAAGCTTGTAAAACATTAATCCGCCGGAAAACACATTTCAATCGTGCGCGTATTTATCTCGCTTTTGTGATGGTATCGATTTTTCAAAGACTAAAAACATCAAGTGAACGAACATTTCTCCCGGCAAATACTAAATATTACAAAACCTTTCTGTTACACTTTTTTATGATTTCAGGTAATCACAATAAAATTCTGTAATAACCTAATTGTTTCACAACGGCAGATTCTAAATATTACAAAACCTTTCTGTTACACTTTTTATGATTTCACGTACTCACAATAAAATTCTGTAATAACCTAATTGTTTCACAACGGCAAATACTAAATATTACAAAACCTTTCTGTTACACTTTTTTATGATTTCACGTAATCACAATAAAATTCTGTAATAACATAATTGTTTCACAACGGCAAATACTAAATATTACAAAACCTTTCTGTTACACTTTTTTTATGATTTCACGTAATCACAATAAAATTGTGTAACAACCTGATAGTTTCACAACGGCAAATACTAAATATTACAAAACCTTTCTGTTACACTTTTTTATGATTTCACGTAATCACAATAAAATTCTGTAATAACCTAATTGTTTCACAACGGCAGATTCTAAATATTACAAAACCTTCCTGTTACACTTTTTTATGATTTCACGTACTCACAATAAAATTCTGTAATAACCTGATTGTTTCACAACGGCAAATACTAAATATTACAAAACCTTCCTGTTACACTTTTTTATGATTTCACGTAATCACAATAAAATTCTGTAATAACATAATTGTTTCACAACGGCAAATACTAAATATTACAAAACCTTTCTGTTACACTTTTTATGATTTCACGTAATCTCAATAAAATTGTGTAATAACCTGATTGTTTCACAACGGCAAATACTAAATATTACAAAACCTTTCTGTTACACTTTTTTATGATTTCACGTAATCACAATAAAATTGTGTAATAACCTGATTGTTTCACAACGGCAAATACTAAATATTACAAAACCTTTCTGTTACACTTTTTTATGATTTCACGTAATCACAATAAAATTGTGTAATAACCTGATTGTTTCACAACGGCAAATACTAAATATTACAAAACCTTTCTGTTACACTTTTTTATGATTTCACGTAATCACAATAAAATTCTGTAATAACATAATTGTTTCACAACGGCAAATACTAAATATTACAAAACCTTCCTGTTACACTTTTTTATGATTTCACGTAATCACAATAAAATTCTGTAATAACCTAATTGTTTCACAACGGCAAATACTAAATATTACAAAACCTTCCTGTTACACTTTTTTATGATTTCACGTACTCACAATAAAATTCTGTAATAACCTAATTGTTTCACAACGGCAAATACTAAATATTACAAAACCTTCCTGTTACACTTTTTTATGATTTCACGTAATCACAATAAAATTCTGTAATAACCTAATTGTTTCACAACGGCAAATACTAAATATTACAAAACCTTCCTGTTACACTTTTTTATGATTTCACGTACTCACAATAAAATTCTGTAATAACCTAATTGTTTCACAACGGCAAATACTAAATATTACAAAACCTTTCTGTTACACTTTTTTATGATTTCACGTAATCACAATAAAATTCTGTAATAACATAATTGTTTCACAACGGCAAATACTAAATATTACAAAACCTTTCTGTTACACTTTTTTATGATTTCACGTAATCACAATAAAATTCTGTAATAACCTGATTGTTTCACAACGGCAAATACTAAATATTACAAAACCTTTCTGTTACACTTTTTATGATTTCACGTAATCACAATAAAATTGTGTAATAACCTGATTGTTTCACAACGGCAAATACTAAATATTACAAAACCTTCCTGTTACACTTTTTTATGATTTCACGTAATCACAATAAAATTCTGTAATAACCTAATTGTTTCACAACGGCAAATACTAAATATTACAAAACCTTCCTGTTACACTTTTTTATGATTTCACGTACTCACAATAAAATTCTGTAATAACCTAATTGTTTCACAACGGCAAATACTAAATATTACAAAACCTTTCTGTTACACTTTTTTATGATTTCACGTAATCACAATAAAATTCTGTAATAACATAATTGTTTCACAACGGCAAATACTAAATATTACAAAACCTTTCTGTTACACTTTTTATGATTTCACGTAATCTCAATAAAATTGTGTAATAACCTGATTGTTTCACAACGGCAAATACTAAATATTACAAAACCTTTCTGTTACACTTTTTTATGATTTCACGTAATCACAATAAAATTGTGTAATAACCTGATTGTTTCACAACGGCAAATACTAAATATTACAAAACCTTTCTGTTACACGTTTTATGATTTCACGTAATCACAATAAAATTCTGTAATAACCTAATTGTTTCACAACGGCAAATACTAAATATTACAAAACCTTTCTGTTACACTTTTTTATGATTTCACGTAATCACAATAAAATTCTGTAATAACATAATTGTTTCACAACGGCAAATACTAAATATTACAAAACCTTTCTGTTACACTTTTATGATTTCACGTAATCTCAATAAAATTGTGTAATAACCTGATTGTTTCACAACGGCAAATACTAAATATTACAAAACCTTTCTGTTACACTTTTTATGATTTCACGTAATCACAATAAAATTGTGTAATAACCTGATTGTTTCACAACGGCAAATACTAAATATTACAAAACCTTTCTGTTACACTTTTTATGATTTCACGTAATCACAATAAAATTGTGTAATAACCTGATTGTTTCACAACGGCAAATACTAAATATTACAAAACCTTTCTGTTACACTTTTTATGATTTCACGTAATCACAATAAAATTCTGTAATAACATAATTGTTTCACAACGGCAAATACTAAATATTACAAAACCTTTCTGTTACACTTTTTATGATTTCACGTAATCTCAATAAAATTGTGTAATAACCTGATTGTTTCACAACGGCAAATACTAAATATTACAAAACCTTTCTGTTACACTTTTTATGATTTCACGTAATCACAATAAAATTGTGTAATAACCTGATTGTTTCACAACGGCAAATACTAAATATTACAAAACCTTTCTGTTACACTTTTTATGATTTCACGTAATCACAATAAAATTGTGTAATAACCTGATTGTTTCACAACGGCAAATACTAAATATTACAAAACCTTTCTGTTACACTTTTTTATGATTTCACGTAATCACAATAAAATTCTGTAATAACATAATTGTTTCACAACGGCAAATACTAAATATTACAAAACCTTTCTGTTACACTTTTTATGATTTCACGTAATCTCAATAAAATTGTGTAATAACCTGATTGTTTCACAACGGCAAATACTAAATATTACAAAACCTTTCTGTTACACTTTTTTATGATTTCACGTAATCACAATAAAATTGTGTAATAACCTGATTGTTTCACAACGGCAAATACTAAATATTACAAAACCTTTCTGTTACACTTTTTTATGATTTCACGTAATCACAATAAAATTGTGTAATAACCTGATTGTTTCACAACGGCAAATACTAAATATTACAAAACCTTTCTGTTACACTTTTTTATGATTTCACGTAATCACAATAAAATTCTGTAATAACCTAATTGTTTCACAACGGCAAATACTAAATATTACAAAACCTTTCTGTTACACTTTTTATGATTTCACGTAATCACAATAAAATTGTGTAATAACCTGATTGTTTCACAACGGCAAATACTAAATATTACAAAACCTTTCTGTTACACTTTTTATGATTTCACGTAATCACTGTTAAAAATATGCGGTATTTTAAATTTTCATTAAATGCGCAAAAATGCACCCTGACTGCAGTTGGGTTTACATTTGTATAGTTGAACGAAAAATGATTTACGTGTAATATGCGTAACATTAAATCAAAAGTTTATCTGTCTCTAAAAACTTGTTGTACAGGTAATTTCTCATGACATAATATCAAGTTGGGTTTAAATTGATAAATATTTCAAGAAAACGTCTCTCACAAAAAATAATACAATAACCTGAATGTTAATTTGTCTATATTGCGTAGGTTTCCACTAGTGTCTTCTGTGATTACTTTTTAAGTGATTACATTTGTAATGTGTCCAGGAAGACCCGATAACCTGAGCAACTGCACTGTCTTGAATCAGACATCTGAAACCCTGGAAGTACAATGCGAAGACGGCTTCGACGGTGGAATCGTCCCAATTTACGTGATGGAGTTATACGACGTTGTTAACAAGAGACTTTTAATAAACTCTACATCAAAGGTGCCGTGGTTCAAAGTGGAAGGTCTTCAACCCGGGTTTTCATTTCACATCCTTCTATATGCGGCAAACATCAAAGGGCGCAGCGATATGTACCCGGTTAATACTTACACACTGCCTATGGAGAGACATGTGGACAGTTTGCATTTACAGTTGGGTGAGATTAACTGTGAAGTTTAACTGTATAAGTTAAGTAACAAAGCATCGCCGTATAAGTTAAGTAACAAAGCATCGCCGTATAAGTTAAGTAACAAAGCATCGCCGTATAAGTTAAGTAACAAAGCATCGCCGTATAAGTTAAGTAACAAAGCATCGCCGTATAAGTTAAGTAACAAAGCATCGCCGTATAAGTTAAGTAACAAAGCATCGCCGTATAAGTTAAGTAACAAAGCATCGCCGTATAAGTTAAGTAACAAAGCATCGCCGTATAAGTTAAGTAACAAAGCATCGCCGTATAAGTTAAGTAACAAAGCATCGCCGTATAAGTTAAGTAACAAAGCATCGCCGTATAAGTTAAGTAACAAAGCATCGCCGTATAAGTTAAGTAACAAAGCATCGCCGTATAAGTTAAGTAACAAAGCATCGCCGTATAAGTTAAGTAACAAAGCATCGCCGTATAAGTTAAGTAACAAAGCATCGCCGTATAAGAGGTGTTAGTTTTGTAGTCAACAGCGCTGCTTGTAGTGTTTCTTGTTACTTGTAACTTGAAGCTTACATTAGTATATGAGATAGTAACACCTTAGGTTCTAAATGTAGAAGAATATTAATTACGATATAGTAAAATAATCTTTACAAAATTTTAAAAAATTAGAAAATTCGTTCTAGAAAATTTTTAGAAGTATGAAATTAAATTTTACATGTTATGAAAGTTGCAGTATTCTTATTGTTCAACGCAAACGAGCTGAATATTTACTAGGGGACACAGTAGTCGATCCGGTAAAGCACCTGTCATTCTTCTACGTCTCTGAACTGCTCACCATAGAGTTCTTAGTTCTAGCCGCAGTTACTCCCGTTGTTTTTCTCTTACCGTTAAACAAAAAATTTAATTTGGTTTGTGCTTTGTTCTTGCTACTTTTAAAATTAAAATAACTGTTTCAAAATTATTATAAAAAGTTCGTTAAAAATAATACTGTACATGTAAATATTGTAATACTTCAAAAAAAATTATAATTGATTAACATAACGTTCTGAAAAAGTGGGAAAGTTACAGAGTAAGAATACTAATTGTTTATTCTACCCGTCAAACTAAACTTGACATTATTTGAACTCAGTTTGACCTTGAACAAAGTGTATTAATTCGTTGCACAATAAACTCAAGGATGAAATCGATATTAATTTAATCATGTTGTAGTTTTTGAACAGAATACTGTTTAATATATATATATTACTTCCCCCATGAGTAAAAGATACAATACAAAGTACGAGGTGTGTTCAGAAAGTAACGAGAATTTTTAAACTTCCAGAATCCGATTGTCAAACATTTTTTTTATGTTGGTATACATGCCCTTGAAGTAAAACTTTCAGCTGCTTTCATTGTTCACTTTGTCTGTGACAGCCACTAAGGTTAGACGTGTTTTTATCAGCTCGGCGATTTTCGTTTGTTAAAAGAAATGGATCAAAGAATTTGTATCAAATTTTGTGTAAAAATGGAATATAGTACAAAAAAGTGTGTGAAATGTTACCAAAGGCCTATGGTGAGTTTGCTATGAGTAGAGCAAGAGTTTACGAATGGTATAAGCGTTTCAAACAAAGCCGTGAAGACGTTGAAGATGACGAACGCCCTGGAAGTCCCCAGCACATCAACAACCGATGAAAACGTGGAAAAAGTGAAAGAAATTGTTATAAACAATCGCCGAATCACAATTAGAGAGGTCGCTGATGATGTTGGCATATCGATTGGATCATGTCATGACATTGTATCCAATGTTTTGTGTATGAAACGCGTGGCAGCAAAATTCGATCCAAAATTGTTGAATTTTGAACAAAAACAGCGGTGAATGGAAGTTGCTCAGGAGTCACTAAATGAAGTCAACGACGATGCTCAATTATTGAAATGTATTACAACAGGTGACGAATCATGGATTTACGGATATGACGTCGAAACTAAGGCTCAATCATCCCAGTGGAGGCATTCTGGTTCGCCATAACCGAAAAAGTTTCGACAAGTGCGGTCGAGTGTGAAGGTTATGCTCACTGTGTTCTTCGATATTAATGGCATAGTGTATCATGAATTCTTGCCACCAGGTGAAACGGTCAATAAGGAAACCTACAAGTTCAACGCCGTTTGCGTGAAGCAATCCAAAAAAAACGCCAGGATCTGTGGAAAAACAATGCATGGCTTTTGCACCACGATAATACACCGGCTCCCACTTCATCGCTTGTTCGTGAATTTTTGGCCAAAAACAGTATTGCAACGATGCCCCAGCCTCAATATTCGCCAGACGTGGCTCCGTGTGACTTTTTCCTATTTCCAAAAATAAAGAGAACCTTAAAGGGCCGTCGTTTTACAGCCATAGATGACATTAAAAGCGTATCGCTGAAAGATCTAAAGGCTATCTCAAAGATCGAGTTTGGGAAGTGTTTCGAGGATCGGAAGAAGCGCTGGCACAAGTGCATAATCTTCAATGGGGACTATTTTGAAGGCGACAACATCAATGTAGAGGAATTAATAAATATTTTGTTCAAAAAATTAAAATTCTCGTTACTTTCTGAACACACCTCGTGTATAAAAATATAATAATCTTGAAAAAAAATTAATCTTGTAATTTGGATGCCTTACGGATGTTGGTTGATGAAATTTAAATCTGCAGTCTAACCCTTAAGATCATAATTCAAGATCAGAATGATTGTAGTCAACAAAAATGTTTGCATTAAAGGTCTTTGGTCAGGTTAAAGAAAAGTTTGACCTCGCGTAGAAATCGATCATGGTTGACGTTAGCCTCCTTTATACAAATTAAATATTAATAGTAGTTTTATATCGTTTAAATGAATTATACTATATATAAATTTACTGAAATACTGTTAAATGAAACTGATTTTATTTTATGCATGGAATCATCAATTCAATACGCAAATAATTATTATTAATTACAATATGTCAAAGGGTTTTAAAATTATAAATGCAATTAGCAAATAAACTTCTAATTACGCTTAAACGTATTTTTTTATTTTAAATAGTTTATATAACAATGAACAAACAAAAATTACTTGAAACAATATAAAATCGAAATCTTTATTTCGGCCAATAAATTGATATTCTATTCAGCCCGTTAAGTACTGAAAATCTATTTAAACCGTATACAGACACTTACTAACCCCTAAGTTGTTTCAATTGATGACCATGTAGCTACACAGATTAAATGTATTATGTTATACATTTTAGTACACTTTCGTTACATTTAATTCCACACTATATTAAAATATTTCGAAAGAAACATCACCCGTCCGGCACTATAGACCGATTAAATTAATATATTATAAATTTAAAACTATTCCTTGTTTTTCATAATCAATATCAAACCTTTACTTTTTTGTAAATGTTATTTCAGCGCCATCCCCTATCATCGTTCAACTAACCCCATTGCTAGGGGTAGTCGTTGGAGTTGTAATGACCACTGTGTTCATAGCTCTATCTGTACTGATGGTTTTGAGGTTCAGAGAAAACAAACGTGAAAGAACGCCACCAAAAGACAAAGAGGCACATCTCTCGGAGAGCTTTGACAGCGCCGATATTAACCCTGATGTTATTCCTCACAGCACAGGTGGGTGAAGGGATGATTATTGCATAAATATAAAATAATACATTGATTCATGTGTATATTATTACAACTTTACGAACTTTTTTACTTAATTGCAGAATTTCAAGAAATTTCGAAAAAAGCGTTCGTTGACGAAATACCCGAAAATATGCGAATCCTGGAATCAGAGGTAATATTGAAAAAAAATTGTTTAATTAATATTATTAATTTTATAAATATTCTTTTAACTTATATATTATAAATAGTTAATTGTTAAGAACAAATTGTATTAAAATATAATTTATAATTTAAATATAAAATGAATAAATAAATTCGTTCATTATAATTTTAATATTTTCTATGCACGTATAAAAATAATAATAAATAACATACTGGCCTATAGTCTAGAATCTTTTCCATTATTTCAGATCACACACTGTTACAACGGGAAATTCTGAAAGAGTCATAGAAGTGGCAATATTTTATTAATTCCAATTAATTATTTATTTTACATAAATAAGTGAAAATTGGAATAGAACATACCGCATACATTTACTAAAATAAAATCTCTTTTTTTATTTTAAAACAAATAATTAGAAAACTTAAATTTTTATCGGGTCTTTTTAGTTTAACTTGTCTGGAGCCATGGAAAACTACGGCAAATAAAAAGTTGCTTCTGAACACAACGTACAATATTATATTCTAATAAGGTATTATGTGCAATAATTAAGATCTACTTATGTATTATGATGTTTTCACAACAAGAACTTTGCTTATGATGTTGTTTTAAGCAGAAATATTTCTTATCGGTAAAGCCCCAATCTAATGATTAAACAGATTTTTGAAAATAATAAAAAGATGATTTTTCAAAAATAAATTTACATTGTATTTGGAAATTACAGTTTTAGCGTAAATTTAATACGGTACAGTATTTATTTAGGATATAGGCAACATCAACGTTCTTGCCAAATATTTTATCTAAAAAATGTTAAAAATCAAAACGTTATTCTAGTTAAACAGTATAATTACCATAAACAAAGCTATTCTTTAATACTTACAGAATATATATATATATATATATATATACTGTATAAATATATGTATATATATTCTGTAAGTATTAAAAAGAATAGCTTTGTTTATGGTAATTATACTGTTTAACTAGAATAGCGTGTTGATTTTTAACATTTTTTAGATAAAATATTTGGCAAGAACGTTGATGTTTGCGTATATCCTAAATCAGGGGTCTCCAAACTACGGCCCGAGGGCCACATCCGGCCCGCGGACAGATTTTGTCCGGCCCGCGGAGAGCTAGCATACTTGAAAACTCCTTTTAGAGAACATATTTTTTATAGCAAATTAAATTTAGTTTACTGAAGTATTCTAATTTTATGTCGAATAATTATTAATATGACATCTACATTGATATGGTCATGGGCTAACTACTCATAACATTGTTGTAGGCTTATTGTTATTGTTTTTGTGATAAGTTGGATAAAGAAA
Organism: Callitettix versicolor; assembly: GCA_022606455.1. Lineage (NCBI taxonomy): Eukaryota > Metazoa > Arthropoda > Insecta > Hemiptera > Cercopidae > Callitettix > Callitettix versicolor. The sequence goes on along the minus strand of CM040188.1, from coordinate 63,974,471 downwards.
CACAGAATTGTAATGAGTAAAGACATGTATAATATGCAGAAAATTTAACTTCAGTATATAATAACTAACAAATTATTGAAATGAATCCAACTAACATTTTATACATTTTAAATAAAAACATAACTTATAACAAGCATAATGACATATGAAATACTAATGAGATTTATGTAATTGAGATTTTCCACTGACAATAGTTTGTAGTTGTGGACTAATTTTACTTGTACCAATTATTAAAAGAGATTTAAGATGCTCATCAGTTAATTTATATCAGTAAACATTTTTTGTGTACTTCATTTTGGAGAAGGTCTTCTCACACAAATAAGTAGTACCAAAAACAGAAAACAGCCCACGAGCAAATTTATGCAAATTATCAAATTGTGTCAGTGAAAGACTCTTATAAAATTCCAACAAAGATGAGTTTTGATATTTGTTCTTAATTATATCACTGCACTGTAGATCAATCATTTCCATTTGAAGTTCCGGAGCTAGGGTTTCAATGTCAGTATCAAAAGGATTCTGAAAAATCTTAATTTGATTCGCAATTGCATCAAAGTCCGAGAAACGAGTATCAAAATTTATTTTAAAGCACTCAAAGTTTCGATTGCAAAATCTATAGGAAAGTCAGTCTCAGTGGTGTGGCTGAATATTTCACATGTTTTAAAATGTGAAAAACATTTACTTCGTAGTCGTGATTGAAACAGTATCAATTTCTTCCGGAATGATTTGATATTAGTGTATAAATCAGGAAGATGCTGGTTTTCTCCTTGCAATCTCAAATTCAGTTCGTTCACATGTTTTGTCAAATCAACATAGAATGCTAACTTCCACAGCCATGCGTTGTTTTGCAATTCAGTAAGAGGGCGATGCTTTTCATTCAAAAAAAAATTCGATCACTGCTCGAAGTTCAAAAAAGCGCTGAAGGACTTTCCCACAACTAAGCCGACGTACGGCAGTATGATAAGGTCATTTTCTCCAATCTCTTCAATAAATTGTCGGAATTGTCGGTGAATCAGCCCAAAAGATTTGATAAAATTAACAGTTCATATGACTGGTTTCAGAACTTCAGACATATCCAAACATTTTCCGCGCAAAGACTGTTGATGAATGATACAATGTAAGACTAATGGTTTTGAACCACCGTCATTTTCTACAGCCTTTGACACAAGAGCGACCACTCCTTTATCTTTCCCACTCATGTTTTTGCCTCCATCAGTTGTAATACATTTCAAGTTTTTCCATCGAAGGTTCTTTTGATTAATGGCCATTTCAACTCCTTTAAAAAATATCTGTACCAGTAGTTGTGCCATGAATACTATACATATCAAGAAGTTCTTCATGCACTTCATAGCTTTTATCTACTCCTCGAATATAAATCAACACCTGAGCAGTATCTGACACATCCGTTGACTATAATATATATATATATATATATATATATATATATATATATATATATATATATATATATTCTGTAAGTATTAAAGAATAGCTTTGTTTATGGTAATTATACTGTTTTTAACTAGAATAACGTTTTGATTTTTAACATTTTTTAGATAAAATATTTGGTAAGAATGTTGATGTTGCGTATATCCTAAATAAATACTGTATAATACATATATATATATATATATTTATTTATTTATTTATTTATAATTATTGATTTTAATAATTAATAGCAAAACCTTTTTAATTTATTTTACTTTGTTATTTTTTTTTTCCTTTAAATATTTTTTCCCTTTATTAATTGTAAAGTCCTTTACATACAAAATTTTTAACATCGAATATCCGATACACAGTAGATAGTAAGTACTAATAATAAATTAGAAACAAAAATATAGACTGTTATTACTATTAGTGCTGTTTTAAAAATTAATAGCTATTATCAATATAAATTTTAAAGCCGTTATAAAGCTTAAATAATTATTTGAAATTATTTTATTTTAATAATTTTTTTAGATCTGTGTGTTAAGCTGAAGAAATTATGTAACATACATATATATATATATATATATATATATATATATATATATATATATATATATATATCATTCCTAAAAAGTAGTTTAGAAAGAACTTTTCATTTCTATATAATTAATAACCATGTTTTATCCTAATTTAGTATATGCTTAATAATCTGTTAGTGATAATAATTTGACTTTCCAAATACTAGTATATTACTTGTTGTCAACGTACCATATCTATGCGGTTAAAATGTGTTTGTTTTTGAACAGCAAATATTAAACAAACCCCTTTTGAATCGTGACATGGGATGTTGTTTCACCGCGGACACAAGCCACATTGTGTGAGACAATATTTATGTGACGATGTGTTGTTTCATGAGACATGATTGAAGGCCAATAACAATGGGCCTAATGGTGTCGTAAACAATCGGGATGTATCGCAGGGCAAAATGGGATTTTATTTTTGTTATTATGTTTGCCTTGTCAAACACAAAGTATAAACTTCTTAACAAAATAATTTTCAGCAATAAAATACGTAATGTTCAACAAGCGAAACAACTATTTAACCAAATATATTTGTATAATCATTAAACGTAAACATATAAATAACCACGTTGTAGAGGTTAATAATAATAAGGTTCATCAGCTTTTTATAATTGATTCTTAATGATGTATTTTTAGTATAACATGCTCAAAGAAACAATTATGTATATGTGTTTTAATGCTTCTTTTAAAATTACATTAAAATACGTTTATTGTAAATATTAATCTACATTTGAACACATGATGCATATAGGCCCTATTATACGAAATTTAATAAAGCTATAATTTTAAAGCTTTAATAAATTATGACAATTAAAATTTATTTAGGGAGGCGATAATCGTACGAGGTGTGTTCAAAAAGTAACGAGAATTTTATTTTTTTGAACAAAATATTTGTTTATGACTACATTGATGTTGTCGCCTTCAAAATAGTACCCATTGGAGATTATGCACTTGTGCCAGCGCTTCTTCCAATCGTTGAAACACTTCTCAAACTCGATCTTTGAGATAGCCTTTAGTTCTTTCAGCGATGCGCTTTTAATATCATCTACTGCTGTAAAACGACGGCCCTTTAAGGTTCTCTTTATTTTTGGAAATAGGAAAAAGTCACACGGAGCCATGACTGGCGAATATGGAGGCTGGGGTATCGTTACAGTACTGTTTCGGCCAAAAATTCACGAACAAGCAATGAAGTGTGAGCTGGTGCGTTATCGTCGTGCAAAAGCCATGAATTGTTTTTCCACAGATCCGGGCGTTTTTTCGGATTGCTCACGCAAACGGCGTTGAACTTGTAGGTAGTACTCCTTATTGACCGTTTCACCTGGTAGCAAGAATTCATGATGCACTATGCCATTAATATCCAAGAACACAGTGAGCATAACCTTCACACTCGACCGCACTTGTCGAAACTTTTTCGGTTATGGCGAACCAGAATGCCTCCACTGGGATGATTGAGCCTTAGTTTCGACGTCATATCCGTAAATCCATGATTCGTCACCTGTTATAATACATTTCAATAATTCAGCATCGTCGTTGACTTCATTTAGTGACTCCTGAGCAACTTCCATTCGCCGCTGTTTTTGTTCAAAATTCAACAATTTTGGATCGAATTTTGCTGCCACGCGTTTCATACACAAAACATTGGATACAATGTCATGACATGATCCAATCGATATGACAACATCATCAGCGACCTCTCTAATTGTGATTCGGCGATTGTTTATAACAATTTCTTTCACTTTTTCCACGTTTTCATCGGTTGTTGATGTGCTGGGGACTTCCAGGGCGTTCGTCATCTTCAACGTCTTCACGGCTTTGTTTGAAACGCTTATACCACTCGTAAACTCTTGCTTTACTCATAGCAAACTCACCATAGGCCTTTGGTAACATTTCACACACTTTGTTGTACTATATTCCATTTTTACACAAAATTTGATACAAATTCTTTGATCCATTTCTTTTAACAAACGAAAATCGCCGAGCTGATAAAAACACGTCCAACCTCAGTGGCTGTCACAGTCAAAGTCAACAATGAAAGCAGCTGAAAGTTTTATCATACTTCAAGAGCATGTATACCAACATAAAAAAAAGTTTTGACAATCGGACTCTCCAAGCCCGCGAAATTAAAAAATTCTCTTTACTTTCTGAACACACCTCGTATGTTTTATTAATGCACAGACATAATAATTTAAAAGGTGATTATATAGGCTAACAAAAAAATGTTTCTGTGAATATACAGTGACTTATGTCCAACTCGAAATTAACGGTGTTTATTTGAATTTCTATTCGAAAATATATTTGTAAGCGGACATGTAAGATTGAGTCTTACTTTAATGTTCATTGCTTTTACAACGTGATTTGTGGTTTAAGGGATCGTTAAAAATTGTACTTATCTGTAAGTTTTTGTTAAAACGTATTCCTTAACTGATTCACGTAGTTGTAAACGATTGTGTTCCAGTCCTATAAAACTGTTTCTAGTAGACATATTTTCCACAAAAATTATATTTGGCATCTTGATAAGCGGTTTCCAAAGTGGTTAAAAGTTGTCATAACTGTATTTGAAGTCGAAAATAAGTGTTCAGTTTAATAACGAATTAGCACGCTGAAAGTTCACATATAATTTTGTTTGATTTCAAGCTTGACAACATTTTATTTCAATTTTTCTATGGTTTTAGACAAATTTGTTACCAAAAAAAAAATATAGTTTGATAATTGTTGTTTTTCAAAATTTTAACTTTTCATAATTGCATTACATTTCACTTTTCTGCAAACCTGATTTTACAATTGCAATCAACGTTAACATCTAGATAAATTAATAACTTTATTCAGAACAAACTGACCCAATGGTAGCTTGATGTTATCCTTTTAGCGTTTTGAAAATAAATTTTGTTTTGTAAGTTTATTTTCTGCGTATTAAAATATATATGTTTAAGTGATGTTACCCAATTTCGGTATTTGTTTCACTTACATCAGCAAGATTATGATGATTCCGAACTGAATTCTTAGATTTTCGTATTTGTTAATGTATTGTTTTTTTTTATTGACAGACTAACGAGGGCTAATAATCAACGTGGTAGGGGGGGTAGGGGAGAGCAACGTAAGCAACTGCGGCTCGAACTAAACGCAGTCGAGTGACGCAGTAGACAGCGAGACTTTAGCACTTCGGCCACTGAACCCTTACAGTTTTATTATCAACGCAATACAAACAAATAATATTACGGTCCTTTATATTTATGTAAAAGGCGCTTATAAATGAGTACACTGATAACAGTTAGATGGTATAAGACATAAAGATTAGAAGGGAAAATTTTAAAACTACAGAGAAAGTAAATAGAAATAAAACTGGCACACAGCCAACGGTTATATACTTGAAATAAACAGGACGTTTAAAACATAGACTATAGATCTTGGTGAACTTTGTATGAGTTTGACTTCAGACTTGGAGCAAAAACCACCATAAAAGATATCAGACAAGATTTCGGTGAAACGTCGGGACAGTTTCCTTTCGGAAATTGTTCACACCAATTTTCAATGTAATTCAGATTTTTATATTCTTGAAGGAATATGTTTTAACATGTTTATTTTAAAATATTGTATTTTGGCAGAAGCATAACATTTCAAACTCGTTAATGAACAGATTTTAATTAAATTAAAAGTCATTTATTGATTTTAAAATTACAAAAATAATAGTTACATGTAATTTAAAAAACGTGATTAATTTCATTATTTTTTTTCATTTTACGTTCTCTATTTAACAATGATTTTTACATATTGTTTATCCCCTTTAAACTGCAATAAACTGTTTACCTACACTTTGATCTGGTTTTGGCGGGAAGTTAAAATTATGATTCGACAATTATGCAAAGATGATTTTATTCTGATTGTTTTATTATTTTATATATTGAATTTTTTTAGTTAGAAATAGTAAAACCATGTAAATGATTATGTATGTAGGGCCTACATAGTTATTTAGAGCTGATACGGTAAAACATCTCCTGGCAACGTAACCAAAGAGTCTATTGTGCAAATAATCCAGTTGGGTACTTGCCTCACTGACCAGCTCATCCAGATAGAGGTTCTCACGTTTCTTGAAAACAAGAACTTTAAAATCGTATATTATGCGACCTGCAGTTATCTTATCCTCTATAGCCTACACAAGGTTTCTTCGTGGTATAATATTCCTGGCTGTCAAACCTCCAGTCTTGGAGTACTGGTCCCTTCAGCCTGCCATGGCAACCAAGGAGACCATTGTGTTTCTCACACTAAAGGTTATACCTCTCACACTGTAAGTTCTACTAGTTCTAGGTTTAATTAGAAACATCTTCGATACCGCCTCCTCTCTTCTTAGTTTGCGTTTTAGCGCTTCCGTTGTGATTTCAGCCGGACCTTACTGACTTGAAACATTCAATTTCATCACTTCTTCCATTACAGACTGTATAGGCTCCCCTAGCGTTCACACAGTCTGCTTAACCTTACTTCTTCTTTGTTCCACGTGGTTAGATAGAGCCCCCAGTTTCCTTTACCATGTGCCCCGCAGGGGGGTGCAGACTAGCTGCACCTATTGAGAGGATTTAGATGTCTCTCGCAGTACCCGAGTCTAACACACATTTACACTTACAACACTACACTTACGACTTTAACACTTTACACTCGCACTTACATTTAGGGAGGCGATAATAGCCTTAATGTGCTTTTCGCCATAAAATTAAAAAAAAATGTTTATTAATTTATACATGATTAATAAGGTTCAGTTATTAAAACTAAGGAGACTTCCCATCAATAGCAACAAAGTCAATAATTTGTCCTTCAGCGTTTTGTTATTTAGGATCACTAAAATTAAAATCGCGAAATATTCACTTTGTATTAGTTTCTTTAAGACGGTCTTTTTAAATGAAATAGTCAGCAGCCATCTTGAATTCGTAAAGGTTACTTCTGTTGTGTACCTTGTAATAAAAAACAGTCACGGTAAACCCTTAAAAATAGCTTGATGTAGTAAACATTTTAAATGTTTTACATTTAAATTTTTTTTATTTGTTTCACCCAACTTTGGGGTACACCAAATCAATCACTTCTCAATGTCCTGTGCCTTCCTCGTAGCCCAGTATTGCTTCATACGTTGTGATCTTGCTTGTCTTTCTTCGTCAGAGATTTGTATCGTTAGCTTGGATTTGACTTTGCCTTGGAACCGTTGCTTCTTGTCCTTGGTTATTGTTTTGGCTGTTCTGTCCATGAGCATAGTGTCAGTGATCTGCAGTTCTGTTATGTCTTTCTCCGTTTCTCTAAACCAATGTGGTTTGGCTCTTCTACTGCGAAAGTAGTCAAATATTTTTCTGGTTAGTCTATTTTTGTCCATTCGGAGGATGTGCCCATAAAAATCAATTCTCCTTTTTCTTATTGTATCTGATAGTGTTTCAGTTTTTTGGTAAAGAGTTTCATTACTGATGTGGAGTAATTGGTTGTTACGGAATTTGGGGCCTAAGATTTTTCGTAATATCTTTCTTTCTTTGATCTCCAGCCTTTCAAGTGGGTCCTGGGTTGTGAGAGATAATGTTTCAGCTGCATATAAGGCTTCTGGTTTAATTACAGTATGACAGTGCCTTATCTTTGTATTCCAGGTGAGGGACTTCTTGTTGTATGTGTCCTTGGTAAGTTGGAAGGCTAATTCAACTTTATTTCTCCTAGATTCCATAGCTTTTTTCTCTAGAGCATTCCAGCTGATCCATTCCCCAAGATATTTGAATTCTTTCACTATCTCAATGTATTGTTCTTGTATTTAATTTAATTGTTCAATGTATTTAAATTTTAAATGTTTTTAAATATTTTTTTTAATTCTTAAATTTAAAATAGAAACAATTTCATTTATATTTTTATATTAACGTTTGTGTTCCCGACTATTCCTTTAGAAATAACATCACAAAATGGCGTACTTTAATACATAATACATTCCAACTATCGTGCACCACACTACTATTAAGGCACGTCCAACTTTCTTTTTTGATCAAGAAATGATTTATTTTCCTATAAAAAATCTTTTCTTTTATTGTTTCAACAGAAGTATTCCGTCTGCATATCAAGTTCGTTAACTCCAAAATCTATACTTAAGCTACAACCAAAAAAGTTCGCCAGCTGTTCGGAGCAGATCCAGGAGTCGCACCAGCAGAAGGAGAGCATGGTATAAGAGCGATACTTTAGTTGGTTAGTAGTTAGTAACTTGATCAATGTTAAGTTTAGGATAAAAGTTTGGAGCTTTTATAATTATTTTTAAACTTCTTTAGAGAACTTTGATAACCTTGAAATTGATTCACAATCGTATTCAATAGCAGTTCGGTTCACTGTATTCAAAAATATTGATCATAATTAATTGGATTAACGATTTTTTTAGCTTCTTTTTCATTTGTAAAAATTTAATATATCTGCCCTGGACTTTATTTTAATTGATAACTATTTATAAAAACTATTTAAACTTTAACTATTTATAAAAAGTTAAAATTTAATCAGTTCATGGAATTTATATTTCAAACAATAGATAAATACAAAATTGGTACATGAGTTTATCGACATTTTCGTTTTACTTATTACTGTTGGTAAATTTGCATTAGGCCCTAATTCAAATTCGGGATAGAGGTTAAACACGGTGATTATTTTTACCTGAAATTATTTATAAAATATCATCATATAATTGAAAACTATATATTATTATTATTTGCGTATAGACCCTGTCGGATCACGCAAAGCACTCCGACTCATGTCTTGCTCTTTCTATTCCTCCACACCTCCCTCATCCTGTCCCCCATGGATCCTCTTCCGCTCCTCCGTCCATTTTACCCCTACTCTCTTTGGGATTTCATTCTCTGGGACCTTCCAACCGAGCATCATTCTCCTGTATGCGTTCCTGTCTTCAACGTCTGTTGAGTCTATTTCTGCGTCATGTAGGTCTATTCTGACTTGTGCGATCCACGACGTTGTTGATTTGACACCTTGTATATACTTAAGGATTATATAAATAAATATATATATATATATATATATATATATATAATTATAGGATTTATAGGGGCTTGTGGGTGGTTGATTCTCTTGTCCACAATTTCTTAAGTTTACACATATAAACGGCCGTTTTATTAAGTTCGCTTGTTCGACATATTACGACCGCTAGATAGCTGCACCGCTCCTTTAGGAAAACCATTGCTTCAGCTGATCAAACTTCTATCTTACACGCCTTATTCTTTGTAACAACAGACAGCAAGCGAAAAGTTTCATAACTTTTGTGCGTCCCTGTTAACAGTGATTACCTTTTTGGCTGTGCTCTTTACAGTACATTTCACATTCTTTATAATTTCAATCCTTAATATTGAAAATTAAATTCACACCCTAATTATTTCACTGTGTTTGCTTATGTATGTACTTAAGAAATCGTTTTTACTATATACATATTTATATGTAAGATAATATTGGTTGTATTTTTCAGGAAGACGTAAGTCTTGTGTCAACTTATAGAACGAACATGTCGACGATAGTTACACGATTTTGACCTTCATTCGTCAGCCTTGATATTAATCAAAATATTTTAAATTTGTTCTTATTTTACATGTTTTGAATATTATTTGTCAACAATTCTGGCCTATTTGTATTTTTTTAATAATTGAAATCAGTAGTTCTTAACCATCAAATAAAGTAAAACTGCAAAAGTTAAAAAAGTCATTAAATTTTAAGTTAAATTGTATGAAAAGAAGTTTAACTATGTATTTGCTTACTGAAAATTACATAAATTTTGTTTTAAGAATTATTGTTTATAGTTTTATTGCAACATAATTTTTAAGCTGTAAATTGTAAAATCAAGTAAATACTAAACTAATTTGAAATGAGTAATTTTTCGTTTCGTCGTTTAATTTTATGTCGTATTAATGTGGAAAAACACCGTTGATAAACAATTCATAACTTATATGAAAACAAGTTTACAGTGCTTATAAACAAAACTGACATTCATTATTGTTCGTAAAAAGCTATTCATAAAATAACATAATGCAAGTGATATTACTGTACATATTGTAAAAAATTGTAAATATTAATATTTAAATTACTACAATAAAGTTTATTACTTATTGATTTTAAACTGTTTTTCCTTCTCAACCAACTTGTACACCAACTAAATAATAATTTATCAATGAAAGTACTGCAAATGGCAGAAAAAGGAAGACGTATGAACATTTTAGAGAACTTGGAAATTTTTAAATCTAAATTAAAGGGAGAAAACATAATAAATGAACAGATATCGTCGCAAGCAGGTATAACGTTTAAAAATCTAAAAATTTTCAAAAATTAACAGGAGGGACGACCGTTGATGAGAAAGTTTGAATGGAGCCAATCAGAAGCGAGTGAAAACGTATGATTTTGAAGAGCCAATCAGAAGCGAGCACGTTAGGTTTAATGTACACGTGTTGAATGGAGGAGGGGTACGAGGTGGAGCTAGAAAATTATAAATAGGACGAGCCATAATATTGGTGACCAGTATAGATATAGTTTTTGAAGATGGAGGTTCTCCGAAACGCGTCAACGAAAGTAGAATTGACGAAACTAGGGAAGGCAGATTATTATACTGAACATAATAAATAGTAATTATTCTGAATAAATATTTGCTTCTGTTTTTATCTAAGGTTTTTACTGTACTCCTTTCTTCTCTATGTAAATTATGGCTAAATAGGTAAATTAATTAAATTAAACTTAACTTAATTTTTTTTGTAAAAAGTAACAAGCAAAAGCTGCTACTATTTCTCCAAGATACCAGGTTTGGTGGTTACTGGGCAGGAAACGAAAAATCGGTCTAATTTCTGAAAATCAATTCATAAGGATTTGTATAAATTCAGTTATATATTAAAGTAACCCATAACCCAAGTCAAAGAGTTAAATAAACAGTTCGTTCGTATCAAAAAAAAAATCGGCAGTTAGTCTTTATTGTGTTGATAACTCGGAACAGGATTTTTCCGGGAAGTGCTTATACATTCGTATTCTCATTTTACATTTGACAAATATCCGGGTCACACTCAGTTTTTAACTAAAAGGCATATTACACTATCAAAGGAACGTCAAATTTCTTTCATCTATTGATGAGATGAACTAATCCTTTTATCAAACTTTGATGAATCTTTGTCATGTTGTAATCTTTGAGAAAGTTTTTCAAGATATGTACGTATAACCTCAAAATGTTGCCATTTCCTGTATATGACAATTATTCCTTCGTTCCTTTCTTCTTCTTCTTCTTTTCGTTTCACCCTCTTTGGGGTACGCTGAATCAATCATTTCTTGCGCGCTGTACTCTTCTTTGTTCCCAGTAGCTCTTCATTCTTTCCGATCTTCTTTTCCTCTCCTCTTCCGAAATGACAAGTTTAGGTCTTATTTTGGTTTTATCTTGGAATCTTATTCTTTCGTCCTTGGTACTTACCTTCGCAGTTTGGTCAAGCAGTGAATTTTCTGTAATTTTTAATTCTATTAGGTCTTTTTCAATTTCTTTAAACCAGTTCGGTTTTGTTTTACGATTATGGAAAAAATGAAACACCCGTTTCGTCAATCTATTGGAGTCCATTCTAAGAAGATGGCCGTAAAAATTTATTCTCCTTTTTCTCATAGTATCTGACAGTTTTTCAATTTTCTTATAGAGAGCTTCATTTCTTATATATACCACCTTATTATCCTGAAATTTTGTTCCTATAATTTTTCTTAAGATTTTCCTTTCCGTTATTTCAAGCTTTTCTATCTGGCCTATGCGATTCATGGTTAATGTTTCTGCTGCATACAGTGCTTCCGGCTTGATCACTGTTTTATAATGTTTAATTTTGGACCCCCATGAAAGGGATTTCTTATTGTATGTTTCTTTCGTCAATTGGAAGGCCAATTCAAGTTTGTTTCTCCTGGATTCCATTGCCTTGCCCACATCTGCATTCCAACTAATCCATTCACCAAGATATTTGAACTCTTTTACAATTTCTATTTTCTGTTCTTGGATTTTAAGGTATTTATTTGGGTATTTGTTGTTTGTCATGATTTTGGTCTTTTCAAACGATATGTTTAGACCTATTTTAGCTGCTTGTTTCTTCAATTCAAGAATCAGCTCCCTTGCTTCCTCCATTTCGTTCCTTTCGTTGCACACAATTTGAAACAATGGCGAAATTGTCGTGGACTTTTGAAGCAGTAAAAACATTAATATGTTTTATAATGTAAAAAAGAAGAGTGTTTGTGTAACATCCACAACAATATTTAAAACACATGAGATTTGAAATACACTAATTCTTAAAAATCGTCTGCTTGAATCACGATCTTCCAAGCAATTCTTTAGTATTAGTAACATTTACACCAACTACCTTTCTCCTTTGTATCCATGGTCGAACACAAACTCGTTTTTCTCTTTTTTTTAGTAACCCCATTGCATGATAAGCACTTAATGCAGCAATATACCAAGTCAATATTACATCGAACATTACAGCTACTGCACTTGAGTAAACATAACCCCAAAATATATCTAGTTAACAATCCAGCTGATCAAAAATCTTTAACAAACGTTTCCTTGATACCACTTTGATAAATATTTGAACATGATACATAGTCAAAGTTTCTCTCTTTATTTGTTTCACCCAACTTTGGGGTACACTAAATCAATCACTTCTTAATGTTCTGTGCCTTCCTCGTAGCCCAGTATTGCTTCATTCGTTGTGATCTTGCTTTTCTTTCTTCGTCAGAGATTTGGATCGTTCGCTTGGATTTGACTTTGCCTTGGAACCGTTGCTTCTTGTCCTTGGTTATTGTTTTGGCTGTTCTGTCCATGAGCATAGTGTCAGTGATCTGCAGTTCTGTTATGTCTTTCTCCGTTTCTCTAAACCAAAGTGGTTTGGCTGTTCTACTGCGAAAGTAGTCAAATATTTTTTTGGTTAGTCTATTTTTGTCCATTCGGAGGATGTGCCCATAAAAATCAATTCTCCTTTTTCTTATTGTATCTGACAGTGTTTCCGTTTTTTGGTAAAGAGTTTCATTCCTGATGTGGAGTAATTGGTTGTTACGGAATTTGGGGCCTAAGATTTTTCGTAATATCTTTCTTTCTTTGACTAAAGTTTCTTTCTGTTATGAAACTTTAGTCAAAGTTTCATTAAATATTAAACAAATATTTTTGATAGTGTTCCCTAAGAGTACCTAAAAAATCACAAGGTCGATTTTATTTTCAAGACCACACTAATTACTCCATACTTTGAATAAGTAAAAAAAACAACTTTAAAATTGTCTTCAGGTTCGTAAGAGAATAAATATTTTAAATTAAAAAGTTCTCTCTCTTATTTGCCGGCTTTTCTCTAAAGTACAAACAAAACCTTGATTAATGACTTCTAATTTACACTCCAAGAACAAACTTCGCCGCACGATGTTACTGCTTTACAGCGTTTCTTGTTCTAATCCTCGGTTTAATCTTCTGTCCTGCCAATAATATCTTATTTATAACCACTAACTTCACTTTTAATTGGGAAATAATATGTTTACATAAATTGTATTTCTCATATTAATATGGAATCCCACTATAACAGTAACTGACATTATTTCAAGAAAACATTTATTTTTTTTTAAATAAATTATTTTATTATTCTAATATAGCCACTGGACCATTTGTTTAAACAATTAGACTTAAGACCTTTTTTTCACTTTCTAGTCTATAACTCACCTTATACAGGCTACTGTGGTTTCGAAACGTTACAGTTTCATCATCAGGATACACAATTGGTCAAATACCTTTGGTGAGGTCGTCACAAAGGTAACAAAACAGAAACACTACACAATTACACGATTATATTAAAGAGAAAGAATACTAAATTTATTTTGGCTAAACATCACTAAAGTGCAACTCGTGTGTCGGCTCGTCCAAACAAAATTATTTAATACGTTCAATTTTAAAAATTATATTTGGTTTTTTGAAGTTGTTTTAGTAACAACTTCCGTTCTCTCATTTATATTAATTATTTTATCTTTGTTATTAACTACCTGACAACACAAGGACTAAAGTTATTTGTAATTCTTAAAATTAATTCTTACCCATATTTTATTTTTTTTTTAGTAATCTACAATATTGCTCTCTATATGAGCACAATATTTATTTTAAATAGTTTTAGTAATAAATTTCCATTAGAAAGTGGAGCCGCCATCATGGAATTCTGTACTGTCTGGCATCTTTTAATGAGCGCCGATCTGCCTTTACAGTGATATGAAAATTAATTTTTATTTCTTATAAAAAATATATTAACCATAAAAAATTACGTAAAAAGCAAAAAGGTTAACAACAAGAAACAAATACATTTTTTAAATTTAGTAATAATAAGAAAAGCATTTCATACCTCACTTTTGGCAATTACTACCAAAACGTTTTATAATAAATACTATTTTGTAATATTGAATGTATATTAAGATGGCGTCTACATGACGTCACGTATTGATGCTGCCACACGTACAGTGCGCTCACTGCTGAATCTAAAATGAAGTGGTCTCAGACTATGAAATCATTAGTTCAGTGCTAATGAATGGACGGGACCTAATATCACGTGATTCGACTGCTAAAGTTACACCAATATTGATGTTTCTTACTTTATGTGCGTTAATCAAGTGATTTTAAAAAAATCTACAAGGCCTTTCGGCATGACCTAGTTTTCGTTTTTTTTAATATTTGAGACCATTTTTTTATTATTTTTGTTATAATTAAAACAACACTTTATATGAAAAACTAATACGTTATTAACTTACCTGTATTGAAGGCCAAGTGGATTATTTAACAAAAGAAAAACAATTAGGCGTGTTTGGAAAATATTTGCTGTTTGAGCTCAAACATTTTTTTTTCAATTTCGAGAAACTTCAACTTTTAATTACTTCCTTCTTCTTCTTCTTCTTCTTCTTCTTTTTCTTTTCTTTTCTTTTTATTCTTCTTCTGAATCACAATTTTATAAATTTTAACATTCTATGAACAGAAAAATGATTGTTCTACTATAGCAGAATCTATTTTACTACAGGTTAAAGGTGTAATGAAATTTATGTTTTTTTGAAACTTTAAACAAACAATTAGTGATTCTTAAACATATTTTACGCGACGTCACAATATTTTAATTTAAAATAAAATTACGTGTTACACAAAACCTTTTTGAGTTATTACATTTTCTTTAAGGCTTAGGCCTACTTTTGCTTTGATAATTTTTCCATGGTGTTTGTTGTTGTTATAACTTGAGAAGTGATTATCTTAACTAATAGTGTCCGTCGTCGATACAATTTAGAATAAATTACGTAGAAAAACTAAACAAACTTTAAAATTAGATTCACGCCTACTTTCATTTATAAAATAATAAAATAAAATAACGTTTAAAACAAGTTTCATAAAACCAAAGTTCATCTTAGATAATAGAGACTAATATATGTTTCTAACACATGTTATTCCTTAACTAATTACTTGAAATAACAAAGACTCTTTTCTTGAACGAAACTTGACGACCGCGATGATCAATCTTCCTTAAGACCCCGCCTTTGTGTGTGTCTGACATTGGATTCACTACTTAATGGACCGCTGAATCTGGTAGTAAGACACATATCCTCTATATATCTTTGTATACACAGGCAGGCAAACCTATACTTTAAATTAACTCTTAACCTATATTGTTAGTGCAAATACAGCTATTTGTTTTTATTTAAGTTTAGATATAATCCAATTTTTAAAACGTTTTAAGAACCACGTGACTTATAACGATATTTTAAAACTGTTTTAATTTAAAAAAGCTTCGATGTAATTATTTTCAAAGTAGACTTATTTTAAACGGAGCATAGTTATTAGGAAATAAATATTGCTTGTAGTTATTTGTACAAAAATATTTTCACTTCCGCTTGTATTTGTGATTTTAACAAGCTTTTGAATTATTCTTACATGTTTGACTGGAAATATCTTCAAGTTGTAAAACACTTTAGAAGGTAAAATTACCTTTTTTCTATACATTTTCGACATTTGCAAATTGAAAACTTTTTTATATAAAACTTATAGTAGGTTTTATAAAACTTTCAATGATAAGTAAAAAACTTGGTAATCGGTGGGTGACCATTATTACAATTTCAGTCAAGTCCAAAAAATGCGATAGTTTTTCTCTTGTTTTTTTTAATTAAATTTAATATTTTAGGTTTTTTACGAAAAACAACTTCAGAATGTAAGTAAACACATTTATATTAATACATTATCAAAAATGACTATAAATTAAAGCAATTTATATGGCATTAATATATGGTAAGCAACTATCACAATAATTAATTATATTATTGTTTTTAAGTAATTAGGATTATGACCTATTCTTCCCGTCAGTGGTCTATCCACTCACCTCGTAAAGTCTACCGCGGTTTCGAAACTCTATCGTTTCGTCTTCAGGCCGTGATACAAAATGTTAAATCCCTCTGTCGAGGTCGTCACAAAGTCAAACAAAACATTAAAAACATACGTCATAAACAATGAGCACAATTACACGATTAAAATGTGTACGATGAAATTCGGCTTGGCCAAACGACTGGCGCGACTCGTACGTCGTTACATTCCGGACTGACTGGAAGAATAGGTCATAATCCTAATTACTTAAATATGTGGTCCGGTGGCTATATTGCAATAATGAAATATTATTTTTATTTTACTCATATTGCCAAAGTACATTAATCATTTTAAGTTATTAAGGTAAATGTAAATGTTGATCAGAATGTTATATAATTGAACACAGTAATTTTACACCAGAAAAATAAGTGCTGCACGCAACTGTCTCGCTGACATGAAGGAATGGAATTTTTAAAGTAAATTTTTCATATTAAAATTATTTTAAACCCTGATTCAACAACCATAATCAGCTCTAAAGCCTGCGAAAAATAGCATTTTTGACTTTAAAATTACATTGAAATTTACCAAAATGAACCTGAACACTGCAAAATTCGTTTCCTTAATTTCAAAGGATTTTTAAAAATTGAATGTTTATTTACGTAAATTTAAAAGCTGATTATGATGGCAAAAACATATTTTCAAAAACTAGTGAATTAAAAAGTTGATTTAGGCCTATGTATTAGCTATTGTACGAGCTGTTACCAAAATCGTTGTTGTGCCAAGTTTGAATAAATTACAACGGAAATTCGAAAATAAACACCGATCACCGTCGTATTCATTTTGTTAATTTCCATCTTTTTTTGATATTGTTGAACGGATTTTGCTGGGTAACAAACTTGTAAAAGCTATCGTCAACTTTTGTCAACTTGAATATATCGGGCCAAAATTTAAAGGTCTCTCAAAAATTAAGGCTCTCCCAGAAACTAATTTTTCAATATAAATTCGCTATAAACGTTAAAAAACATAACCCAAAGTTATTCTAAAGGTTTGATTATATTATTATCAAAATATAAACACGTTTTTCCTACAACGATTTCAAATTATTAAATTTAATTACATATTATTCCAGGTAAATACGAAACAAGTTGTTTACTAATTCATATAAATTATGCCGAAAAATATGTAAACCCGTCTTAAATTACAAACAATTAAATATTTTTTCATGTAATTAAGATATATGATCATGTGCTGACCTGCACACCCAGGTAACAAAGCACGAATATCCGGGTCTCATTCATGAATATTCAAAGAGAAGAAGGTAACACGAAATGCATTTGTATGTTGCGGAGTTTATTCTTTTAATTACGTGACATCTACGTTATACCAACTTGGATGTACGTATTAATTAATTATACTTGTTCCTAAGACTTGACCCGGTTTGCTTTGTTAATAATTAACCAGAAAGTAACTTTATTTTTGCTCTAATTAAATAGCTTCAGTTAATTAAAGCACACAGTCAAGTTATACGTTGTCATTTACAATTTTAATTATGATGACCGGATGTAAGTGGATTGTTACAGGGAAATATTACAACTGTATAAGTGGGGAAGTACTTTTTTGAATATTTTATTTAAAAAATTAAATAACAGCAGCACACATCTGTCTCGCTGACCAGATGAAAGCATTACAACAACAGTATATTATGAAACACTTTTTGAAAATAAGTTTTTTTTTCGGCGAAAAACCGTTAAGGTTATCATCGCCGTTTTGAAAATAAGATGTCACCATCATAATCAGGATCAAAAATTTGCAAATAACAGAATTTTCAAATTTCACCTTGACAACCGTTCTTATTTTTTTTCATTTTCAATGGAATTTTGAAAATTTGTATAACTAATTAAGGCAGATTTTAGTGCTGATTACAATGGTGAAATTGCATTTTCAAAACTGTTCAAGAAGAAAATGTAACGATTTAAAATAAATTTTAGTAGGCAGCCATTTTGAAACTGTTAACCGAATTTTGCTGGGTAACGTATCTGTTTAACTTATAACTAAAATCGATTTTTATACGAAGTTTTATTATATTAGACTTTTATAATTAACTGTTTACAAGTCTATTTAGCATAACAAACATAATTACAATCTGAATAAATCAGTTTTTAAAATGCACAAATAAAAATTTAAACTAAAAAGAGTGAAACCTTTTGAGAAATTATGATTTTTTTAATTTGTAATTTTGAACCGGAAGTATTGCGTGTAAAGCATTAGTAAATTAAGAGCTTAACTATTCCGAAATAAAACTTAAAACATAAACAGAGGTTAAAAAGCAACTACATTTACAATGGTGACATATACAAACATCATTTAAAAAACTTTGTTTTTTTTACAAATAATTCATAATATTAGCAGTCGACTAGACCGGAAACGTTTAAATGACGCATAACTTTTAAGGTTCTTGTAGCTGCTTGAAGTAAAAATAAAATACATTTTTCGACGTCTTCATTCCATCAATGATAATTAAATTTGATTTGTCCAAAAGTGATTTATATAGCACGCGATAAACGCATGCATTGCCAGGAATAATTAATTGGCTTGTATTTGTACCTCGCATCATTTGTTTAGTCGTTGTAATTATTTTTAAGCGTCGCCGAACATAAAATGTATTTGTAACATTGAATCATAGTCCAAAGTAAGACAAAGACTACTTTAAAGTACGTATTTAAGTTTAGGAATTTATTAAATAACATTTCGTAATATTTATTATTTGAAATAAGTAGATAACCATAAAGTATTAATATTTTAAATAGTTGCATTACTGCATTACATAATAACGTATTTATCTGGTAACACATTTTAATCGGTATTGTGTTGAAAGTCAAAAGTTGCTTTATTTAGTTATCAACAGTATCAATATAAATTAATGAAGCAAAAACATTTACACACGCGCGCGCGCGCACACACACACACACACACACACACACAAACACTTAATTATTTATTTGAAAAATCTAGTTCTTTAGATGGTAACAAAATGAGAATTATGTATCGAAATGCGTTCATTAAATTTAAAATCAAATACACTAAGCAAACTCGACGTTAGTTAAGTCCATTTTGAATTTGTACGTAAGTTTTGTCCATCTTGAACTTAGGCGTTAGTTTTGTACATTTTTGGACGTGGACGTTAGTTTTGTTCATTTTTGAACGTGGACATTAGTTTTGTTCACTTCTGAACGTGGACGTTAGTTTTGTTCACTTCTGAACGTGGACGTTAGTTTTGTTCATTTTTGAACGTGGACGTTAGTTTCGTCCATTTTTGAACGTGGACATTAGTTTTGTTCACTTCTGAACGTGGACGTTAGTTTTGTTCACTTCTGAACGTGGACGTTAGTTTTGTTCATTTTTGAACGTGGATGTTAGTTTCGTCCATTTTTGAACGTGGACGTTAGTTTTGTTCACTTCTGAACGTGGACGTTAGTTTTGTTATATTTTTGAACGTGGACGTTAGTTTCGTCCATTTTTGAACGTGTACGTTAGTTTTGTTCATTTTTTTAACGTGGACGTTATTTTCGTCCATTTTTGAACTTGGACGTTAGTTTTGTCCATTTTTGGACGTGGACGTTAGTTTTGTTCATTTTTGAACGTGGATGTTAGTTTCGTCCATTTTTGAACGTGGACGTTAGTTTTGTTCACTTCTGAACGTGGATGTTAGTTTTGTTATATTTTTGAACGTGGACGTTAGTTTCGTCCATTTTTGAACGTGTACGTTAGTTTTGTTCATTTTTTTAACGTGGACGTTATTTTCGTCCATTTTTGAACTTGGACGTTAGTTTTGTCCATTTTTGGACGTGGACGTTAGTTTTGTTCATTTTTTTAACGTGGACGTTATTTTCGTCCATTTTTGAACTTGGACGTTAGTTTTGTCCATTTTTGAACGTGGACGTTAGTTTTGTCCATTTTTGAACGTGGACGTTAGTTATGTCAATTTTTGAACGTGGACGTTAGTTTTGTTCATTTTTGAACGTGGACGTTAGTTTCGTCCATTTTTGAACGTGGACGTTAGTTTTGTTCATTTTTGAACGTGGACGTTAGTTTTGTCCATTTTTGAACGTGGACGTTAGTTTTGTCCATTTTTGGACGTGGACGTTAGTTTTGTTCATTTTTGAACGTGGACGTTAGTTTTGTCCATTTTTGAACGTGGACGTTAGTTTTGTCCATTTTTGGACGTGGACGTTAGTTTTGTCCATTTTTGGACGTGGACGTTAGTTTTGTCCATTTTTGGACGTGGACGTTAGTTTTGTTCATTTTTGAACGTGGACATTAGTTTTGTCCATTTTTGAACGTGGACGTTAGTTTTGTCCATTTTTGGACGTGGACGTTAGTTTTGTTCATTTTTGAACGTGGACGTTAGTTTTGTTCACTTCTGAACGTGGACGTTAGTTTTGTTCACTTCTGAACGTGGACATTAGTTTTGTTCATTTTTGAACGTGGACGTTAGTTTCGTCCATTTTTGAACGTGGACATTAGTTTTGTTCACTTCTGAACGTGGACGTTAGTTTTGTTCACTTCTGAACGTGGACGTTAGTTTTGTTCATTTTTGAACGTGGATGTTAGTTTCGTCCATTTTTGAACGTGGACGTTAGTTTTGTTCACTTCTGAACGTGGATGTTAGTTTTGTTATATTTTTGAACGTGGACGTTAGTTTCGTCCATTTTTGAACGTGTACGTTAGTTTTGTTCATTTTTTTAACGTGGACGTTATTTTCGTCCATTTTTGAACGTGGACGTTAGTTTCGTCCATTTTTGAACGTGGACGTTAGGTTTGTCCATTTTTGAACGTGGACGTTAGTTTTGTCAATTTTTAAACGGGGACGTTAGTTTTGTTTGTTTTTAACGTGGAGAAAATAAGATTTTGAAATCTGAAGACAAAAAAATTTAGCAAAAATAACTGTTAGACTACAGTAAATTTAATCGGTCAATGTACAATCGAATTCAATTTTTCAGCAAAGTTATAATCAAACCTAACCAAAATTTTAACACTGCAGTGCTAATTTACGCATACATAACTAAGACTACATGTAATGGCCACTCGAATACCCTATTTCTTGTTAAACATTCGTTACAAAAATAAATATGCCAATAAAGTTTTAACCAATAAAATTGTCTTGTTTTTTATGACTTCAGTACATAAATTTCAATATTTAATTTTAATGTAACGATTTAGTTTGTCACATCATTTTAAAATTCTTGCAAAATAAACGTTTTTACATGCAATATTACAAACAGTTTTTCCTTTTATGGAAGTTTTTTGAAATATTCGTTTGTACAACATAAAAAGCTTTTTAAGTAGAGCTAATTAGCTTTAATTTCGTCATCACACATTATAACTGTTAATTAAATAAAATCATGTTTGTAATTTAAAAACACTGTTTTTTAGAAAAGTTATAACCCCGATCTAGTTTCTTTAAATAAAACAAGGTTCTTGGAATTACAAACGTAACAATGAAAGAACATAGTTATTGCTTTATAAGAATGACGGTGGTGTTTTCTTGAAAGACATTTAATGTATAATCTGAAAATGAAGTCTTTGTTCACTTGACATGTTAAAATAAATAGGAGATATTTTGAATTTTAGAAATCAACTCATTTTGCCCATTTAAAATTTTAACCCAAGGAAAATTAAGTATCGTTGGTTCTTGGTAAATATGAAAATGATATATAGTTACGAAAATGTTTACATTATCATGCTATCGAATAACAAAACCTCGAATCTTAATGAAGTTTTCATGTACATAAATTAATTGCTTAAATTATGACCACTGATAGGGTAATTGTTGCTGTTTACTTGATTTTTAATTTATATTTAAAAATATTATTATATTAGCTAATACTTATTTTCAAGATAAGCAATTAATATATATCCTTAAGTTTAAATATATTAAGTATTATAATACAAATATAACATGAGGGCAAACGTAACTTACGCCTCGGAGACCCTATTTAATCTAAAGAGCCAAAATAGAACGGAGGAGCTCCAGAGAATGGAAAGGAGAGTACTCCGAACAATTATTAATAAGAAACATTTGGTGGGGGGACAGTACAGACTGTTGCCGAATGCGGTCTTGTATCGCGACAACGAGCAGCTCACTAATATTTTTAGGAAAAGAAGATTGGCCTTCTTTGGACACCTAACTCGATTACCGGAGAGTAGACTTATGAAGAGATTATTGGACTACCAACTGAAGTGTAAAGTTAAGAACTGGTTGAAGGAGGTGGAACAGGACTTGGAGGAACTGGGAATAAACAAGGAGCAATTGGCAGGAAGAAGGGAAAAAGCGATCTTAAAAAGTCAGGAAACCCAATTACAGTTTAGGGAAAAACGAAACGTAGTATATTCGGAAGAACTCAGACTTCAGAGATCAATAAGATTAAAAAAATACTGGGGAAAACGCAGAATAACCAAAAGAATTAAATTGATTGTGTGTGCTCCAATGTGGGCTTAAATTAAAAAAAAATACAAATATAAATAATAACTGACCGAGCGAAGCAAAGTCTTTCTTTCAACTCGACCGTTCGACATTTGGTTTGTGTGTTTCTTTGTTTGTTTGTTTGTTACGCAGTTTTGGCCAAACACATTGACCGATTGTTTTTAAACTTGGTATAAAGTTATCTTGTATAAGGTTCAAATGATGTATGAGTAACATATTTTCCTACTTACTGCCGTTTCAAGATGATGGCCTCTGACTTAACAATGACGATGTACGCAATTCCAATCGAGCGCATTTTCCGATTGTTTTGAAATTTGATACGAAGGTACCTCGTATGAAGCCCAAAAGACGTATGTTGCCTTTTGACAAAATGACGTATGTTAAGATGTGCACACTTGGGCTAATGCAGACGATGGGATGATTTATAGCGTATGAAAATGCCAAGCACTGGCCGGGAATCGAACCCGGGTCCTCAGGGTGAAAGCCTAGTACGCTATCAACTAGGCCACCGAGGCGGCTATCATTCCGTTTCAAGATGGCAGACTACGATTCAACGTTACGATTGTAGTTGCTGATTATTTAATTTTTCGTTTTACCTGAACGGCAAAACCTACTATGACTTTAACCGTTTCGTGGGAAAAGAGCATAAAATGTTCAGTAGAGTTAATAATTAAGTTTGGTTTAAGTAAAAGCATATTCATGAAATATATTCCTTTTGTAGTTTTATTTGAAACAATATAAAGACTATATACTTAGGCCATCCTTGACGCTAGTGATGATCAATCTTCCTTAAGACCCCGCCTTTGTGTGTGTCTGACATTGGATTCACTACTTAATGGACCGCTGAATCTGGTAGTAAGACACATCTCTATATATCTTTCTTCAGCAAGTTAGCTATTAAAGTAGAACGTTTGTGATTGTGTGCAATTTATTTTTAAAGTGTAGAACTAAACTAGTGCTTATAAATAATTAAGAAGTTTGTGACATACTTATGAATTATATAATCATACTGTAATGATTCACAGTTTTAGTAAAACTATTTCAGTTTTGAAATATACTTAAAGGTACCTTTATCAAATTAAATGTAGTTTTTATTGTACTTACACCTGTACTTTAGAAAACAATTTCGTATTAAATAATATTTTAATAACCTTGGAAGATTTATTTTTGCTAGTTCATTGGTATTTGGTTGACTGTGATATAATGCTAAATTAAGTAAACTTGAGTCAATAAATGTTTGATTTTTAGGTGATATTCATACTTGACAGTCGTTCAGTGACGGAATTTTTCTGAAAAAAGATAAAAGCATAATAATTAAAATACTACTGATTCTTTATTTTGTGTTTCGCTTGTTTTTATTTTGATGAAATTACGGGGTTAAGTCAATAAGTAAAGTGGAATTGAAGAAATGTGTGTATTTATTGTACTTACATAATGCATTACTTTTAAACTTAATCCCCATCCTGCTTAATTCATCTTTTAACCAGCATTTCAATTCCTTCCTAAAAGAAGGCTTTCGATCTGGTGTTCAAAACTTTTTGGTATTGCCTCTTCATCATATCGCGTTCTCTTAATGGGGCGAAAAGACGAATATCGCTTGGAGAAAGATCTAGACTATATGGAGGGTGGTCCAGTAGCTGAAAACCGAGATTTTGAAGGCATACCACTGTGTTTTTAGCCGTATGAGGTCGAGAAAAATCCTACTCACGTCTTTTGGAAGCTTACCAAAGATGTTATTTTTGATTTCAATAAATGCAATAGCTCATAGTGGCTGTCATTATTTATTGTTTGACCTTTAGGTTTGAAGTCAACCAAAATTGTATCTTCCATATCCCAAAATATAGTCATCTTAAGCTTAAACCGCTGAGTTTTGAAATTTTTTGCTTGAGGAGATGAGGGATGTTTCCACACCAAACTTTGTCGCTTACTGCTTGCTTCAAAATGATGTCTCATCAACGGTTATTATTCGATTAAAAATGAGTCTTCTTCTTCTTCGTGAAGTTCCAAATGCTTCTGGGAAATTTCGAAACGATTGTCTTTGTGGATGCTGGTCAATCGATGTGGAACCCAGCGAGCACAGAGTTTTCCTAAGTTTGAAGAATCGTGGATGATTGAATGTGCTGAGCCATGGTTTTACTTTCTACTCGCTTGCGATATTATCAGTTATAATTCGTCGATTATCAAGAATCATTTGTTTAACAGCTTCAATATTGTCATAAGTTTTTGAAGTGGAAGGCCTACCAGGCCGCTGAACATTAAACAGAGAAATCCTACCACTTTTAAAGCGATCAATCCATTCGTAGATCTTGCTTCCAGTCAGACAACTCCCTCAATATTGCTGCTGCACTCGACGAATGACCTCTGCTGGTTTCATACCTTCTGAATTTAGGAAATGTATCGCTCATATTTTCTCCTCGGTGCAATCAGACAAAGAACTCATTTTACACAGCCTTTTAAACACAATCACAATTAACTAACAATGAAACAATGCTTTCAATGTACAGCTGATAGATGTTATGAGTTGTAGCAGAACAATCAGTGCTGCTAATTTAAATCCAAATTTAAATTTGGAGGGAAATTTAAATTTCCCTTTACTTTTTGACTTTCCCTTGTATTTTTATGACCATGTACATAAGGTGAGTTTTGAGTTAGTTACCCCGTCATTTCTTTTCATAAATTAGAATATAATTAGGCAATAAATATAGTAGAACATTTTATTCAATAAAATCATTTGTAATAATAATATTACTACTTATCTCTTATCTAATGTTTTCAACGTTTTAAAATAGGTTTTCCTTAATCTTTAAACAAATTTAATTAATGAAAAATCTCTATTTAATGTTAAGTTTATTACTAAGTGTAATACTAAAAGTAATATTATTTGTATTAATAACTATATTTAAATCATGAATTATTAAGAAAAATCGATTTTTGGTTCATAAATCAACCTTTATATCAATTGTGCTTTGGTTGATAGAGATTCACCACCATGATGACCCAGAAATCACCTGCAAACATGTTAAAAGGACATTCGGTCATGCGTGTATTCATGTATTGGAATATTTGACTGACCACAGAGCATCTAATCTTGACCAATTACTAAATTAATGTATACATTTCAGATAATATTTATTAAGAATGCTTAGTTATAAATTAATTAATTGATATGATTACATGAAAACTATATTTAATTTAAAAATATGTATACAAATTCAACGACTATTCAAAAATTGATCTAGAAGTTAAGGTCTCGGGTCTTATCATGATGCGATAAGACATTAACGTAATCCATCAATTGCTGATTTTCCAATGGAAATTAGTTAAAGTTTGGTTTATGCCATGTAGTGAAAAAACCTCATGTTTGTTTAACAAAACTCTAAAGTGATTGCTGAATTTATTATTAAAGTTTATTTTTTGAATTTTAACCAAAAGAACAATTTAAAAATATCATTAGAAAGTAGGCCTGATAAAAATTAGTTGCCCCGCGGGGTGCAGACTAGCTGCACCTATTGAGAGGATTTAGATGTCCCTCGCGGCGGTACCCGAGTATAACACACTTACACTTACAACACTACACTTGTGACTTTAACACTTTACACTCACACTTACATTTAGAGAGGCGATAATAGCTTTAATATGCTTTTCGCCTTAAAATATTTTTTTTTTTTTAAATTGTTTGATTGTTTATTACTTTTATTATTGTTTATTTATCCAGCACGGTGTTGATATAGTTACTAATTAGTAGCCAAAACGTCTTTATTATTAATTTATAGAATATTTACCAAGTTTCAATAAGCAAGAGCGCTATAACTAGATTTAACTAAATTCTTTCTTACAACTACACTTAACAATTTAACTTAAGTTTCTCTAATATTTTAAACACTTATAGTTGCGTGTTTGTGTCGGCTCTATTATAAATATCTTATATAATAACATTGCACAGCAATAAACATTTCAGAATACATAAAGCTGTATTTACAAACTGAAAGCCACACTGTCAAAGTTTTGATAAATTATTATTTGGAAATGCGGTATTATTAAAGTGTCCAAAGATATAGAAGTAAGGTTTCCCAAACCATTGAGATATGAAACAGTAACAAATTGCCATAAGCTTCTTAGCCTTTGGATTTAACGTTAGCAGAAATAAGTTGACAAGATGTACTGCATCGATACATTATTGTTTCCAGAAGCTGTTCTTATCAAAATGAAATAATTAAAGCGTCAAAGTGTCACGATGTACGAACCATAAATAAATTATTCTGTACCAAAAATTGTAAATAATGGCGGCATCTTACGGACGTGATGGAAGCGTAAATCCAAAAGTACTTATTTCCAAAACTATGATTTCACAAACAGCATTAAAATTAGCATATATTAGCATTTTAAACTTTTAAATTGCATTGAAAATAGAAAAATGAACCGTGACAGCCTGCCTAGTGGTATAACAATAAAGTGATAATTTTATGTTACGCTAATAATGGTACACTAGTAGAAGAAATATTTACATGTAACGCTTTAGTGATACAGTAACAGAATATGTATTTTTATATAACGCTCAAATAATATAGTAATAGAAGTGATAATTTTATGTTACGCTAATAATGGTACACTAGTAGAAGAAACATTTACATGTAACGCTTTAGTGATACAGTAACAGAATATGTATTTTTATATAACGATCAAATGGTATAGTAATAGAAGTGATATTTTTATGTTACGCTAATAATGGTACACTAATAGAAGAAACATTTACATGTAACGCTTTAGTGATACAGTAACAGAATATGTATTTTTATATAACGATCAAATGGTATAGTAATAGAAGTGATATTTTTATGTTACGCTAATAATGGTACACTAATAGAAGAAACATTTACATGTAACGCTTTAGTGATACAGTAACAGAATATGTATTTTTATATAACGATCAAATGGTATAGTAATAGAAGTGATAATTTTATGTTACGCTAATAATGGTACACTAGTAGAAGAAACATTAACATGTAACGCTTTAGTGATACAGTAACAGAATATGTATTTTTATATAACGCTCAAATGGTATAGTAATAGAAGTGATGATTTTATGTTACGCTAATAATGGTACACTAGTAGAAGAAACATTTAAATGTAACGCTTTAGTGATACAGTAACAGAATATGTATTTTTATATAACGATCAAATGGTATAGTAATAGAAGTAATGATTTTATGTTACGCTGATAATGGTACACTAATAGAAGAAACATTTACATGTAACGCTTTAGTGATACAGTAACAGAATATGTATTTTTATATAACGATCAAATGGTAAAGTAATAGAAGTGATGATTTTATGTTACGCTGATAATGGTACACTAATAGAAGAAACATTTAAATGTAACGCTTTAGTGATACAGTAACAGAATATGTATTTTTATATAACGATCAAATGGTATAGTAATAGAAGTGATGATTTTATGTTACGCTGATAATGGTACACTAATAGAAGAAACATTTACATGTAACGCTTTAGTGATACAGTAACAGAATATGTATTTTTATATAACGATCAAATGGTATAGTAATAGAAGTGATGATTTTATGTTACGCTAATAATGGTACACTAATAGAAGAAACATTTAAATGTAACGCTTTAGTGATACAGTAACAAAATATGTATTTTTATGTAACGCTCAAATAATATAGTAATAGAAGTGATAATTTTATGTTACGCTAATAATGGTACACTAATAGAAGAAACATTTACATGTAACGCTTTAGTGATACAGTAACAAAATATGTATTTTTATGTAACGCTCAAATGGTATAGTAATAGAAGTGATATTTTTATGTTACGCTGATAATGGTACACCAATAGAAGAAACATTTAAATGTAACACTTTAGTGATACAGTAACAGAATATGTATTTTTATATAACGCTCAAATGGTATAGTAATAGAAGTGATAATTTTATGTTACGCTAATAATGGTACACTAATAGAAGAAACATTTACATGTAACGCTTTAGTGATACAGTAATAAAATATGTATTTTTATGTAACGCTCAAATGGTATAGTAATAGAAGTGATAATTTTATGTTACGCTAATAATGGTACACTAATAGAAGAAACATTTACATGTAACGCTTTAGTGATACAGTAACAGAATATGTATTTTTATATAACGATCAAATGGTATAGTAATAGAAGTGATATTTTTATGTTACGCTAATAATGGTACACTAATAGAAGAAACATTTAAATGTAACGCTTTAGTGATACAGTAACAGAATATGTATTTTTATGTAAAGCTCAAATAATATAGTAATAGAAGTGATAATTTTATGTTACGCTAATAATGGTACACTAATAGAAGAAACATTTACATGTAACGCTTTAGTGATACAGTAACAGAATATGTATTTTTATGTAACGCTCAAATAATATAGTAATAGAAGTGATAATTTTATGTTACGCTAATAATGGTACACTAGTAGAAGAAACATTTACATGTAACGCTTTAGTGATACAGTAACAGAATATGTATTTTTATATAACGATCATATGGTATAGTAATAGAAGTGATGATTTTATGTTACGCTGATAATGGTACACTAATAGAAGAAACATTTACATGTAACGCTTTAGTGATACAGTAACAGAATATGTATTTTTATGTAAAGCTCAAATAATATAGTAATAGAAGTGATAATTTTATGTTACGCTAATAATGGTACACTAGTAGAAGAAACATTTACATGTAACGCTTTAGTGATACAGTAACAGAATATGTATTTTTATATAACGATCAAATGGTATAGTAATAGAAGTGATGATTTTATGTTACGCTGATAATGGTACACTAATAGAAGAAACATTTACATGTAACGCTTTAGTGATACAGTAACAGAATATGTATTTTTATATAACGATCAAATGGTATAGTAATAGAAGTGATGATTTTATGTTACGCTGATAATGGTACACTAATAGAAGAAACATTTAAATGTAACGCTTTAGTGATACAGTAATAAAATATGTATTTTTATGTAAAGCTCAAATAATATAGTAATAGAAGTGATAATTTTATGTTACGCTAATAATGGTACACTAATAGAAGAAACATTTACATGTAACGCTTTAGTGATACAGTAACAGAATATGTATTTTTATGTAACGCTCAAATGGAATAGTAATAGAAGTGATATTTTTATGTTACGCTAATAATGGTACACTAATAGAAAAAACATTTACATGTAACGCTTTAGTGATACAGTAACAGGATATGTATTTTTATATAACGTTCAAATGGTATAGTAATAGAAGTGATATTTTTATGTTACGCTAATAATGGTACACTAATAGAAGAAACATTTACATGTAACGCTTTAGTGATACAGTAACAGAATATGTATTTTTATATAACGCTCAAATGGTATAGTAATAGAAGTGATAATTTTATGTTACGCTGATAATGGTACACTAATAGAAGAAACATTTACATGTAACGCTTTAGTGATACAGTAACAGAATATGTATTTTTATATAACGCTCAAATGGTATAGTAATAGAAGTGATAATTTTATGTTACGCTGATAATGGTACACTAATAGAAGAAACATTTACATGTAACGCTTTAGTGACACAGTAAAAAATGTGTATTTTTATGTAACGCTCAAATGGTATACTAATAGAAGTGGTATTTTTATCTAACATTCTATTTGAATACTAATAGGAAAATTATTTTTACGTTACGCTTTAGTGTTACATGAATGGAAGGAATATTTTTACGAAACGTGTTACAATAATAGAATAGATACTTTATGTAACGCTCTAATGTTACATTACTAGAAATAATATTTTTATATAACATTCTGGTTGAAAACTAGTAGAAAATGTTTTTTTACGTTACGCTCTAGTGATACACTAATCGAAGATATATTTTTATGAAACGCTCTAGTGGTAAAAAATAGAAGGAGTATTCTTATAAAACATTCTAGTGATATACTAACAAGATAAATTTTTACGTAATAGTATTACGCTAATAGAATTGGTATTTTTATGTAATTTTCTTGGGGAATACTAAAAGGATATATATTTTTATGTTACGCTCCAGTGGTACAAAAATATAACAGGTAGTTTATTAAAGGCGCTAGTGGTGCAATAATAAAAGAATTACTTTGTGTAACGCTTTAGTGGTACAATAATAGAAGACGTATTTTCTTATGAAACGCTCTAATTATACAATAATAAAACAGTACTTTGTGTAACGCTTAGTGATACAATAATAGAAGAGATATTGTGATGGTAGACTGGTAGGGGCAAAATAGGAAATATTATTTTGTAAAATTCTGATGCTGGAACTCTGGCGCTGTAATGTTTTTATGTAACGCACTGTTATTGTACAAGTAGAGGTTATTGTTTTTATGTAACGCACTGTTATTGTACAAGTAGAGGTTATTGTTTTTATGTAACGCACTGTTATTGTACAAGTAGAGGTTATTGTTTTTATGTAACGCACTGTTATTGTACAAGTAGAGGTTATTGTTTTTATGTAACGCACTGTTATTTTACAAGTAGAGGTTATTGTTTTTAAGTAACACATTTTTGTTTCTCAGGTGAAGATATCTTTTTTTATCTAATAAATTGATTTTACGAGTGAAGTTAAAGTTGTAATGAATGCTTTGTGCACTTCTCGTTTGGAGGCCATGTTTTATATAACACTATGGTGCTGGTGCTGGACGGGTGGAGTTAATTTTCTTTTTCTTAAAACAGTTGACACTAAACAACTGCTATTTCTTCGCTATTGCAAGTAATTATTAGTGCAACGTAATTGATTACTCAAATTTACGCAATATTTGTTGAAATAATTTTAAGATAGCGTTATAAATATGCAAAAAAAAACATTGCACAAATTTACAAAGTTTAAATTTTAAACAAAGCTGTTTAATAAATAATATTTTAGTAATAATTAAGTCATACGCTATTGTATTGCTCATGACATAAAGTATAATTCAAAACTTTAATGTAACTATTCTATTGCAGCGTTATTATATTTTCGTTTGGAGAAACTTTTTTTTTGAAATTGTTTCACGTTCCAACGTGCGGTTATATCATGCAAATCCCATTTCCTTTAAAATATGCAGAATGTTCCCGAAGGAGACCCTACCTAATACAATTTGCTTACATATATTCTTTCTTACTTGATGTTCATGCTTATGTTTCTTGATCAAATTTTAACACTACAATAGTCTGAAATTAAATAGTTATATTATAAAATAAGATTGCATTGAATGACAACACTCTCTAAAAAAAAGTAAAAGTGAGAACAAATTTAACACACTTAAATTTATTTATGAAACAATACAATCATATCACAAAAGTTATCTGTGATTTCACAATAAAATAATATAAACACAAAGTAGCAGTGAAAATTGAACCATTAACGAAGAATTTTTATTTTACAATTTAAAAGTAAATGACCGTAATATAAAAAAATTCTTTTTTCAGATATTAAATTATTGCTGTTAATTTATTCTATCGTATAAATAGAGCAGGTTCTTGGGGTTTTTTTCAGAAAAGAAAAATGTTTTTAGAATTATTAAAAAGAATACCATTGGTGTTCTTACACTGGGGCGTTACATTATCAAGACACTGCACAATAACAACCGTTTATGCGTTGTTTTAAACACTCTTTAACTAAAGAGTTATCTATACTTTAAAAAGTTTTTCGAAATGTTTTTAAAAAAAAATTACACACTAAGTTTATATTATTATTAACTGTGAGTCGTGATACAGAATGGGAAAACTAACCGAACCATATTCGGCGATAAACATTCCTGAGCATATCAACGCTTTCAATAAAACAAAATTTAGTTAATTGTGTTTTACAAAAATGATTTAGTGTAATTAATTATACGGTGATACGCTACAAGTTACGTACTTCGAAACTGGAACGTTAACGCGTTATAGTTGTTGTCAAGTAGAATGGCTGAGGAAATTATTTAAACTTCTTTATTTAAGTTTTAAAACAATAATAACACAGGAACACAAAAGTTTTACAATTATGAGTAGAGATAAAAGGAAAAGTTTAGAATAAACAAAGAAGAAAATTAGAACTTGTCACGTTCTGATTGCTTTTAAACATGTTTTCCAGTCACATTTTTTGTGCTAAAAAGTTGTCTGGCATTATTCACAATACATAATAAAGCAATTTTTCAAACAAAGTATACTCAGTAGATTTCGTAACACAGTAATAAATGCACCGAAGTTTACTAAGAAAATTGATAATCTCTCTTCTTATACGAATCTTGTAATTCTAACAAAAGCCAAGCTAAACAAAATCAGTTATTTCACTATTAATATTTTCACAACATCTGTGACCTGTAAATTAATTCAAACTGTTATTAAACATTTTTGAAAAGGTCGATTTTCCATGAAAAACAAAACAATAAGAACGAACATGATAATAACATTAAAGTTAATCATACATTAAAATAATATTAATTATTCATATATTAACTTACCAATTACAAAACATTAACAATATTCATACATTATATTAATGTTATTCATAAAATTAACATAACAATGACATAACGTAAACGTTATGCATACAATATAACATTCTACGTTTAATGATCTTATCAATAAACTTGATCCGTAATTTTTATATTATATTTTTTGCATTGAACAATATTCACTTAAAACTTGAAATTACTTTACAAAATTATTGATAATATTCAAATTATTTGTTTGTTTATACTTAAATAAAAACATCGTTAATTGTTTAGTTTTCATAAAAACGTTTATTGTTATTGAACACTCATATCGTTTAAATAAGATAAAATATATGATACATTAATGTGTCTTATATAAATAACCTATGTAGTTCAGAACCTCTCTTTCAAAAAAACAAAACAATAGCTTTCAGCGTAAACAAATTTATTTAAATTATGTTTGATCACTTTTTATTAAGTAAAAAACAGTATTAAATTTTTATTTTTATTTAAATTTTGCATTTCTAAATTTCGAAGAAAAGTTTTCGTTTCACATTAATTTATAATCTTTTTCTTAAAGAAATACTTTATTTTGTTTTGTTGAAAAAAACGTAGTTTGACTGTCTTATTATATTAAGTACAATCTGCACAACATATAACTTATGTTGAAGAAAACAATTTAGTCCTAACAAGACATTTTGTTATTAATGAATTTTTAAAGGAAAATAACTTACTGTAACAACGACATTTTATCATATTAGATCAAGTTTGAAGGGACGAGCAGTGGCGGTCAGGGCTTCATTTTGTATTTTCATTTAAGTTTTAAAATTAAAAATATTAATTAAAGTTATTCATACATTAACAAATTCATACATTAACATTATATTAATATTATTCATAAAAATAACATAACTTTAACGTTATTCATACAGTAACATAACATTAACTTTTTAGATTTTTATTGCGAAATCTGATTTTCAAGCATGTAAATTAAAAGTTTATTTTCCTAGATTTTGAGTGATCGACACATTGAAATAGTTTGTTGCTAGACAAACACATGGAGCTGCGATTATAGTAAATTGTATACATATAAATATAATACATTTGCATGCTAGTTTTTTAATGTTTGAAAGTTACAACATAATAATTGTGAAATCTCGTATGTTAACTTGTAAAATATTATGTTAGGTTAAATGTAAACCATAAATAATGTAAGAATTAAACTTTCTATGGATGTTCTAGTAAAGAACAAAACATCACATAGTAAATCATATAGTAAACAAAACTTAAATAAAGTAAATCAATGTCACGTATAGAAAGAAAAATTGATATAAGTAAACGCATTCCTTTCTGTAAATATGTAAATATACGAGGTGTGTTCAGAAAGTAACGAGAATTTTTAATTTCGCGGCTTAGAGAGTCCGATTGTCAAACATTTTTTTTATTATGTTGGTATACATGACCTTGAAGTATGATAAAACTTTCAGCTGTTTTCATTGTTGGCTTTGTCTGTGACATCCACTAAGGTTAGACGTGTTTTTATTAGTTCGGCGATTTTCGTTTGTTAAAAGAAATGGATCAAAGAATTTCTATCAAATTTTGCGTACAAAATGGAATAAAGTGTAACAAAGTGTGTTAAATGTTAACAAAGGCCTATGGTGAGTCTACTATGAGTAAAGCAAGAGTTTACGAGTGGTATAAGCGTTAAGATTAAAATTTAAATAAGCACAATTAAAATATCATTCTAGGAGGAAATGAACTATTATCAGTCTCATTATAAAAAAATAATCCTTTTTTGTCATTTTTATAAATTATGATATTACATATTAAGAAATATTTCGATAAATTTTATATATTTCAATATATTTTTATGTATTTTGATACACATAATTGTCAGCATTTCTGTAAATTTTTTAAGTGAAAACTATTATAATCGATTGATAAAACATTTGCATTCACTCACGTTTGATTCATCATATATTATTGTTCTTGTACATGTGTAGACTTGAAGTGACTACTGAACAGCTGATTTCTTACAACAGCTGCTGTTTCAATATCATTTCAATTGAGGTTATGTTTATTGTTCTTGTTAATTTTAAAAATGTGTATTTTCTGAATTTGTGTAGTTAAATTATTTAATGAATACCACTTATACCAGTTCTCTTTTGTCTGCACTACTGTGAGTGACATACAGTAATTGAATTAAATTCAATAAATTAAATAATTGAAAATTTGGGTAGTTCTCTGAAATTTACCGTTAAATCAATACACGTGTTAAACATTTTACTAAATAGAATTTTAAAAAAATAAGTTGGTTTTGTAACACTACAATTGAACACACAAAAACATGAGCACTTATTTCAACTCACGAAAAAAGAGATCATGTTAAAAATCACAAGATAAATATTTAATAAATCGAATATAAATGAATTTATATGTAATTATTCGTTGTTGTGTACTGATGTCTTACAAATTAAACTAAATATTTTGATGCAAATAAATGCAATGCAGCAACATTGCGGTGAGTATGTAAATAAAACACTGTTCTACGTATAATGCACACGTATTTTATTATGTAATGCATACATTTTGATACACAAGGTTTATGTAGTTCTTTTTATGTAAAGCAGCAGATGTAATGGTAGATATTAATGGATGCCATTACCTATTCAGGAATAAACAACGTTTTGTTTAAGTTACTGAGAAACCTTCAGCCGGACTTATTAAAAAAATTATGTACTGAAAGTACATAAGAGGTCGTTATCTCTCTCTCTCCCTCTTTCTCTTTCTCCCTCTCTCTCTCTTTCGTCCTCTCTCTCCCTCTCTTTTTCTCTTCCTCTCTCTCTGACTCTCTCTCTCCCTCTCTCTCTCTCTCTCTCTCTCTCCCTCTCTCTCCTCTCTCTCTCTCTCTCTCTCTCTCTCTCTCTCTCTCTCTCTCTCTCTCCCTCTCTCTCCTCTCTCTCTCTCTCTCTCTCTCTCTATCTCTCCCTCTCTCTCCCTCTCCCTCTCTCTCTCTTTCTCTCCCTCTCTCCCCTCCCTCTCTCCCCAATCAAGTATAACTCTTTGAGAAAACAGGCTGGAGGTTATGATAAGAAACAAAAAATTAGGTTCATTTCTCAAAATCGGTTTGTTAGATTTTACCCAAATACAGAAATATTAAGAATAACGATTTATAAGTAAGAAAATGTTCTTACTTAAATGCACTTACGAAAATGTAACAAATTAATTCTAACCGCTGTCCGTTCACTTCCAAACCGTAAATCTGTTTTATTTAAAACTGTCAATACTTACTTAAACAACGGTTTATGTGTCCAGAAGTATTATAATGTCAGTCAGTTTGTCAGCAGCTAGAACCGAACACGTTGCGTCGTGTGTGTAAGCGTTTCATTTTTATACTTTAAAATTATTTAATTAATGCTGAAATAGTTTTTTAAATTACTTGCACTACTTTTTCTCGCTTAAGAATAATGGGCTACTATTTACTTACTTCGCTGGAAAAAACAAAGTAATCTAAGTGAAGTCTTAGAAACAAGCTGATATAACAGATTAGAAGCCAGAGAGTCTTTTAATGTCCTGTAATTAAATGGATAAACTGTACCCCTTACAGAAGCAGTTCTTATTTCCTTCACTTACTTAACTATTCGTAACACGTAATACTTCGCTGATGTGTTTCCTGTGCGCATTATTGTTAATATTTTTTGTGAAATTTAAAATGTTTCCTTATTTGTTTATTTTATTTATTTATTAGTATTTAAAATCTGTCTACAGGACACTAAGTAAATTGTATAGCTAAAATAATGACATGAAAGCATGTACCCATTGATACATACAAATAATGAGCATTATATAAATAATAATAATAACATATAGCTACATAATGTTATATCTGTTAGGTCAGCTGTTAATTGTCAGGCAGGTCGCTAGGAGAACCTCTTGAGTCTTCGTGTTGTCGATCTCATCATTAAATTTTCAGTCAAAACATTTGGATGGGCTAATATCCGATGTCGATAACTATTGCTATAAGTTTCAATTTCTTCTGTGATTGTCGGAATATTGAATTGCTTGTGGATTATTTCATTTGTGATTATTTTTGGAGCTGTTAAGATTAAACGTAGTATCTTAAATTGGAAGCGTTGTAAAATTGCGTTGATTTGCAAGCAGAACCCCACAGTTGTATCCCATACGTCCATATTGGTTTCAGTATTGTCTTATATAGTAATATAATTTTATATAGTTTATATAAAATTCTTTTTGTTATTATTTAAAACACAAGAGCCTATTTACACTACTTCAAAACACAAAGAACTCGAGTAACAGTGTTACTAATCCCAATAACACCGGATTCAGGAAAATAACGTTTTGCATACTGGATCCTTTAATTCTGAGCAAGTTGTCCTTAAAAAAACGTGATTGCTTAAAGAATACAGTACCTACTCCAGTAATTCGTGTAACATAGAAATTTGCCAATTTTTAAAATCGCCTTAAATATTTTTAAGAAAACTAGGTAAAATAATGACTGCAATTAATTGAATGAACACTTCGTTTTATTCTAACATTTAACGTAAACTACGTGCTAAAATTTGAATTACTAAGGAAAATATTTGTTAGTGTATTACATTTGTATTTATTTTCAAAATTTAGACGAAATTAGCTAAATCGTATATGCCGTCATGACTAGCATAAACTGCAAATAAAATGCAAATTTGGTGACTATTGGGCAGCTAGAACAAAATATGTGCCATACTGGAATGGTGAAAGCGATTTCCCAATTATAACTTTTTTATCTTACGCATTTTTGAAAATCTGGTTTCACAATCACAAATCAGTATTAAAATTAACAAAGTATATTTCACTGAATATAACAGTGGAAAATTTTGTGAATGTTGTTTAATTTTTTTAAAATAATAGTTTCATTCAGAAAAATGTGATTTTTTAACCCTCAGACACAAAATAAAAAAAAAACTTCATTCCACACAAAAGTATGACAGGTTAGGTTTGCGAAAGTCTTTTTTTTAATAGGTATAAATAGGAGTTTACAAACATGCAGTAGTTCAATGCCAAATTAATTAAGAACTAAAGCTGAATCCGTTGGAAGGCGCAAAGGATTACCAACATATCTCAAAATAAAAAAAAACTTCATTCCACACAAAAGTATGACAGGTTAGGTTTGCGAAAGTCTTTTTTTTTAATAGGTTTTAATAGGAGTTTACAAACATGCAGTAGTTCAATGCCAAATTAATTAAGAACTAAAGCTGAATCCGTTGGAAGGCGCAAAGGATTACCAACATATCACAAAATAAAAAAAAACTTCATTCCACACAAAAGTATGACAGGTTAGGTTTGCGAAAGTCTTTTTTTTTAATAGGTGACATAATACATATATTCAACTGTATTAAAATAGGAGTTTACAAACATGCAATAGTTCAATGCCAAATTAATTAAGAACTAAAGCGGAATCCGTTGGAAGGCGCAAAAGGATTA
The DNA here is from genome assembly GCA_022606455.1 of Callitettix versicolor. NCBI lineage: Eukaryota > Metazoa > Arthropoda > Insecta > Hemiptera > Cercopidae > Callitettix > Callitettix versicolor. Next base: position 63,935,675 of record CM040188.1, on the reverse strand, counting down.
CCAACATATCTCAAAATAAAAAAAACTTCATTCCACACAAAAATATGACAGGTTAGGTTTGCGAGTCTTTTTTTAATAGGTTTAAATAGGAGTTTACAAACATGCAGTAGTTCAATGCCAAATTAATTAAGAACTAAAGCGGAATCCGTTGGAAGGCGCAAAGGATTACCAACATATCTCAAAATAAAAAAAAACTTCATTCCACACAAAAGTATGACAGGTTAGGTTTGCGAGTCTTTTTTTAATAGGTTTAAATAGGAGTTTACAAACATGCAGTAGTTCAATGCCAAATTAATTAAGAACTAAAGCGAAATCAGTTGGAAGGCGCAAAGGATTACCAACATATCTCAAAATAAAAAAAACTTCATTCCACACAAAAGTATGACAGGTTAGGTTTGCGAAAGTCTTTTTTTTTAATAGGTGACATAATACATATATTCAACTGTATTAAAATAGGAGTTTACAAACATGCAATAGTTCAATGCCAAATTAATTAAGAACTAAAGCGGAATCCGTTGGAAGGCGCAAAAGGATTACCAACATATCTCAAAATAAAAAAACTTCACACAAAAATATGACAGGTTAGGTTTATGAGTCTTTTTTTTAATAGGTTTAAATAGGAGTTTACAAACATGCAGTAGTTCAATGCCAAATTAATTAAGAACTAAAGCGGAATCCGTTGGAAGGCGCAAAGGATTACCAACATATCTCAAAATAAAAAAAAACTTCATTCCACACAAAAGTATGACAGGTTAGGTTTGCGAGTCTTTTTTTAATAGGTTTAAATAGGAGTTTACAAACATGCAGTAGTTCAATGCCAAATTAATTAAGAACTAAAGCGAAATCAGTTGGAAGGCGCAAAGGATTACCAACATATCTCAAAATAAAAAAAACTTCATTCCACACAAAAGTATGATAGGTTAGGTTTGCGAGTCTTTTTTTTAATAGGTTTAAATAGGAGTTCACAAACATGCAGTAGTTCAATGCTAAATTAATTAAGAACTAAAGCGGAATCCGTTGGAAGGCGCAAAGGATTACCAATATATCTCAAAATAAAAAAAAGACTTCATTCCACACAAAAGTATGATAGGTTAGGTTTGCGAGTCTTTTTTTTTTAATAGGTTTAAATAAGAGTTTACAAACATGCAGTAGTTCAATGCCAAATTAATTAAGAACTAAAGCGGAATCCGTTGGAAGGCGCAAAGGATTACCAACATATCTCAAAATAAAAAAAAACTTCATTCCACACAAAAGTATGACAGGTTAGGTTTGCGAGTCTTTTTTTTAATAGGTTTAAATAGGAGTTTACAAACATGCAGTAGTTCAATGCCAAATTAATTAAGAACTAAAGCGGAATCAGTTGGAAGGCGCAAAGGATTACCAACATATCTCAAAAAAAAAAAACTTCATTCCACACAAAAGTATGATAGGTTAGGTTTGCGAGTCTTTTTTTTAATAGGTTTAAATAGGAGTTTACAAACATGCAGTAGTTCAATGCCAAATTAATTAAGAACTAAAGCGAAATCCGTCGGAAGGCGAAAGGATTACCAACTTATCTCAAAAAAAAAAAAAAAATTGTAACATTTTTAATAAAAAGCAGTATATGACAAAGTGTAGTGTGTATAAAAATATTTGGTTATTAAATAAATTTATTTGTTTTTTAATAAATCTACAGCAGAACATTGTAAAGTTTTTTGTGTCTGTCTAATAACACAGAAAGTACGCTTTTAAAGCAATCGATACAACGTCATTTTTTTCGATTTCTACAAAAATCTCGCAATTATAACGTACATTTTCAACAAATTGTTTTGAATATCGTAATCTGATATCCATTTTACTCGATTTTATTCAAACAAAGTATAGCATCCGATGGACATCAAATTATACAACTGTAACTTCTCCTGAGTCTGTTTGTTTCTGGTGGAATTATTTACCGATTTAAGCAAAGTGGGTCTCCACGTAACACCGCAAGTAAGAATACTTCCTGCAACAATATTACCTACAAGATGAGTGCTTCTATCAGAAACTAATTTATATATTATTAATTAACTATTTATAGATAAGCTGCTTCTTAACAGTCATTATTGCAATAGTCTTTCTTTAGTTATCGCACCATTTTCATGGTATATTCCATGTACATATCATGTTATATACATATATATGTATGTATATATACATACATATAGACTCAATATACATACGCAGGAATAGACTCAACAGATGTTGAAGACAGGCACGCATACAGGAGAAAGATGCTCGGTTGGAGGGTCCCAGAGAATGAAATCCCAAAAAAATGGACGGAGGAGCGGAAGAGGATCCATGGGGACAGGATGAGGGAGGTGTGGAGGATTAGAAGGAACAAGACATGAGTCGGAGTGCTTTGCGTGATCCAACAGGGTCTATGCATAATAATAATAATAATAAATATTATATATATATATATATATATATATATATATATATATATATATATATATATATATAGTAAATATTACTATATATATATATATTAAATATTGAAGGTAGACTTGAAGGTAGGGCAGAGAAGAAGATTCTAAGGAATAAATATCTGCGATTGAAGCTAACAAAATTTGAACGAAAGATCTATACCATAACTGGTGAACAGAGGGCAGCCAGGTAGGACAGAATGAAGAAATTTTGGGAACGGAAAAAGAGGCTGAAACGCTAGTCCTCAATAGCGATGTTTTGGACTTGGAAGTGTATGGACTGATTGAAGTGCTCCAATGAGGGCGTAAAATAAGGGGAAAAAGTAGTAAATATTACTATGTAATACTATAAATAAGTAGTAATATGTATTATATATATATATATATATATATATATATATATATATATATATATATATTATACTTAGTATTACACACTAATATTATTATACTTAATTGTAATCTTTAAATATCAGTACATTATTACAATATAAGTAATATACAGTACAATATATTATCCACAATTTATTTATTATTTATTCAGCTATGTATAATCTTTTACTATTAATACTTCCAAATACTATTAACTTTTTGAAACAAAAAAACAGTTTAAAAAAACTGTTTTAATTATTTCAGCAAAAATACTTACCTAAAACAAAAAAATGGTAATAAATACAACTGCAACATAATCATTGAATAAACAGGAGTTACTCGCAATCATCATTTGTGAACATTACATCCAACCTGACAAAACCATTAATTAATAAAGTCGTAATTGTTAATTACTAACGACATGTCAACTTTTAACTTATGATTTTATAGTTGATGAGCATTTCATTGGGTTAATATTATTTAATTTTTTTAAATTAGTAATATTATTCAATGATTTCAGAGTGATTTTCACTGACATAATGAGTGAAGTCAGAACACGATGAAGATCAGACTGAGTGTACACAAAGTGACGTAGGTTGTCACTAACGTGGAAGTAGTAAGAGTTTTGCATTTCAGTAAAAACTTCATTAATTACTGTAAAATTAACAGCTTGGTGTTTCTCAACCTCGACGAAAAAGTTAATTGCAATTTTCTTCCTTCCTTGAAATATTTCTCACAGCCATCTTTTCGTTCTAAAAATTGAAATTAGTTTTAAAACAGCGAATAAGGGTGAAGATTTTGTTTTAATTTTTAGGCCACATGGGACCATTTTGAGTCAATATTTCGGTCTCTTCTTTTTATCCGTGTTAGTGCACTGTGAGGATTCCAACTTCTTCTTCCTCCAATACTCCTTCATCCTATCCGATCTCCGCCTCCTGACCTAGTCTGACACCTCCACCGTCCCTCGTCGTTCCGGCTTTCCTACGTCAAACCTGATGTTTTTCAGAATGCTTCTGATTCTCGTTCTGTCCGATGCATCCTCGATCCGCAAACCGATCTCTTCCAGATCCTTCAGAGTCTGTGAGACATAGTGTCATTGGGTCTTCCTATTATTATTTCTCATGACCACTTGCTTCAAAATCCTGCTGTTGGGCATCCTAAGGATGCGGAAGAGATGGACAATTCTTCGTTTTTTCATAACACTTGTAATTGGGTCTACCAGTTTATATACTGTCTCGTTGGTAGCGACTCTTCAGAAACCATCTTTCTGGTAACTTTTATTTAAACAGGTTCTTCTCTCGATCTTCAGCAACTGGTCAGTCCTAGCATTATTCTTGATCTGGAATAGGGTCTTGCAGGCGTAGAGTGCTTCCGGGAGAACCACAGAACTGTAGTGTCTTACTTTAGACTTTAACGAGAGACTTTTTTGTTATAAGTTGACCGCTTTAAAAATTACGCTTTTTTGAGCTTCGTTATTCTATTTAATATTGCAGGTTTTTCGTTCAAGTTATGGCAAATAATTTCTCCTATATATTTAAATTGTTTTACTAGTTTTATGCTGCTTCCGTTGATATTAAGTTAGAGGTGAACATTTATTCTGAAAACATAAATATTTTTTTATACAACTGTAATTTAATATAGGAATATCGACCGTTTAAAAAATGTTAGTCGTGCTTACACTTGCAGTTTGGTTGCCTGTTATATTAATTAATTCTCTATAAAATAATAATACCTTAACAAAAATAAAATCACCTTTCAATATATAGAATTAAAACAAATAATTTTGTAAGAAAATCATAAATGAATTTTGCAATAACATTATAACATGTTTTCACTTTTTTCATTTTATACGCGGTGTATACAATGGCGTTCTCCGGGAAAGTAATATTTCATTTTAATGACGTCACAATTACAAGTTTAATGCGTAAACTTCGTGGCAGTACTTTATTTTGGTAAAATGTTGGCAACTCTCCACGCATACTAAAAGGAAGTGGATTGTTTCTCGGCAAGAATTAATAATCAAGTTTCATTTAATGCTTAAAAACTGTTAAACGATTCTACTCTCCCTAAATGAAGGTTACACCTGTAAGGGGAGAAATGTTACACTACAAAACGAAATTTTTTAAAATTATATATTTTTTGCAATAAAACGTGAAATGTAATCTTAAAATAATAATTTTTATTTATTTATTTAAGTTTTACTTTTGTCTTAGATCACTTATTAATTTATTCATTTTTTCATTAATTAATTTAATTTATTTATTCATGTTTTACCTTTCAGTAATTTTCATGTGTTCTCCATAATAAGTTTAAAATAGTTTTCAATATTAAGATTAGAACTTAAAAGTCAGATCTTATTCAAGTAATAAGGATTCTATTCACGTAATCGGTTATAATAAAATTATTTCTACTGTATTGTGTCTGTGTACATTCTAAATGTGTGCTAGAAAGGGGCATAATGAGTGCAAATAAAATAAGTAAATATTCATGTACAACCCTGCACTGCGGTAAGTGCACTGACATATGCATCTCAATGAATATAATATTGCATTGTGCATTGATTGTTCTCAAATATACATACTGTGATGACATTTAAAGGCTAACGTGTTAGACGTTTTAATGATTAAGGTTATAAATTGTTAAAGCTCAATGCAATAACCAAAACACGTGGTTTATCCCATTATGGGTGCGACTGTAAAATTAGGCATTGTAAAGTCTTCTAGACACAATGTGATGACTTGTTTTTATAACTGATTAGAGTTAATAAACATGATCACAACAAAACAGCTGTTATGTACGCGTACGTCAGATTTTAACAGTAATGCTGTTAAATTAATAGAAAATGCACTTGTCCAAATTAAATTACACAGATGTTCGGAAAGAACAAACAAAAAATAAAGATACGTAAGTTATTTACCATATTGTTCAGTATTTCGATTGTCAACATACATTAAAACATTTAAACATAATGTCTTTAAACATACAATTACAAACAATTATAATGCAAATTTCAAAATGACAAGTTATAAGGTATACGTTTATTAATAATTAATTGTGTTTTGTGAAAAATGCTTACGCCTAAACACGAATAAACTCAAAAAAAAAATTGTGAAATTACTTACCGTTATATTTTATTAATTTGGTACGCAATGATTATTAAACAAATATTGTCTGTTGTACAACTTGATTTAACGGCTAAGAAAATTATTAGTGTATCCCTGAAATTTATTGATTTGGAAAGGGTAACAAATTTGTCAAATTAACCTGCAGTAACATAACACGAACACACTTTATTTCTATTATACACATTTACACTGAATAACAGTTATATTTTTAGTATTGAAGTATGTACTTAACCGTAATATTGAAAGCAACAAGAACACATTACAAATGTATGTCCATAAACTGAAAATTAACCTACAATAACATAACACGAACAAACTTTATTTGTATTATACACATTTACACTGAATAACAGTTATATTTTTAGTATTGAAGTATGTACTTAACCGTAATATTGAAAGCAACAAGAACACATTACAAATGTATGTCCACAAACTGCAAATTAACCTACAATAACATAACACGAACAATCTTTATTTGTATTATACACATGTACACTGAATAACAGTTATGTTTTTAGAATTGAAGTATGTACTTATCCGTAATATTGAAAGCAACAAGAACACATTACAAATGTATGTCCATAAACTGCAAATTAACCTACAATAACATAACACGAAAAAACTTGATTTGTAATATACACATTTACACTGAGTAACAGTTATATTTTTAGTATTGAAGTATGTACTTAACTGTAATATTAAGAGCAACACGAACACATTACAAATGTATGTCCACAAACTGCAAATTAACCTACAATAACATAACAGGAAAAACCTTTATTTGTATTATACACATTCACACTGAATAACAGTTATATTTTTAGTATTGAAGTATGTACTTAACCGTAATATTGAAAGCAACACGAACACATTACAAATGTATGTCTATAAACTGCAAATTAACCTACAATAACATAACAGGAAAAACCTTTATTTGTATTATAAACATTTACACTGATTAACAGTTATTGAAGTATGTACTTAACCGTAATATTGAAAGCAAAAAGAATACATTACAATTTTTTGTTCACAAACTGCAAATTAACCTACAATAACATAACAGGAAAAACCTTTATTTGTATTATAAACATTTACACTGAATAACAGTATTGAAGTATGTACTTAACCGTAATATTGAAAGCAACAAGAATACATTACAAATGTTTGTCCACAAACTGCAAATTAACCTACAATAACATAACAGGAAAAACCTTTATTTGTATTATACACATTTACACTGAATAACAGTTATATTTTTAGTATTGAATTATGTACTTAACCGTAATATTGAAAGCAACAAGAAAACATTACAAATGTATGTCCATAAACTGCAAAGTAACCTACAATAACATAACAGGATCAAACATTATTTTTATTATAAACATTTACACTGAATAACAGTTATATTTTTAGTATTGAAGTATGTACTTAACCGTAATATTGAAAGCAACACGAAAACATTACAAATGTATGTCCACAAACTGCAAATTAACGTACAATAACATAACAGGATCAAACTTTATTTGTATTATAAACATTTACACTGAATAACAGTTATATTTTTAGTATTGAAGTATGTACTTAACCGTAATATTGAAAGCAACACGAACACATTACAAATGTATGTCCACAAACTGCAAATTAACCTACAATAACATAACAGGAAAAACCTTTATTTGTATTATAAACATTTACACTGAATAACAGTATTGAAGTATGTACTTAACCGTAATATTGAAAGCAACAAGAACACATTACAAATGTATGTCCATAAACTGCAAATTAACCTACAATAACATAACAGGATCAAACTTTATTTGTATTATAAACATTTACACTGAATAACAGTTATATTTCTAGTATTGAAGTATGTACTTAATCGTAATATTGAAACAACAAGAACACATCACAAATGTATGTCCATAAACTGCAAATTAACCTACAATAACATAACACGATCAAAATTTACTTCTATTATAAACATTTACACTGAATAACAGTTATATTTTTAGTATTGAAATATTTACTTAACCGTATATTGAAAGCAACACGAACACATTACAAATGTATGTCCATAAACTGCAAATTAACCTACAATAACATAACACGATCAACCTTTATTTGTATTATACACATTTACACTGAATAACAGTTATATTTTTAGTATTGAAGTATGTACTTAACCGTAATATTGAAAGTAACACGAACACATTACAAATGTATGTCCATAAACTGCAAATTAACCTACAATAACATAACACGATCAAACTTTACTTGTATTATAAACATTTACACTGAATAACAGTTATATTTTTAGTATTGAAATATTTACTTAACCGTAATATTGAAAGTAACACGAACACATTACAAATGTATGTCCACAAACTGCAAATTAACCTACAATAACATAACACGATCAAACTTTATTTGTTTTATAAACATTTACCCTGAATAACAGTTATATTTTTAGTATTGAAGTGTGTACTTAACCGTAATATTGAAAGCAACAAGAACACATTACAAATGTATGTCCACAAACTGCAAATTAACCTACAATAACATAACACGAACAATCTTTATTTGTAATATAAACATTTACACTGAATAACAGTTATATTTTTAGTATTGAAGTATGTACTTAACCGTAATATTGAAAGCAACACGAACACATTACAAATGTATGTCCATAAACTGCAAATTAACCTACAATAATATAACAGGAAAAACCTTTATTTGTATTATACACATTCACACTGAATAACAGTTATATTTTAAGTATTGAAGTATGTACTTATCCGTAATATTGAGATCAACACGAACATATTACAAATGTATGTCCACAAACTGCAAATTAACCTACAATAACATAACAGGAAAAACCTTTATTTGTATTATACACATTCACACTGAATAACAGTTATATTTTTAGTATTCAAGTATGTACTTAACCGTAATATTGAAAGCAACAAGAACACATTACAAATGTATGTCCATAAACTGCAAATTAACCTACAATAATATAACAGGAAAAACCTTTATTTGTATTATACACATTCACACTGAATAACAGTTATATTTTAAGTATTGAAGTATGTACTTATCCGTAATATTGAGATCAACACGAACACATTACAAATGTATGTCCATAAACTGCAAATTAACCTACAATAATATAACAGGAAAAACCTTTATTTGTATTATACACATTCACACTGAATAACAGTATTGAAGTATGTACTACACCGTAATATTTGAAAGCACCAAGAACACATTACAAATGTATGTCCACAAACTGCAAAATAACCTATAATAACATAGCAGGGAAAACCTTTATTTGTATTATACACATTCACACTGAATAACAGTATTGAAGTATGTACTACACCGTAATATTTGAAAGCACCAAGAACACATTACAAATGTATGTCCACAAACTGCAAAATAACCTATAATAATATAGCAGGGAAAACCTTTATTTGTATTATACACATTTACACTGAATAACAGTTATATTTTTAGTATTGAAGTATGAACTTAACCGTAATATTGAAAACAACAAGAACACATTACAAATGTATGTCCATAAACTGCAAATTAACCTACAATAACATAACAGGAAAACCATTATTTGCATTTTAAACATTTACCCTGATTAACAGTTATATTTTTAGTATTGAAGTATGTACTTAACCGTAATATTGAAAGTAACACGAACACATTACAAATGTATGTCCATAAACTGCAAATTAACCTACAATAACATAACAGGATCAAACTTAATTTGTATTATAAACATATACACTGAATAACAGTTATATTTTTAGTATTGAAGTATGTACTTAACCGTTATATTGAAAGCACCAAGAACACATTACAAATGTATGTCCATAAACTGCAAATTAACCTACAATAACATAACAGGAAAAACCATTTTTTGCATTTTAAACATTTACCCTGATTAACAGTTATATTTTTAGTATTGAAGTATGTACTTAACCGTTATATTGAAAGCAACAAGAACACATTACAAATGTATGTCCATAAACTGCAAATTAACCTACAATAACATAACACGATCAACCTTTACTTGTATTATACACATTTACTCTGAATAACAGTTATATTTCTAGTATTGAAGTATGTACTTTACCGTAATATTGAAAGTAACACGAACACGTTACAAATGTATGTCCATAAACTGCAAATTAACCTACAATAACATAACACGATCAACCTTTACTTGTATTATACACATTTACTCTGAATAACAGTTATATTTCTAGTATTGAAGTATGTACTTTACCGTAATATTGAAAGTAACACGAACACATTACAAATGTATGTCCATAAACTGCAAATTAACCTACAATAACATAACACGATCAAACTTTATTTGTATTATAAACATTTACACTGAATAACAGTTATATTTTTAGTATTGAAATATTTACTTAACCGTAATATTGAAAGTAACACGAACACATTACAAATGTATGTCCACAAACTGCAAATTAACCTACAATAACATAACACGATCAAACTTTATTTGTTTTATAAACATTTACCCTGAATAACAGTTATATTTTTAGTATTGAAGTGTGTACTTAACCGTAATATTGAAAGCAACAAGAACACATTACAAATGTATGTCCACAAACTGCAAATTAACGTACAATAATAATATAACAAGATCAACTTTATTTGTATTATAAACATTCACACTGAATAACAGTTATATTTTTAGTATTGAAATATATACTTAACCGTGATATTGTAATATTGTAACATTAAAAACCAATCGTGAAAGCAACACGAACACATTACAAATGTATGTCCATAAACTGCAAATTAACCTACAATAACATAACAGGATCAAACTTTATTTGTATTATAAACATTTACACTGAATAACAGTTATATTTTTAGTATTGAAATATTTACTTAACCGTAAGATTGAAAGTAACACGAACACATTACAAATGTATGTCCACAAACTGCAAATTAAGATAAAAACTAAAATAATGGTATCACTGTACGCTTTGTTTCTGCATAAACTAAGTCGCGAACAGTACCAGGTTTGATATTTCCATTACCTGCGCTGCAACAAGAAGTGTAAAATAAAACATCCGACTAATATAAAAAAACGAAAAACAAATGAAAATTGATAAATTACATTGCAAACATAAGGAGAGGTAGAATAAGAAAGATAAAATTTGTATTATAGCTTAATCTACACTGAATTCTAATATTTATGTATGTAATCAGCTGTAAGGAAACTTTGGTGAAGACAAACATTACAAATGTTTGTCCATAAACTACAAATTAACCTACAATAACATAACAGGATCAAACTTTATTTGAGTGTAGTGGTTTTACAGAGCACATTTCTTTTGTTCGAAATTAGAACTCAAAGTTCAACACAGATTAATAAAAAAATTACAGATTAATACAGTTTAATACAGTTCAATACAAAAATTAACCTTATTAGCCATTTTTTTTTGGTGAAAATGAGTTATTGAAATTACCATTATGACAAAACCAATACCTGTGATATTGAAACTCTTCTTGCTTTAATGGTTTGCAATTTTGATCTGATCTGATTCAAACGTGGCACAAATATTGATTTATGTCCATAAACTGCAAATTAGATCCCAAACAAACATAAAGGATAGAAGCCATTTAAAATTTTCAAAAATTGGAACGTATTTGTGTAACAATATTTTGAAAACACATTGAATAACAGTTATATTTTTAGTATTAGATTATCAAAATTAACCGTAAGAAAATTAAAGCAACACAGTGAATACATTATATTCAATGTAATTTTAAATAATTAAGATTACGAAATATTTTCTTCTGTCTAGTGGTCTTTCCGCTCACCTCACCGATAAAGGCTACCGCGGTTTCGAAGCTTTACTGTTTCATCTTCAGGCTGCAGTACAAACAGTCAAGGTCGTCACAAAATTAACAAAACACACGTTACAACACAAAACACAATTACACGATTTTTATTAAAACGCACAACGATAAGATTTGGTTTGCTGAAACACTACCGTGTAAATCGTGTGCCGTTAAGGTCCAGACTTTCAAAAAAAATTATGTAATTGTGTTTAATGTTGTGACGTGTGTTTCAATGTTTTGTTAATTTTATGACGACCTCGACAGAGAGATTTGTACATTTTTACTGCGGCCTGATGATGAAACAGTGAAGTTTCGAAACCGCGGTAGCCTTTATAAGGTGAGTTATAAGACCAATAAACGGAAGAAAATAGTTCAATCCTACTTATTTGTGGTCCGGTGGCTATGTTGCAATAATGTAATTGTAAAGTTTTAAACTCTATTTTGTGCATGTTTTAGTGCTGATTCGCTGTATTAAATAGAAGCATATTACGTCAACTTCGTGCCACGGTTATATTTATTAATTAAATAAACATTTAACAAAAAATTGCAAAAAATCTTTTAACATTTAAGTTTTACTTACAGTTTTTAACACCTGTTCTAAAATATTTTCTAGTTCAGTATATTTGAACAAAAGTTTGCCATAGAGGATTTAGTTGCGAAATAATTACACCTGAATCTACAGTAAAAACACGGAAATTAACAGAAATAACGCTAAGCACGTGTTCAAGTGCTCACTTTCCGTACAAGCATAACAACTGTGAAAATAAACGTTTGGAGAGGAAATGTTTATTTAACCAATTTAAAATTAATTAAAATGTATTATCACACCTTTAACTCGAGTGTTAATTAATTAATTTCTAAGTTAATGTAAGTTAATATCTTTTGCATCCATCTATTAGTCTACTAAACTGAAACATTGACTCACGGTAAGACATGTTCTGTTTTCTTTAGTTAAAAATATTTAATAAATAAAAACATTAAAATATACTTATCAAACTAAACCAATACTGTTTTTCTGTACAATATTTTAAAACAGTTTTAAGTAATTAATTTAATTTAATTAATTAGGATTGTGACCTATTTTCTTTCGTCTAGTAGTTTCTTAACTCACCTCCCAAAGGCTCGCTTTCGAAACTTCCCTGTTTCACCTTCGGTTTTTTTTTGTATTTAACGTCCGACTATTGTGCACACTTGGGCTAATGCAGACGGTGGGATGATTTATAGCGTATGAAAATGCCAAGCCCTCGCCGGGAATCGAACCCGGATCCTCGGGGTGAAAGCCTAGTACGCTATCCACTAGGCCACCGAGGCGGCTCCTTTCACCTTCGGGCCGTAGTACAAATGGACAAATCTCTCCGCCATGGTCGTCACAAAGTTAACAAAACATTGAATCACACGTCACAACAGTAAACACAATTACATAATTTTTTTGAAAGTCTGGACTATAACGGCACACGAGTTACACGGTAATGTTTGACCAAAGCAAATCTTGTCGTTGTGCGATTTAATAAAAATCCTGTAATTGTGTTTTGTGACCTCGACAGAGGGATTTGACCATTTATACTACAGCCCTTTAGCCTTGACTTATTTTTTTATTGACTGTAAACAATTTTAATTTTATTTTTGTTTTAATATTATGAAATACAAATCCCCCCCCTCTTTTATAACGCAAAACTCAGAACCTCCCTTTAACTCTCTCTCTCTCTCTCTCTCTCTCTCTTTATTTGTTTCACCCAACTTTGGAGTACACCAAATCAATCACTACTTAATGTTCTGTGCCTTCCTCGTAGCCCAGTATTGCCTCATACGCTGTGATCTTGCTCTTCTTTCTTCGTCAGAGATTTGGATCGTTCGCTTGGATTTGACTTTGCCTTGGAACCGTTGCTTCTTGTCCTTGGTTATTGTTTTGGCTGTTCTGTCCATGAGCATAGTGTCAGTGATCTGCAGTTCTGTCATGTCTTTCTCCGTTTCTCTAAACCAAAGTGGTTTGGCTCTTCTACTGCGAAAGTAGTCAAATATCTTTTTGGTTAGTCTATTTTTGTCCATTCGGAGGATTTGCCCATAAAAATCAATTCTCCTTTTTCTCATTGTGTCTGATAGTGTTTCAATTTTTTGGTAAAGAGTTTCATTACTGATGTGGAGTAATTGGTTGTTACGGAATTTGGGGCCTAAGATTTTTCGTAATATCTTTCTTTCTTTGATCTCCAGCCTTTCAAGTGGGCTCTGGGTTGTGAGAGATAATGTTTCAGCTGCATATAAGGCTTCTGGTTTATCATTATTGAATTAAAAGAAAAACTTTTACACCATAAAATACCCAAAAGCTTTACTAAAATATTATATGTCAAAGTTACTTTTTTAAATATGGTTTCCTTTTCTGAAGCTTACTGGAAAATTATGGTATTGTAAAATGTAGTACTTAATTTTGGTTAATTGGCAAGCTTTGGTAAACCTAAACATATTACTTATAGTAAAATATAAATACATTTTCTGACGCCGAATAAACATAGATAATTTTAATTTTGAATTAATCCGCATGGGGATTGTGAAACGAAAACTAAATGTCACATCTTCCAATTTAGTTTGTTAATTTAAACATGGCAATTGCTAAGACATTAAATAACCTTATTTCTTCTGTCTGTATACAGTAAACTGGCTTTTTGCCGGGTCATCCACGGACCATTAGCAACCGTCCGCAGCTGTTTCAAAGATGAGTCATCTAATAGCGTCTTGACCACTGGACAGTTCAAAGTTTTTATCTTAATAACAATTTCAAATTTTCTTGAACATATTTGCAAAAATACACCAAACAATATATTTTATTATGCCACTACTGTGGCCGCATGTTTATTCATCGGTTAAGCGATGACTTAAGACTTTCGTATGAAATTATGTGGAACTTTTAATGTTAGCTTTGATCAGAAGAGTGAATAGAAAGAAAGTGTCCTGAACGGAAGAACGTAACGGAAATATGAAAAGAATGAGCAAACGAACTTCGTCTCTCTATTTCTGTCTCTTTTTCTTCATCTTTTTCGATAAGAGTTGCTTGGTTTCGGTATTTTTTTCTTAGCTGAAGAACACTTGCACGTTGTAACCGTTTATAATACATCCGAAATTAATACAAAGGTTTGTAATAATTGTTGTTAACGTTGCTAGTTTTTAACAACATAACCTGAAACTTATTATAGCGTATCAGCTGTTCAATGAAATCAGCTGATTGTAAAGAATTAATATAAAACAGCTGATATATTACTATAACTGTAGTAAATAATATCTAAGCTAGGTTCACGTATTTGTTTATTTAAACAAACCAAGATATTGGTAAATACATCTTCAAACTAATTATATATTCATCAAAGATATTATTAACAAAAATGCTTCGCTTCTGTCGATAACTCCCCGAGTTCCACACGTGCACTTTTTTCAAATATGTTCAAGGAAATTATAAGTCAGAAAGAAAAGTTGAACGGTTCACTGATCATAGCTGATGACAAAACTTCATTGATAGCAGCTTAAGGTGTTGCGAATTCCAGTGGAGGACTTCCCAGACGCCATTTTGCCAGTCTACAGTCGTAAAAAACACTGCACTATCGTTTGGTTGTTTAACTTGGAAATTCATTAAAGTAAATTAAGACTATTAAAATTAAATGCAGTCACTTTATGATTTCTGACCATACAATAAACTCCTTTAGCTATCATATTTTATACAAAAACCGTAGTTTAGTGTTGATTTATGGTAAACATATTAATATTATCAAGTACATTTGAAGAACAGAACGAGCTTAGGTATTACAAGGCTAAACTGATTGCATGATTTCGTTGTCAATCAGCTGTTTGCTTGTTTATCTATGTTCAGCGACCAGTTGTGCTATCTGTGTACATCTTTGATCATATAATGGCGTTATCTGGGAACAACTGTGCTTACTTATCCGCGCAAGTACTTTATTAGCTATATCCAGAACTTTGTGTTCTATATATCTCCTCTGAAACACAACGGCCATAGTTGCTGATCTGCTATCGGGGGCCACCCCTGGCGATGGGGATGCTCGCCAATTTCGGTTGGAGGGTACTGGGGAAATAAAATACCCAGGGTGGACAAAAATCAGTGAAGTGGTCAACGGTCTCAATGGCGGATGAAGATGTATTTCTCAACGGCAAAGAGGGCGGAGGGACCAAAAACACCAAAATCCGGGGTGCGTCTGTAGTGGCAACCACCGGCAACCTGGTCAGCGTCTGTTCATCCAGTCCAGAGGATGCGGCTGTACGTAACGCTCCAGGAACTAACAATCCCTGGTTCTAAAAATCCCAGTGGAAACACTGGACCTTCAAGATTACAAGCAACTATGATTCGTGCAAGTAATGATAAAAATACCCCAGGTGGTAACCAATCCACCCGTCTGCGGGCGGCAACCAGGATTCTGGGGACCCTGGACTTACACGATTACAGAGAGAGTCGGAGTTCTCTGGCAAACTTCCACAAAAATCAGACACTACAACACAGTCATAAAACCGGAGGTATTATATGCAAGCGAGACGCTAGCACTCCACAAAAAAGCTACCATGGAGGGTATTTTGAAGGAAGAACGCAAAATCTTGAGGAAGATCCTTGGCCCGAGATTAACAGAAGATGGATACAGGTTGCACTCCCGGAAGACCACAGAGAAGATATCGAACCTGGCAGCAGATATCAGAAGAAGGAGGCTTCGGTTCTATGGACACACCAGTAGACTCCCAACAACGAGACTTGCCAACAGAATCCTTAATTATATACAAGGTGTCAAATCAACAACGTCGTGGATCGCACAAGTCAGAATAGACCTACATGACGCAGAAATATACTCAACAGACGATGAAGACAGGCACGCATACAGGAGAAAGATGCTCGGTTGGAAGGTCCCAGAGAATGAAATCCCAAAGAGAGCAGGGGTAAAATGGACGGAGGAGCGGAAGAGGATCCATGGGGACAGGATGAGGGAGGTGTGGAGGATTAGAAGGAACAAGACATGAGTCGGAGTGCTTTGCGTAATCCAACAGGGTCTATGCGCAGATAATAATAATTATAGAGGACACAAGAAATAGTGCTCATATAGGAGTAAGTCCAAAAACACACTATTACCTTGCTGTAGCGTATATTGTACATATATTGTTGGTTGAATGAGTAGACATCTTGTTAACTTTTTTAGTATATGAATGAAGTTAAATCAAACGCGTGGTAATTTTATAAGGATAGTTATAATTATTTTTAGAATTTATTACAACTTTACTATTACCAAAAAAACACAAAGTTTTGTTAAGATACCCAAAAGACAATTCGCAAAAAATAAGTAAAATCCCAAAACCTTTAATTTAAAATAATTAACAAGCAGATAAGTCTTCCAACATATACAAGCGCTGGCAGATTAAATGTAAACTTATTAGCTTGATATGTAGTAGTAACTTTCCTCATTGGATAACCGGTTGCGTGAGTATGCATTAGAGTTAATTCCATCATTAGTGTTAATTAATATCACTGCTTTTAATTGTCAGCAGCAATGATACAGGCTTTTTAGGATGTTACTTCAAAATACATAACAAAATTAATGTGAAGACAATACTAAGCTCGAACGTAAGATGTACTAATTAGCATTAATTCAAACTGTTTTAAAGTTTTTCTTTATGTTCTTTATTATATATAGTACATGTACGTGCGGACTAACCGTGACGTAAAACTGCGTGCCATACCGGAAAGCAAATGTCGACAATCTGTATAGAAACATAAGACTTACTTTCGAGAAATATGTCAATATAAGCAACATGTACACAATATCACACGGTTAGTATAAAAAATGAGTTAAATCTTTTTAAAATATTTTTAACAACAATTATTACAGTAAAGTATTTCCAAGCATTGAAAATCTAAGAACGTTCTTTACATAGTTTATTTTTCTCTGAATAGTTTCCTACAAGAAAAGTAGAGCTCAAGGTAAAAGAAACAAAAAGAAATGAAAATTAACACAAGATTGATTTAGTTAAACGGAAGAAAACTTGCACATACGCACAGGTACATACAAGCACACGCGTGTGTGCATATATATATATATATATATGTGTGTGTGTGTGTGTATATATGTATATAAAGTAACGATATATATTTTACTTGGAAGTCCGATTGTCAAAAACTTGTGTGTTGTGTTGTTCAGAAAGTAACGAGAATTTTTATTATGTTGGTATACATGCCCTTCAAGTATATTAAACTTTCAGCTGTTTTCATTGTTGACTTTGTCTGTGACATCCACTAAGGTTAGACGTGTTTTTATGAGCTCGGAGATTTTCGTTTGTTAAAAGAAATGGATCAAAGAATTTGTACCAAATTTTGCGTTAAAAATGGAATAAAGTGTAACAAACTGTGTGAAATGTTAACAAAGGCCTATGGTGAATCTGCTATGAGTAAAGCAAGAGTTTACGAGTGGTGTAAGCATTTCCAAGAAGACGTTAAAGATGACGAACGCCCTGGACGCCCCAGCACATCAACAACCGATGAAACGTAGAAAAAGTGAAAGCAATTGTTATGAACAATCGCCGAATCACAATTAGAGAGGTCGCTGATGATGGCATATCGATTGGATCATGTCATGACATTGTTTCTAATGTTTTGTTTATGAAACGCGTGGCAGCAAAATTCGTTCCGAAATTGTTGAATTTTGAACAAAAACAGCGGCGAATGGAAGTTGTTCAGGAATCACTAAATGAAGTCAACGACGATGCAGAGTTATTGAAACGTGTTATAACAGGTGACGAAACGTAAGTTTACGGATATGACATCGAAACTAAGGCCCAATCATCCCAGTGGAGGCATTCTGACTCGCCAAGACCGAAAAAGGCTCGACAAGTGCGGTCGAACGTGAAGGTTATGCTCACTGTGTTATTCGATATTAATGGCATCATGAATTCCTGCCATCAGATGAAACGGTCAATAATGAGTACTACCTACACGTTCAACGCCGTTTGCGTGAAGTAATCCGAAAAAAACGTCCGGATCTGTGGAAAAACAATTCATGGCTTTTGCTTTTTAAAAAACTGTATTTTCTGCATAAAACAATTATATATAATTGTGTTAATATTAATTATATTTAATATTAATTACTACATTAATATTAATTTTTTTACTAAATATCAAATAGTTATATAAAATATAATTATATTTTCTGCGTCTTATAACAAATATATATTACCTCTTTTTAATAAAATTGATTTCATTTTGAATATGCATTGATTTATTTCAATTTATACTCTAATATTTGTATGGTACATTATCTTTTGCCTTCCGTCTAGTTTCCATTGCCTTTTTTTAAATTTTAATTAAATAAATTAAATACAACAATTTTGTGTTTTTTTTAATAAAACTTTAATAATAAACTAAAGTAAAAATTTAACAGATGTTTTTAGGTTGAGTAATTTATATTTGAGGATATTATTACGAAAAATTAGTTTATCTAAGTTTTTTTTATGTTTTAAAAACTATTTTCCCTTAACGAGCTGAAATAAATAAATGTTATAAATTCTTATGACAATTAGATTTTAAAATATTCACTAGAGGTTTTTTAATGTTCTCAACTTTTTTTGACTGATGTTTTGCTACTCGTATTTGACGAGGTTTTTGGGAAAATCCTATTCAAAGAAAATAGACTTTGATCTAACTGCAGCACTAAAAAATCAGATAATTAATTCAAAAATTGGAATAAAAATGTTAAGTAAATTATAAATTATTATTATTTTAAACTCAATCTGTAAACTTATAGTTTACTTTTGGTAAATTTTACAGTAATTTAATCGCTTCATGCAGCTGTCCCGCTGGCGTGATAGAAGTGAATTTTCAAGAGAAATCTTTTCTTAGCCTTTTTTGAAAATCCAATTTCACCATCATAATCAGCATTTAATTCTACATATATTAGCATTATGAACTTTAAAAATTACGTTGAAATACGAAAACGACCATGAACGCCGTCAATTTTAATTCGTTAATTTCAAGGGATTTTAAAAACTTAAAATGCTAATTTACGCCGGTTTAATGTCAATCAAGACGATAAAGCCAAATTTTCAAAAAAACATTTAGTACGAAAAAATTATGAATTTTTAAATATTTGAAACGACCGCCATTATGAAACTGTTAGACTTCGCGTAGTAACGAACATGTCTAAGCTATTAGCAAAGTTGATTTTTGTACCAAGTTTGAATCAAAGCTAATTAACATTACAAACGTGACAGCGCTAAACACACACATGCGCGCGCAAGCGAGAAATCTAAATCACAATCAGAGCCTATTTGAATGTCTCGGGTCAGAATCCTACCACTATACACGCTCCAATATCTAATTTTCTAATGGAAATTCGCTGAAAATTCATTATTAATCTTAATTTAATTTATCTTATTAATTAATCCTAGTTTAACTAAACAAAATTTTCGAACATTTATTCTGCTGCTTTTTTTCTAAAACGTAAGTACGCTTCCTTTTATAAATTACTTATTACTACTTCTTATGTTTTAGGGCTCATAACGTATGTCATTTTCAAGTACCCTGCACAAGTTCTTTGTTAACTTATTAAGTATTTAATAAATTGCAAGAACTGAATTATAAATATTTTGTAACTATAAACTGTACTGACAAGTAAGAATGTTGTAATATTTTTCAAAAGCTGAAAAACGTAAGAACTAGATGTGACTAACAGCATATTTACAAAGCCGTTCAAACAGGAAGATATAAAGGTTTATCTAAGAATACTTTTAGAACTACTACACCTTATAAATAAACTAAGTATAATAATTAGTTTATTATTATTATTATTATTATTATTATTATTTTTATTTTTATTATCTAAAATTAATAATATTATTACAATATAATAATAACGATAAATAATAATAATAATAATAATAATAATAATAATAATAATAATAATAATAATTGAAGAAAAACTATTGCAGACAGGGCAAGGAAGATGGAAATTGCGTTCAGATTGTGCCAGAACACGTACAAATCAAAAGCCCTGTCTTATCAAGCAAAATTTAGACACTACACCACAGTAGTTCAACCTGAATGTCTGTATGCGGCAGAGACACTATCTGGAAGGGGACTATCGGAGATCGAAAAGTAGGAAAGAAAATTTTTTGAGGGAGATTTTGAGACCGAGAAGAGTGAGTGATGTTGAGTCAAGTTCCATATGCGATCAAACAAAGAGCTTTATGAAAGGTTTCAAAAAATCACTGTTGCAATGAAGAAAAGGCGACTGAAGTTTTATGAGCACATCAGCAGGATGAAACTAGAAAGAATAGCGAAAAGAGTGTTGACTTTCTAGGAAAACACAAATTCCATGTCTCAAGGAAGTCCATCAATATCTGACTTGAATTGGAATGAGCGCTGAAGAGGTACATAATAGGGACACGTGTGGGAGGAAGATATATCTGCTGCTGAGTTGAAAGACATCTTTGAAGAGAATCCAAGAGGAAGGAGGCGAGTGGTTTCGGAGGCGGAGCGTCATAGAATGAGCCAGAGAATGAAGGAGTACTGGCGTAGGAGGAAACAGGGGTTAATAAGGAAGAAAGTTGTGTAATTGTAGTCCACATATGGCTGTATAAAATAATAATAATAACAACAACAACAATAATAATAGTAATAATAATAATAATAATATTTTTATAGACTCTTTTAACCATAGATAAAATATCTTACAAATAGTTTTGTATCCAAAATTTTGTAGCAGATAAAGGGCAGAATATACAGACTTGGACAAACTATACTTACATACAAAATTATATACAATTATTTGGGTCTCTAAGATGCACTCCACAGACAAAAGTACCTTTAAGCATTATAGATTTACAAAACGGATTTATTTATTAAAATCTATTTTTAGTTTGATTTCTATATTTTCGATACAGGAAATGTAGCACAATAAGAAAATAAAATCAATGCAAACTGCAATAAGTGCCAAATTATATAAGTTATATCTAATTTGTAACAAGGTAAACTGGCGTGTATATGTACAAGTTAGGATCGTCCGTTCCTTGGACTAAAATGATAAAGACTGGGACCGGTAAAAGGTCCGTTCCTGCGCTACTTCTAGCCTTTGTACGATTGGCTGGTGAAACAAAATAAGAAAAATAACGAGTTTATTGGTTGGAAGATTTAAACTAGAAGTAAGTTTTTACATGGCTCATTAATTAGTAATAACATAATAAATTACTAGTTCGGTGTTCATTCATTAGTTCTTGAATGAGGTTTTGTATAAATCACCGTTTCAAATCAAGTACTAAAATATAACAATGGAGCAATAAAAAATTTTCTTTCAATTTTATTAATAATTGGTGAATAAATCTGAAAAAAGCTTTGTATATTAATATCAATCAAGGTACATTTTTAACTGACTTTATTTACTACAATATTTGAGTAAAATAATTGTCAAGGCCTATATATAATTTCTTTAAAAGTAGAAACATTATAACCTCCATATTTTCTTATTTTTTCAAATACCTTTCAAATATCTCCTTATTTTCTTTTTTATACAAAAACTGAATGTTGTTTTCAAAACTTTAACACTATTCGTAATGTAATAGGCTTGAAATTTGGCATAGTTGTTCCTTTGAACCTTTGTAGGAATTATAATATTTTTATTTAATCAGGTTTAACGAATAATCTAACTAAAGTAAACAATTTACTTTTATACTTTCTAAAACACTTAAACGTAAGCCATTTACCCTTATCTACAATATTAATTTCCAGCTGTTTAATATGTAGTCTATTTGTTTCATCTCAACTTTATGTTATATTCATCTAAATCTACTATATTATATAATACTCTAATGTTCTGTGGGAACTAAAATCAATCACTCTTAATGTTCCAGTATTGCCTCATACGCTGTAATCTTGCTCTTCTTTCTTCGTCAGAGATTTGGATCGTTCGCTTTGATTTGACTTTGCGTTGGAACCGTTGCTTCTTGTCATTGGTTATTGTTTTGGCTGTTTTGTTCATGAGCATAGAGTCAGTGATCTGCAGTTCTGTTATGTCTTTCTCCGTTTCTCTAAACGGATGGTATGTAAACGGAGAAATATGTAATTATATAATATTATTGACATGGTATTATTTTTTTTACCATTAAGTAGAAAAATATTAATGTTTTTATTAGTAGAAGGTTATTACATTTGTCTAAGTAATTAATTAAAATTTCACGAATAACTGAAATAGTAAGTATTATAAATAGTTTTTGCTTATTTGTTTTTAGGCGATTGGGATAATGGCTCATAATTTCTTGAAGCACCTACAAAATTTACACTTATTAAAAAAATAATTTTCATAAAATAGGACTAAAGTTTTTCAACTTATTCATTGAGTTTAAAGCAAACTATTATTTCTAAGATTGAAAGTCAATTTTATCTCCAAAACAATTGAAACTTTTGATAGCGAAATTTGTTTTAGGCCTACTACTCAAGCAAAATTTTAAATCAGATCAGCGTTCGTTTAAATTTCAACAATAGGCACAAATTAGCCTATTGTAACTATTCTCTGGTTATGAAATAGTATTTTACAGTTTATTGGGATAAATGTCCCATTTAAATTTTAAACTAATCGTTCGATTAAAAAAATTGTTCAACAATGTCGAGTTAAAAGGTTTATAAATAGTTATTTTGCAAAAACACAAACATTTTTCACTATCTCGGTAGCAATAAGCAGACGTTAGTGGTTTATTTAAATTTGTGTTACGTTCTTTGCATTTTTTTAATTTTTACTTTTATTATAAATGTGATACGTGAAATTGTGTGTACTTTTCAAGTGAATATCAAATTATGAACAATATTTGGTTTGTGGACTGAGATTTTTGTTCTGAAATAATTCTGGTGAAGATAGCGAGAAAGCAATGTGCTTATTAAAAGTAAAATATTTGTTCGTGTCTAAAAGTTAAAGTTCAGTACCAAAATGTACTACGACTCCATTTTTAGTTCAATGTCTAACTGTCTGTCTATCTATCATGTCTACAAGCGCGTATGTTATGAAAATATGTAATTCGTAATTGCAATTGAACACCAATTTTAGATTAGTTGGACTGTGATTGAATAGGGAATATAAGGACGAACATAGTTTATTTTCCATATTGTGTCTTTAACAATGCCTTTTTTAAAAAAAAATCTTTAAAAAACTGAGTCTACCAATTTTTTTTATTTAAAATTTAATACAAAGAGTTGTATTAACGCCCTAGAGAAAAAAGCTATGGAATCTAGGAGAAATAAAGTTGAATTAGCCTTCCAACTTACCAAGGACACATACAACAAGAATTGTATCTCCTGGAATACAAAGATAAGGCATTATCATACGGTAATTAAACCAGAAGCCTTATATGCATCTGAAACAAAACATTATCTCTCACAACCCAGGGCCCACTTGAAAGGCTGGAGATGGAGATCAAAGAAAGAAAGATATTACGTAAAAATCTTACCAAAAAACTGAAACACTATCCCCAAATTCCGTAACAACCAATTACTCCACATCAGTAGAATGAAACTCTTTACCAAAAAAACTGAAACACTATCAGACACATATGAAAACTCCTTTTAGAGAATTGATTTTTAATTTAGCAAATCCTCCGAATGGATAAAAATAGACTAATGGTCATGGGCTAAAAATATGTTGACTACTTTAAGTTGGATAAAGTAGAAGAGCCAAACCACTTTGCAGAAAATTTAACTTCAGTATATACATTTTAAATAAAAACATAACTTATAACAAGCATAATGACATATGAAATACTAATGAGATTTATGTAATTGAGATTTTCCACTGACAATAGTTTGTAGTTGTGGACTAATTTTACTTGTACCAATTATTAAAAGAGATTTAAGATCCTCATCAGTTAATTTAGATCTGTAAACATTTTTGTGTACTTCATTTTGGAGAAGGTCTTCTCACACAAATAAGTAGTACCAAAAACAGAAAACAGCCCACGAGCAAATTTATGCAAATTATCAAATTGTGTCAGTGGAAGACTCTTATAAAATTCCAACAAAGATGAGTTTTGATATTTGTTCTTAATTATATCACTGCACTGTAGAACAATCATTTCCATTTGAAGTTCCGGGGCTAGGGTTTCAATGTCAGTATCAAAAGGATTCTGAAAAATCTTAATTTGATTCGCAATGGCATCAAAGTCCGAGAAACGAGTATCAAAATTTATTTTCAAAGCACTCAAAGTTTCGATTGCAAAATCTATAGGAAACTCAGTCTCAGTGGTGTGGCTGAATATTTCACATGTTTTAAAATGTGAAAAATATTTACTTCGTAGTTGTGATTGAAACAGTATCAATTTCTTCCGGAATGATTTGATATTAGTGTATAAATCAGGAAGATGCTGGTTTTCTCCTTGCAATCTCAAGTTCAGTTCGTTCACATATTTTGTCAAATCAACATAGAATGCTAACTACCACAGCCATGCGTTGTTTTGTAATTCAGTAAGAGGGCGATGCTTTTCATTCAAAAAAATTTCGATCACTGCTCGAAGTTCAAAAAAGCGCTGAAGGACTTTTCCACAACTAAGCCAACGTACGGCAGTATGATAAGGTAAGTCATTTTCTCCAATCTCTTCAATAAATTGTCGGAATTGTCGGTGATTCAGCCCAAAAGATCTGATAAAATTAACGGTTGATATGACTGGTTTCAGAACTTCAGACATATCCAAACATTTTCCGCACAAAGACTGTTGATGAATGATACAATGTAAGACTAATGGTTTTGAACCACCGTCATTTTCTACAGCCTTTGACACAAGAGCGACTGCAATTATGCATTCTTTGATAATTTCTCCATCGGTGAATGGTTTTCCACGTTTTGCAATTTCAAGAGCCACACGAAAGCTGGCACGAGTTGCAGCCTTTTGTTCAGTTTTGAGTTTTGTAAATGAAGATTGCTGCGATTTCAATCCGCGCTTCATAGCTTCGAATTTTTCTGTCCGCAAACTTCCTGTATATTTTGAGTAATTTTGAAAATGTTTTGTTTCATAATAACGTTTAATGTTATATTCTTTGAGAACGGATATGCTTTCATTGCAAATCAAACATAGCGCCTTGTTACTGGACTCAATTACGAAATACTGAATGTTCCACTGATCTTTGAATTTTCTGCATTCACTATCAATTTTTCGCTTCTTTTCCATACTACTAAATCACACACAAAAGCAACAATTCAAATCAAAATACTGTTTGGTTTAGAGAAACGGAGAAAGACATAACAGAACTGCAGATCACTGACACTGTGCTCATGGACAGAACAGCCAAAACAATAACCAAGGACAAGAAGCAACGGTTCCAAGGCAAAATCAAATCCAAGCGAACGATCCAAATCTCTGACGAAGAAAGAAAAGCAAGATCACAACGAATGAAGCAATACTAGGCTACGAGGAAAGGCACAGAACATTAAAAAGTGATTAATTTAGTGTACCCCAAAGTTGGGTGAAACAAATAGAGAGAGACAAAGAGTTGTGCATCTTCGTATATACCGACAATTTCACCAAAATCTGTTTAGAAATTGTAAGTTATTTTCTATTTTACATTTCACAAATTTTCCATTTTTTCCTGACTTTGAAATTGCAAAGTTTTGACACTTTTTAACTTATCATTTTTTCTTTAGTAACTGAAAATAATTTTTTTCACCCAAATATCCATTTCGTTTACAAAAAAATATAAAAATTATAAATATGTGTACGTACATTAAAAAAATCACATTTATTTTCCTTTTAATTATCCTGCTTTCTATGCAGCCTGTACCTACTTTTAATCAAAATCTTTCTACTGTAATCACACTCTTCTTTTTACATTAATTAGAGGCCGGAAAAAATTAGAGCTCAAACTTGTATCTAATGTTGTTGACTAGAAGTTTTTTATCAATTTCGTTAATTATTTGTGAAACACATTTCATTTATACGCTTATTATTTAAAATTCGGTTATAATTTTAAATTAATTCAAATTTTAACAGTTTTAGCACTCATTCGTTCGTTTCACAAGAATGGTTTACTTTTTTATTTTTCAATATTGCCATAGTAAATGTTCTTTTAATCGGTGTCAGTCAACTTTGTTAGTTTTGGAATTCGTCAATTAGTTGCAAGCAAGACGACTGTTTGCAGCAATAAAATTTTATTAACAGAAGAAATAAATCACGGTTTCCTATGCAAACTTGTAATACCCCATTTGGAATTAGGGTGTGGCGGCACTTAAATGTAACAAATAATTTTATATATACACTGTTTCTGCACATAAAGAGTTAATACAGGACAGCTAGTTTTCTTTAAAAGTTCAGATTTTATGTCCTTCTAATTTCAAAATTTTACCTCAATTCAAGATCTAGTTTTGAGTAAAACAAAAAAAAAATTTCAGGATATTTCGATATTCTACATTTTTATTTGTAGGCTATTATGGACGTCAACAAAAGCATGTTTTAAAAAATTCACCAAGAACTTAACAAGGGGATATTACGTTGCTCAACCTTTTTGTATTTTAGGTAAAATACAAAATGATTTTACCTATTGTATATCGCATTGTAAATCGAGATTGTATTTTAGGTAAAATACAAAATGATTCAAAAGTCATTTTTATATTTTTCCACTTAGTTTGATTTAAAGAACACTAAAACTTTGAGTTAAAAGCTGTATAAAGTACCTACGAGGTCTAGTTCACGTCGCGTCGTGCAGACGACACGCATGTTAGTTGATCCATTCTTAAAAAACTAATTTAAATTTCGAGTGTCGATAATAATTTTACACACTTGCACACAATTTTGTTATAATAAGAAAATAAGACACTTACGGGACCTTAAAAACATGTGTTTGTCCATTTTATTTTAAATGTAAGATGACAATTATACGTGACACCTTTATACATTTGAACCGTTGTTTGGATCGATGGAAAAACTCGCGAAAACTGGAAGATCCAGCCAGGGTTGCACGAAGAAAGTATTAATTATTGTAGTAAAATTACTACTTATTTTACCCTTTGTATAAATCTTAACAATGTCAATGTTCAACAAGTATTATTTATCAAATATTACATTAGGCCTACTTAATTACAACTATTTTAATAATTATAAAGATTTAAATTGAATTAATTGGTTATTTCGATCGTTCACCTTGATTCCGTATTTTACCATCAATTCCTAACACTTTTTTTTATAAAATAGCATAATTTAAAAAATAAAAACTTGTCTACATTAATAAATTCAAATGTTTAGGAATGTTAAAAACACAATTATCCAAAATTATAGAACCACTGTGGAAAGAGAAAATCATTTACGACGGCGTTTAGTGGCATTTGGAAATCATTCACTTGTTTACGATCGTCCAAGATTTTATTTCTAACACGTAGAGCCTCTGAGACGTATTTTCGTTATCCTTATCTATGCAAGACTAGAGGAAGGGATTATTACAACCCCAGGCACTGTCATCGACTGGCCTACTGTGCAACGTTATCTATGTAAGTGTGCAACGTTATCTGTGTAAGTGTGCAACGTTATATATGTAAGTGTACAACGTTACCTATGTAAAATGTGCAACGTTATCTATGTAAGTGCAACGTTATCCATGTAAGTGTGCACCGTTATATATGTAAGTATGCAACGTTATCTATGTAAGTGCAACGTTATCCATGTAAGTGTGCACCGTTATATATGTAAGTATGCAACGTTATATATGTAAGTATGCAACGTTATATATGTAAGTGTACAACGTTACCTATGTAAAATGTGCAACGTTATCCATGTAAAATGTGCAACGTTATCTATGTAAGTGCAACGTTATCCATGTAAGTGTGCAACGTTATATATGTAAGTATGCAACGTTATATATGTAAGTATGCAACGTTATCTATGTAAGTGTGCAACGTTATCTATGTAAGTGTGCAACATTATCTATGTAAGTGTGCAACGTTATCTATGTAAATGTGCAACGTTATCTATGTAAATGCGCAACGTTATCTATGTAAGTGTGCAACTTTATCTATGTAAGTGTGCAACATTATCTATGTAAGTGTTCAACGTTATCTACGTAAGTGTGCAACGTTATCCATGGAAGTGTACAACGTTATCTATGTAAAATGTGCAACGTTATCCATGTAAGTGTGCAACGTTATCTATGTAAAATGTGCAACGTTATCTATGTAAGTGTGCAACGTTATCCATGGAAGTGTACAACGTTATCTATGTAAAATGTGCAGCGTTATCTATGTAAGTGCAACGTTATCCATGTAAGTGTGCACCGTTATATATGTAAGTATGCAACGTTATATATGTAAGTATGCAACGTTATATATGTAAGTATGCAACGTTATATATGTAAGTGTACAACGTTACCTATGTAAAATGTGCAACGTTATCCATGTAAAATGTGCAACGTTATCTATGTAAGTGCAACGTTATCCATGTAAGTGTGCAACGTTATATATGTAAGTATGCAACGTTATATATGTAAGTATGCAACGTTATATATGTAAGTGTACAACGTTACCTATGTAAAATGTGCAACGTTATCCATGTAAAATGCGCAACGTTATCTATGTAAGTGTGCAACTTTATCTATGTAAGTGTGCAACATTATCTATGTAAGTGTTCAACGTTATCTACGTAAGTGTGCAACGTTATCCATGGAAGTGTACAACGTTATCTATGTAAAATGTGCAACGTTATCTATGTAAAATGTGCAACGTTATCTATGTAAATGTGCAACGTTATCTATGTAAATGTGCAACGTTATCTAAGTGTGCAACGTTATCTATGTAAGTGTGCAACGTTATCTATGTAAAATGTGCAACGTTATCTATCTAAGTGTGCAACGTTATCTATGTAAGTGTGCAACGTTATATATGTAAGTATGCAACGTTATCTATGTAAGTATGCAACGTTATATATGTAAGTGTGCAACGTTATCTATGTAAGTGTGCAACGTTATCTATGTAAATGTGCAACGTTATCTATGTAAGTGTGCAACGTTATCTATGTAAGTGTGCAACGTTATATATGTAAGTGTGCAACGTTATATATGTAAGTATGCAACGTTATCTATGTAAGTGTGCAACGTTATCTATGTAAGTGTGCAACGTTATCTATGTAAGTGTGCAACTTTATCTATGTAAGTGTGCAACGTTATCTATGTAAATGTGCAACGTTATCTATGTAAATGCGCAACGTTATCTATGTAAGTGTGCAACTTTATCTATGTAAGTGTGCAACATTATCTATGTAAGTGTTCAACGTTATCTACGTAAGTGTGCAACGTTATCCATGGAAGTGTACAACGTTATCTATGTAAAATGTGCAACGTTATCCATGTAAGTGTGCAACGTTATCTATGTAAAATGTGCAACGTTATCCATGTAAGTGTGCAACGTTATCTATGTAAAATGTGCAACGTTATCCATGTAAGTGTGCAACGTTATCTATGTAAAATGCGCAACGTTATCTATGTAAGTGTGCAACGTTATCTATGTAAAATGTGCAACGTTATCCATGTAAGTGTGCAACGTTATCCATGGAAGTGTACAACGTTATCTATGTAAAATGTGCAACGTTATCCATGTAAGTGTGCAACGTTATCTATGTAAAATGTGCAACGTTATCCATGTAAGTGTGCAACGTTATCTATGTAAAATGTGCAACGTTATCCATGTAAGTGTGCAACGTTATCTATGTAAAATGCGCAACGTTATCTATGTAAGTGTGCAACTTTATCTATGTAAGTGTGCAACATTATCTATGTAAGTGTTCAACGTTATCTACGTAAGTGTGCAACGTTATCCATGGAAGTGTACAACGTTATCTATGTAAAATGTGCAACGTTATCCATGTAAGTGTGCAACGTTATCTATGTAAAATGTGCAACGTTATCTATGTAAGTGTGCAACGTTATCTATGTAAATGTGCAACTGTTTGCACAAAATTGTGGTTCTCGTTATCTGAAACAGGTTTTACATTAAGTTATTTTTTTGTATTTTTTAAATGTTTGTGTTACTTATCTGCGTGTTCTTCAAGGTTTGAACTTATTGATGATGAAAATTTAATTTTTTAAATTATTTTTAATTAGTTTTTTTTATAAATAAATGTTAAGACTCGAAAAGTAAGAGGAGGACACATGCTAATAAACAATATATACGATTTACGAAATACTTCACCTAACAACGGAAAATGTCGTTTAAAAAATATAATAGACATACAAAGTTAAATTATTTTTGTAGTTATTCCATGGTTAGTTAGCTTTAACACGTAGTCAAAGTAATATAAAATTATCCATATGCCATTACTGCACGTTTAATTATGGCATTTTGATTTAAATTTTACATAACTGCAATGTGTTTTTTTAGCTATAATTTTTTTAACAATAGTTGAATAGTCAAAAACAATAGTTATTGTGTTTTTCTAATTTCATTCATTTAATTGTTAATAATTTTTTTGGGATAAATATATGACAGAATCTATATATATTTTTTTAAATAAAAAGTTTCATATGAAATTAAATTCTTTCGTTTATCTACGAATGTTTATTAAATTAATCATATGTTATTATTACACCATATTTATTTTATTCTGATGTATGATTGATTTTATTAAGTCTTATGTAAGATTTTTAAACTGTTATGTGTTTTTAGCAATGAGTTTTTGCCGTTAGTTCAATTACTGTTTTTGAGTTTTTCTAATTTTAGCCGTTTAACGGTTAGTAATCACTTTTTGGGTAAACTTGTAGAAGAAAATCTATATGTACTTTTTTAAAGATTAATTTGAAATTAAAATGTTTTGTTTTGTTTATTTGTATTTAATCTATTTTATTCTTCATTTAAGAAATCGGCCAATGTGGGTAGCCTAATAGAGAAAATTATTTTAAAAAATAAGACTGTTTTTAACAAAACTTAAATAAGCACAAATATTTTATTAAGTGCACTATATTTTTACTTATGTAACTGTTATGATTTTTTTTCTGTTATGCATTGAATTGAAATTGTAAGACAATTTACTGGAAAAAAATGATGTTTGAAGTTCGAATTGTGTTATTTTTGTTGATATTGTATAGGCCTAATGCAAAGTATCGCTCGGTAGCTTTTCTGTGCCTGTACGAACTAATATTCTCGGACGGAAAAAATACCTCATCTGGCTTGTAACAAAATAAACTATTACTAGTTGCTTTACATTGTAGAAATTACATGAAAACCTAAGTCGTGAGAAAACAATATTTATCTGACTTTTTAAAAAGAATGTTAACAATATATTACATTAAAAATATGTTGTACCAAGCTTTTGTAATTTAGTACTGTCATATTTTAAACAGTTTTAGAAATTTCAAAGTTGTACAATACTAATAAAGCTTGTTTTACTTTATAATAAATGTAATTTATATAAGTATTCTCATTCATTAATTACTTTACCTAAACGACAACCAATTAAATCAATAATGAATTATAAACATATAAGTCAATAACCGATTACATTCAGGCATATCTTACAACAATATTAATATTTAGGTTTTTATAACGTTTAAAAATCATTAAAATCAAACTTGATACTTTAACAAATTAAACACATTTTCTCTTCTACTTCTAAAGCAATATTTTGTCCATTAATGTTTTCGACGATATTAATGTTCTACACTTCCGCTGACACTAAAAGCTTTGTAACAACATTACAGCCTCAATTTTTCTGCAGGACATCGTCAATTATATTTATAAAGTACAACACAATTTAAGTTGATTCTAGTTTAACTCAGTTACGTAACATTTCATCGTTTCTACACAGTGCAAAGGTATTTCTAATAAGGATAAATGCATACAAAACTATAGCGATTGTAAAAAGTCAAAAATTTTATTAAATAAGGAAGTAAACAAAGAAAAATTCCCGTTTGGAATAAAGATTACTTAATGAATTTAATAACTGATACTTTCCACAAGATACTTCTAGGAATGTTAATAAAATAAATGTTTTCTGATACTTTAATAAACAGTAAAAGACAGTCAAACCCTTTCCACAGGTTTGCAAAATAAACCTTTTCAAAAGACGACAAATGATGTAAAAACGTTTTCATTACAAATAGCGATTCGTAAATAGAATTCCATATTTTTACACAAATACTAAGATGTTACGTTTATTGCCAATAACTTTTTGTGCCACTAAAGCTAAATAATTTAATCTTTAATATCAACAAATCTGACGAATTTTCTTCTGGAAAATGGACAATAAATTCAGAAACATCAAGACTTGAATCCATATATATACGAGTATACCATTTTTTTTTGCGGCGAAAAACGGTTAAGGTTATCATCGCCGTCACGCAAAATGAAAGTATAAAAAAAAAGAATATACAAAATTTTACTTAACTAAGAAGAAAACAATAACAACAACAACAACAAACTATAACAGTAAAAATAAATTAAACAAAATTTAAATAACAGGTATAGCTATATTACAATAACGAATACTTAAGAACTAAATAACAATGAATAATGAATAAAATTTAATAACAATTCGTACAAGTATAGCCTATATAAACATAACATATATAAAGTTATAAGAAAAATAAATAAATAAAATTACACAAGAAATAACAAATATATAAATTAAATTTTATTTAAATCATTCAGACGATGAAGGAAGTACAGAACCCGGTCAACGGCCGAGGCACTATCTCCCAACATCGTCTGCTCAGACCACACATAACACTCACATTTTGGAAACCATCACAATCGAGCAATATATGTTTTATTGTGATGGTTTCCCTACAGAACTCGCATTCATGTGGGTCACTGCGTTCCATCAGAAATCCATGCGTTAACATGGATTGACCAATGCGAAGGCGGGTGATCACCACACGAGTATATCAAATCGTATCTATAAAACATGATATTAATTTTCGCTTAAAATCATTAAAGTCATTAAAAATCATTACATTTTTTTGTTCTAATTACCACGTTTCTAATAATATACATGTTCGTTCACCAGCAAAATCCGTTTATTCATTTCAAAGAGACGTTAATCAGAGTTTTTTAAAAAATGCAGCTATTTATCTTACGTATTTTCTAAATTATAAATATTTGCACATACTGTATATTTCAATTTTTAAAACGATGTAAATTGTATATATTAGGTAAATTTTAAAACGAAAGAAAATATTCTTCACGGATGAACTTGTGGCCACACCTCAGTAACCACCTCGCTGACGAGATGAAAGAAAATGTCCAATTTTTTTATAACACATTTTTTTAATCTATTTATCACCATTAGAATCTGCATATATTAGCATTACAAGTTTTTAAATTACACTGAAAGTACAAAAATGAAACCTAAACACAGTCAAATTAAATTTCTTAATTTCAACTGATTTTCAAAATACAAAATGTTAATTCATATAGTTTATAAAGGTTAAATTAATTTTCAAAAAACAAACAAAAAAAATTAAGAATTTCTAAATATTTGAAATAACCACCTTTTTCAAACTGTTAAACGGATTCATCTGAGTATCGATTTTGTGTATTCTGATACAAATATCTATGTTTTGCAAGTTAAATTAAATCGGACCAAAGATGTAGACGTGCTCACTAACCCCCGCCGAGAAACAGTTTCTCTTCTCAAACATTTAATAATTTTTTTTACTACCCTTCAGTGGCAAAAAGCTTTAACTACTATCTTCTATTTTTTGTTCGATTGATTTTTTAAGAGAAAAAAAATTAAAATGAAAACCAATCAAATTTTATTTTTTATCCTATTAAATATTAAATAAGCTTTATTAGTTTAGAACAAAATACTTTATATATTTAATTTTGTACAATTTTAAAGTTGGAATATAGATTTTTTAAAACAATATTTATTTTATCCCCTCATAAAATAATTTGAAGCAAATAAATTTTGTCAACCCCAAAAATGTTGATTTTTTTTGCACTATATGCCTCTCCATTGGCACCTATGAAAAGATGAAAAAGATGAAAAAAGTGCTAATATACATATATAAATATATTATTACGTAAATTTAAATTATACATAAACATATATTTTAAATTAAAATAAAATTAAAAATATACATAAACATATATATATATATATATATATATATATATATATATATATATATATATATACAAAATTTTAATAACTCTCTCAAAAAATTATCCTTTTTATCCTGCCGTTGTTGTAGCTGCAATAGGAATTTTTTTAGTAATTAATAACGTGTATTTATTATTTTATTACTAATAATCTTGACACTATACATAAATAAATTATCATAGTGGTTTTTTTACGCAATAAATTTAAATATTTTTGTTTTATTATCAGTAACCGAAACAGATATGCTAATTAAATGATATAACAGTTTCTAATATTAAAAATTATACATATAAATCAACTTACACAAATTCTGTGCTACAACTGAATAACGAATAGCTACAGCAATATATTGGGACATAAATCTTGTACCGAAGGAACTTTTAGACTGCACAACGATATGTGCGTGGTTATTTTATGTAAATTCTGTTCCATTCAAAATATGCAAAATGTTGCGAACAGGGTCTCACAGAAGACACCGTCCAAATAAACTTCGCTTATTTATTCAACCTTCTCGAAAGCA
Source organism: Callitettix versicolor (assembly GCA_022606455.1). NCBI lineage: Eukaryota > Metazoa > Arthropoda > Insecta > Hemiptera > Cercopidae > Callitettix > Callitettix versicolor. The sequence goes on along the minus strand of CM040188.1, from coordinate 63,900,231 downwards.
CACCTTCTGCTTTTGTTACACCTAAGACAGCTTAACTTTCAACTGAATATTTAAGGAAATTTTAAAAAACGACACACTTTATTAAAATAACTTGATAAATAACGCAAATGTTTAAACAAATATGCAAAACTCAACGCAAATCAACTTCTTGCGAAATTGCAAAAAGCAAGACTCAAGAAAAAGGACTGAAGACAAAATAATAAAAACAAATAAATAAAATAAAATAAATAATAAATAAATAAAAACAAAATAATAAAAATGTCCTTTATTACAAAATGTTTCTCTTTTCTTTGATACAAATATGTATATATATATATATATATATATATATATATATATATATATATATATATATATATACCCGCAATAGTGCAGACTAGCTACACCTATTGAAAGGATTTAAACGTCTCTCGCGGTACCCGAGTCTCAACACACACTTACACTTACAACACTACACTTACGACTTTAACACTTTACATTGACACTTACATGTAGGGAGGTGATAATAGCCTAAATGTGCTTTTCGTCTTAAAATAACATACACACAAACACACACACACACAAATAAATATATATTTATTATATATATATATATATATATATATATATATATATATATATATATATATATATATATATATATATATATATATATATACCCACAATAGTGCAGACTAGCTGCACCTATTGAGAGGATTTTAACGTCCCTCGCGGTACCCGAGTCTCAACACACACTTACACTTACAACACTACACTTACAACTTTAACACTTTACATTGACACTTACATGTAGGGAGGTGATAATAGCATCAATGTGCTTTTCGCCTTAAAAACACACACACACACACACACACACACACACACACACACACACACACACACACACACACACACACACACACACACACACACACACACACACACACACACACACAAATAAATATAATATATATATATATATATATATATATATATATATATATATATATATATATATATATATATATATATATATATATATAAAGGTTGGGTATCCAAAAGCCTTTTCCTACAGCAGAGCTCAATAGAACTAATGAACGTAACTGTGTCGCGAACGTAGTGGATGCGAATATTTTTTCAAAAATTATTTCCTCATCTGACATTTTTAGAAAAAGTAAAATTTTATGTTGTTTATGATTTCATAATCATAAAAGTAGTAATAAATGAGCATTTCAATTAAATATTGAACTTACGTGAACTTTCATATTACATCAAAATGAGAAAATAAACCGAGGCCGCCTTCAGATCCATTTTTAAATAGGTTTTTTTATTTTGAAATTTTTAATCACTAATTTATGAAGATTGTATGGTTGATATGGTTATCTGCTTTTTTTTAAAAAAGTGTACGATAAAATGTAATAAATATTTTAAATATCCGCCATTTTTCAACTATTGAACAAATTTTTTTGGATAACAAACTCTTTCAGGCTGTTATCAAAATCAATTTTTCGTCGTTAAATTTCAATTATCGGACTGCAATTGTAAACTTTATTTTTAGAAGTTCACACACACACACACACACACACACACACACACACACACACACACACACACACACACACACACACACACACACACACACACACACACACACACACACACACACACACACACACACACACACACACACACACACACACACACACACACACACACACACACACACACACACACACACACACACACACACACACAGTTAAAGATAATTGTTCCTAAAAGAGGCATTAAATGGACACTAATTTTTAGACTTTGAGCTGGAAAAATCTCGAAGACGCCAGATACGATTTTGGCGGAGTAATATTTCTTCTGGAAACAATTGTAATTGTGTCGAACATCCGTATACCCGTCTTCAATGCGATTCACATTTTTCCATCCGTTAAGGAATACGTATATATATATAGAAAATTTATATATGTCTTTATACACCTACGTAAAACTTCAAACACCTCTCACAAAAGGCTCTAGTGGCAAGAATTCGAACTCAATTCAAGATCTTTAGTCTGGTTCTTACCATGATGGCCGCTCAAATGACTCGTTTTCCAATGGAAACTCGCCAAATAAGTATTCGCTTACATTATCCTAAAGTATTTCTTAAAACACAAATATATTTTTCCTTCCTTCAAAAATATTTTAAAAATAAATTAATTCAAAGAAATAATATATTTCTTTAAATATGAGTAAATTATAAATGTCAAGTTCTGTCTACCTCATTAAAAGGTATTTTACAACTAAAAATTGCTTTTTTAATTTTCTTTTAATGAATAATTAACAAGAATGTTTTCAGGCCGCATCGCAGGCATTTATTTCATCCAAGTTGTATGGTAGGTAATGTTCAAATTGTCGCATCGCAGGCATTTATTTCATCCAAGTTGTATGGTAGGGTAATGTTCAAATTGTCGCATCACAGGCATTTATTTCATCCAAGTTGTATGGTAGGCTAATGTTCAAATTGTCGCAATCACAGGCATTTATTTCATCCAAGTTGTATGGTAGGCTAATGTTCAAATTGTCGCATCACAGGCATTTATTTCATCCAAGTTGTATGGTAGGCTAATGTTCAAATTGTCGCATCACAGGCATTTATTTCATCCAAGTTGTATGGTAGGCTAATGTTCAAATTGTCGCATCACAGGCATTTATTTCATCCAAGTTGTATGGTAGGCTAATGTTCAAATTGTCGCATCACAGGCATTTATTTCATCCAAGTTGTATGGTAGGCTAATGTTCAAATTGTCGCATCACAGGCATTTATTTCATCCAAGTTGTATGGTAGGCTAATGTTCAAATTGTCGCATCACAGGCATTTATTTCATCCAAGTTGTATGGTAGGCTAATGTTCAAATTGTCGCATCACAGGCATTTATTTCATCCAAGTTGTATGGTAGGCTAATGTTCAAATTGTCGCATCACAGGCATTTATTTCATCCAAGTTGTATGGTAGGCTAATGTTCAAATTGTCGCATCACAGGCATTTATTTCATCCAAGTTGTATGGTAGGCTAATGTTCAAATTGTCGCATCACAGGCATTTATTTCATCCAAGTTGTATGGTAGGCTAATGTTCAAATTGTCGCATCACAGGCATTTATTTCATCCAAGTTGTATGGTAGGCTAATGTTCAAATTGTCGCATCACAGGCATTTATTTCATCCAAGTTGTATGGTAGGCTAATGTTCAAATTGTCGCATCACAGGCATTTATTTCATCCAAGTTGTATGGTAGGCTAATGTTCAAATTGTCGCATCGCAGGCATTTATTTCATCCAAGTTGTATGGTAGGCTAATGTTCAAATTGTCGCATCACAGGCATTTATTTCATCCAAGTTGTATGGTAGGCTAATGTTCAAATTGTCGCATCACAGGCATTTATTTCATCCAAGTTGTATGGTAGGCTAATGTTCAAAATTGTCGCATCACAGGCATTTATTTCATCCAAGTTTTCATATGGTGGTAGGCTAATGTTCAAATTGTCGCATCACAGGCATTTATTTCATCCAAGTTGTATGGTAGGCTAATGTTCAAATTGTCGCATCACAGGCATTTATTTCATCCAAGTTGTATGGTAGGCTAATGTTCAAATTGTCGCATCGCAGGCATTTATTTCATCCAAGTTGTATGGTAGGCTAATGTTCAAATTGTCGCATCACAGGCATTTATTTCATCCAAGTTGTATGGTAGGCTAATGTTCAAATTGTCGCATCACAGGCATTTATTTCATCCAAGTTGTATGGTAGGCTAATGTTCAAATTGTCGCATCACAGGCATTTATTTCATCCAAGTTGTATGGTAGGCTAATGTTCAAATTGTCGCATCACAGGCATTTATTTCATCCAAGTTGTATGGTAGGCTAATGTTCAAATTGTCGCATCACAGGCATTTATTTCATCCAAGTTGTATGGTAGGCTAATGTTCAAATTGTCGCATCGCAGGCATTTATTTCATCCAAGTTGTATGGTAGGCTAATGTTCAAATTGTCGCATCGCAGGCATTTATTTCATCCAAGTTGTATGGTAGGCTAATGTTCAAATTGTCGCATCGCAGGCATTTATTTCATCCAAGTTGTATGGTAGGCTAATGTTCAAATTGTCGCATCACAGGCATTTATTTCATCCAAGTTGTATGGTAGGCTAATGTTCAAATTGTCGCATCACAGGCATTTATTTCATCCAAGTTGTATGGTAGGCTAATGTTCAAATTGTCGCATCACAAGCATTTATTTCATCCAAGTGGTAGGTATGGTCACAGGCTAATGTTCTAATGTTCAAATTGTCGCATCACAGGCATTTATTTCATCCAAGTTGTATGGTAGGCTAATGTTCAAATTGTCGCATCACAGGCATTTATTTCATCCAAGTTGTATGGTAGGCTAATGTTCAAATTGTCGCATCACAGGCATTTATTTCATCCAAGTTGTATGGTAGGCTAATGTTCAAATTGTCGCATCACAGGCATTTATTTCATCCAAGTTGTATGGTAGCTAATGTTCAAATTGTCGCATCACAGGCATTTATTTCATCCAAGTTGTATGGTAGGCTAATGTTCAAATTGTCGCATCACAGGCATTTATTTCATCCAAGTTGTATGGTAGGCTAATGTTCAAATTGTCGCATCACAGGCATTTATTTCATCCAAGTTGTATGGTAGGCTAATGTTCAAATTGTCGCATCACAGGCATTTATTTCATCCAAGTTGTATGGTAGGCTAATGTTCAAATTGTCGCATCACAGGCATTTATTTCATCCAAGTTGTATGGTAGGCTAATGTTCAAATGTGTCGCATCACAGGCATTTATTTCATCAAGTTGTATGGTAGGCTAATGTTCAAATTGTCGCATCACAGGCATTTATTTCATCCAAGTTGTATGGTAGGCTAATGTTCAAATTGTCGCATCACAGGCATTTATTTCATCCAAGTTGTATGGTAGGCTAATGTTCAAATTGTCGTATCAAATTGTCGCATCGCAGGCATTTATTTCATCCAAGTTGTATGGTAGGCTAATGTTCAAATTGTCGCATCACAGGCATTTATTTCATCCAAGTTGTATGGTAGGCTAATGTTCAAATTGTCGCATCACAGGCATTTATTTCATCCAAGTTGTATGGTAGGCTAATGTTCAAATTGTCGCATCACAGGCATTTATTTCATCATCTAATGTTCAAGTTGTATGTTGTATGGTAGGCTAATGTTCAAATTGTCGCATCACAGGCATTTATTTCATCCAAGTTGTATGGTAGGCTAATGTTCAAATTGTCGCATCACAAGCATTTATTTCATCCAAGTTGTATGGTAGGCTAATGTTCAAATTGTCGCATCACGCATTTATTTCATCCAAGTTGTATGGTAGGCTAATGTTCAAATTGTCGCGTCACAAGCATTTATTTCATCCAAGTTGTATGGTAGGCTAATGTTCAAATTGTCGCATCACAAGCATTTATTTCATCCAAGTTGTATGGTAGGCTAATGTTCAAATTGTCGCATCACAGGCATTTATTTCATCCAAGTTGTATGGTAGGCTAATGTTCAAATTGTCGCATCGCAGGCATTTATTTCATCCAAGTTGTATGGTAGGCTAATGTTCAAATTGTCGCATCGCAGGCATTTATTTCATCCAAGTTGTATTATAGGCTAATGTTCAAATTGTCGCAACACAGGCATTTATTTCATCCAAGTTGTATGGTAGGCTAATGTTCAAATTGTCGCAACACAGGCATTTATTTCATCCAAGTTGTATGGTGGGCTAATGTTCAAATTGTCGCATCACAGGCATTTATTTCATCCAAGTTGTATGGTAGGCTAATGTTCAAATTGTCGCATCACAGGCATTTATTTCATCCAAGTTGTATGGTAGGCTAATGTTCAAATTGTCGCATCGCAGGCATTTATTTCATCCAAGTTGTATGGTAGGCTAATGTTCAAATTGTCGCATCGCAGGCATTTATTTCATCCAAGTTGTATGGTAGGCTAATGTTCAAATTGTCGAATCGCAGGCATTTATTTCATCCAAGTTGTATGGTAGGCTAATGTTCAAATTGTCGCATCACAGGCATTTATTTCATCCAAGTTGTATGGTAGGCTAATGTTCAAATTGTCGCATCACAGGCATTTATTTCATCCAAGTTGGACGGTAGGCTAATGTTCAAATTGTCGCATCACAGGCATTTATTTCATCCAAGTTGTATTATAGGCTAATGTTCAAATTGTCGCAACACAGACATTTATTTCATCCAAGTTGTATGGTAGGCTAATGTTCAAATTGTCGCAACACAGGCATTTATTTCATCCAAGTTGTATGGTAGGCTAATGTTCAAATTGTCGCATCACAGGCATTTATTTCATCCAAGTTGTATGGTAGGCTAATGTTCAAATTGTCGCATCACAGGCATTTATTTCATCCAAGTTGTATGGTAGGCTAATGTTCAAATTGTCGCAACACAGGCATTTATTTCATCCAAGTTGTATGGTAGGCTAATGTTCAAATTGTCGCATCACAGGCATTTATTTCATCCAAGTTGTATGGTAAGCTAATGTTCAAATTGTCGCATCACAGGCATTTATTTCATCCAAGTTGTATGGTAGGCTAATGTTCAAATTGTCGCATCACAGGCATTTATTTCATCCAAGTTGTATGGTAGGCTAATGTTCAAATTGTCGCATCACAGGCATTTATTTCATCCAAGTTGTATGGTAGGCTAATGTTCAAATTGTCGCATCACAGGCATTTATTTCATCCAAGTTGTATGGTAGGCTAATGTTCAAATTGTCGCATCACAGGCATTTATTTCATCCAAGTTGTATGGTAGGCTAATGTTCAAATTGTCGCATCACAAGCATTTATTTCATCCAAGTTGTATGGTAGGCTAATGTTCAAATTGTCGCATCACAAGCATTTATTTCATCCAAGTTGTATGGTAGGCTAATGTTCAAATTGTCGCATCACAGGCATTTATTTCATCCAAGTTGTATGGTAGGCTAATGTTCAAATTGTCGCATCACAGGCATTTATTTCATCCAAGTTGTATGGTAGGCTAATGTTCAAATTGTCGCATCACAAGCATTTATTTCATCCAAGTTGTATGGTAGGCTAATGTTCAAATTGTCGCATCGCAGGCATTTATTTCATCCAAGTTGTATGGTAGGCTAATGTTCAAATTGTCGCATCACAGGCATTTATTTCATCCAAGTTGTATGGTAGGCTAATGTTCAAATTGTCGCATCGCAGGCATTTATTTCATCCAAGTTGTATGGTAGGCTAATGTTCAAATTGTCGCAACACAGGCATTTATTTCATCCAAGTTGTATGGTAGGCTAATGTTCAAATTGTCGCAACACAGGCATTTATTTCATCCAAGTTGTATGGTAGGCTAATGTTCAAATTGTCGCATCACAGGCATTTATTTCATCCAAGTTGTATGGTAGGCTAATGTTCAAATTGTCGCATCACAGGCATTTATTTCATCCAAGTTGTATGGTAGGCTAATGTTCAAATTGTCGCATCGCAGGCATTTATTTCATCCAAGTTGTATGGTAGGCTAATGTTCAAATTGTCGCATCACAGGCATTTATTTCATCCAAGTTGTATGGTAGGCTAATGTTCAAATTGTCGCATCGCAGGCATTTATTTCATCCAAGTTGTATGGTAGGCTAATGTTCAAATTGTCGCATCACAGGCATTTATTTCATCCAAGTTGTATGGTAGGCTAATGTTCAAATTGTCGCATCACAGGCATTTATTTCATCCAAGTTGTATGGTAGGCTAATGTTCAAATTGTCGCATCACAGGCATTTATTTCATCCAAGTTGTATGGTAGGCTAATGTTCAAATTGTCGCATCACAGGCATTTATTTCATCCAAGTTGTATGGTAGGCTAATGTTCAAATTGTCGCATCACAGGCATTTATTTCATCCAAGTTGTATGGTAGGCTAATGTTCAAATTGTCGCATCACAGGCATTTATTTCATCCAAGTTGTATGGTAGGCTAATGTTCAAATTGTCGCATCACAGGCATTTATTTCATCCAAGTTGTATGGTAGGCTAATGTTCAAATTGTCGCATCACAGGCATTTATTTCATCCAAGTTGTATGGTAGGCTAATGTTCAAATTGTCGCATCACAGGCATTTATTTCATCCAAGTTGTATGGTAGGCTAATGTTCAAATTGTCGCATCACAGGCATTTATTTCATCCAAGTTGTATGGTAGGCTAATGTTCAAATTGTCGCATCACAGGCATTTATTTCATCCAAGTTGTATGGTAGGCTAATGTTCAAATTGTCGCATCGCAGGCATTTATTTCATCCAAGTTGTATGGTAGGCTAATGTTCAAATTGTCGCATCGCAGGCATTTATTTCATCCAAGTTGTATGGTAGGCTAATGTTCAAATTGTCGCATCACAGGCATTTATTTCATCCAAGTTGTATGGTAGGCTAATGTTCAAATTGTCGCATCACAGGCATTTATTTCATCCAAGTTGTATGGTAGGCTAATGTTCAAATTGTCGCATCACAGGCATTTATTTCATCCAAGTTGTATGGTAGGCTAATGTTCAAATTGTCGCATCACAAGCATTTATTTCATCCAAGTTGTATGGTAGGCTAATGTTCAAATTGTCGCATCACAGGCATTTATTTCATCCAAGTTGTATGGTAGGCTAATGTTCAAATTGTCGCATCACAGGCATTTATTTCATCCAAGTTGTATGGTAGGCTAATGTTCAAATTGTCGCATCGCAGGCATTTATTTCATCCAAGTTGTATGGTAGGCTAATGTTCAAATTGTCGCATCGCAGGCATTTATTTCATCCAAGTTGTATGGTAGGCTAATGTTCAAATTGTCGCATCGCAGGCATTTATTTCATCCAAGTTGTATGGTAGGCTAATGTTCAAATTGTCGCATCACAGGCATTTATTTCATCCAAGTTGTATGGTAGGCTAATGTTCAAATTGTCGCATCACAGGCATTTATTTCATCCAAGTTGTATGGTAGGCTAATGTTCAAATTGTCGCATCACAGGCATTTATTTCATCCAAGTTGTATGGTGGTAGGCTAATGTTCAAATTGTCGCATCACAGGCATTTATTTCATCCAAGTTGTATGGTAGGCTAATGTTCAAATTGTCGCATCACAGGCATTTATTTCATCCAAGTTGTATGGTAGGCTAATGTTCAAATTGTCGCATCACAAGCATTTATTTCATCCAAGTTGTATGGTAGGCTAATGTTCAAATTGTCGCATCACAGGCATTTATTTCATCCAAGTTGTATGGTAGGCTAATGTTCAAATTGTCGCATCACAAGCATTTATTTCATCCAAGTTGTATGGTAGGCTAATGTTCAAATTGTCGCATCACAGGCATTTATTTCATCCAAGTTGTATGGTAGGGTAATGTTCAAATTGTCGAATCACATGCATTTATTTCATCAAAGTTGTATGGTAGGTTAATGTTAAAATTGTTGTTATCATTTGTAACAAACAAATAATATTACCTCTAAAATTATTTATATTTATTTCCTCCCAAATATTTTAAAGCTTGCCTTATGTAACCTATTTTATTGCTTCATCAACAATAATTTCAGAAATACAAACAATAATAATTACACAGCAAATGTGTTGGTGTAAAATAGAAGTTACAAACGATACATCAAAAACATAGCCTACAGTAAAACATGAGCTTATTGCACAAGTTGTAGTAATGTTTACCTTTAAAATTAAAGTAGAAACGCGATATAGCAACCTGTAAAATCAGAGTTGATTGAAGTGGTACATTATTCGTTTTAAAACCCTTGTTATATCATCAGTATTATTGCGTGTGTGTGTGTGTGTGTGTGTTTTAGAATGCTTAAGGACATGCAATGTAAACAGGTACAAGTCCCAACTTCTTACCTTAATCAGCAGCAACGAGTGGTTAACGCATACAAATATAGGTGCCAAGGCGGGGAGGGGGAACTCGGCACAAAATACGCCGTCAACATTTTGGGAGGGGGCAAAATTTTAATAACTTACCTCCTTACCCTACAGACATCGTGATTAAAACGTTTTAAATAAAAAATAATTTTAAACCCACTTATCAAAGGGGAAGCCAATTTGGGGAAACTTAAAAAACGCACCCATCATACAAAATTTAAACCTACTTACCTAGGGGTGACAAAAAAATAAAAGATAGTTAAAGATCGTTTTGCCACCGAAAGGTAGTACAGAAAGTTATCAAATTTTGAAGGATAAAACTGATTTTTTGAGGGGCATGCGCCGTAATCGTTTAGTACACATTGCACCTCTGCATAAAAAAGCCTTAGAAAAGTCAAAGTAAGAATCGTAAATTCTCTACGATCATTGCTAGCCTAACTTCATCAGTTATATAGAGTAAAGCCGTAGTACATCTGAGCAAAAACCAGATTCAAATGGGCTTAAAATGTTTGTTTCAATGCTGGTGTACAATGCATTCAAGGTATGTAGATAAAGCTGGCAGTGCACAGTACTAATTGGTCTGATTTGTACAGGACAAGGAAGCTGTGGTATTTTACAAATAGAACGGATCAATTTGGAACTTCCAAACAACTGGGAAAGTTGTCTTACCAGTTGTCAGTGATAAATTGAGTAATTTTCTTATTATAGGCAAAATGGAAATTATAGTTTTCTATTATAAATACTGCCATTCCCTAATGCATTATAAGTCATTCTGTAGATGCACTTTAGAGCATTTGTTTCCGAAACAAGGCATTAAAACTATTTCTTGTGCTTTGGAGATTGTTCTGTATGAACAATACAAAACCATTTGTTTCATCGTCAACAACAAAAGAAGGAACGACAAAGTAATTATTCAACTCGTCAAGTGGTAGAACCAGCGTGCTAACATGTTCCTACTATGGTTATTTTATAGTGCCATATATCAGCTGAGGATTTATTTTTGTTACGAAAAAAATGTATTAATCAAATTTTTGAATTTAAGATTTGCTGTTTGCCTTATTTCTTAGGTGAAGACAGAGTTCATTGTTTTAAAATATTTTTATACTTCCTCGATTTTTTGTTAGCATAACCAAGTTGGATCGTAAGCTGATGCATTTCATGTATAATGCAAATCAAAGGTGGCCTTGCAATAAGGTTTTACAATTAGGACAACTTCATGTAGATATTTAAAATTATTTTATTAAACTCACTGACATTTTCATTAATATTATCAACACTATATATTGTGTCCCCAAAGTTTCGAAACAACGTTCGCCAAAAACAATTCGAAATAAATATTTTTTGAATATCTATAACAAACAAATCTTGGTAATGATGTTGCTCCTTTTGTAGCATAAGCACAATATGTGAAGACATGGTTAGAAAGACCTGATGCACAATATGTGCTAAATCACTGAAAACTGTGATAACCAGAAATGTGATCAATATATTATTAGTGAAGTGATATTGTATAGTTAAACAGTGATATTGTAAGTATAAAACCTATTTTATAGGTATGTTGAGTCATGCCTTGCGACCCAGTAAGTATGTGTTAAAGTGCCCGGCGACAACAACATGTGTATATGATTACAGGAGGATTAACAGTGTCTGTTCAAACTGGTGTAAGTATCTAATTTTAAGGAGCTATAGTATAATCCCAGGAGGATTTTCCCTCCTAGGATTTACAGAAATAGAGGTATAAATAGAAAGATAGATGAAGGGAGAGAGAGAGAGAGAGAGAGAGAGAGAGAGAGAGAGAGAGAGAGAGAGAGGAATAAGGAGGAGGAGATAGAGAGAAAGGGAAAGGGAGAGATATAAAGAGAGATACAGGGAGAGAGAGTAATAAAGATGAAGGGCAGGAGAGAGAGAGAGAAGGAGAGGGAGAGAGAGGGATGGTGAGAGAGAAGTAGAAGAGAAAAAGAGAGTAGAAGAGAGGGTGTATAGGGAGTAGGGATAATAGGTTGTGAGAAGGAAAGAGAGGAAGTGAGAGACAGAGGACGTCAGGGAGACAGAAAAGAAGGATAGAAACAATTTGCTATATAAACCTATGAAATCTAACACAAACATTGTGTACAAAGTTTTTCATGTTTTGTGTTACACATAGAAATGTTATAAAAGGAACCCTGTAATCTTGTTACCTCTAAAAAATGTACAGTACTAAATTTCATTGACAATAATTTCAATTTACGCAAAATTACAAGACCAAATTAACAAAAACATTTTGATTTAACCTTATATAATTAACGTTAAATTAAGGCATAATGTTCGTTTTTCTCAATATGGTGGAATTTTACAATAAGGTATAAAAGCTAAATTTAATTAGGCTTGTTATTTCATTGAGAATTATTTCTGTTTTATGTAACCGAATTGTTTATTAGTAGAACTATTTTTTAACTAGTTGTATTATAACTTATCTTTTAAAAAAATATTTCTAGTAAATAAATTAAAAGAATAAATTTATTGGTAATAAACGAATACATAAAATATTGTACTAATATGACATTTAGACTTTTATTCAAGAAGGTCACACAATCTAATCAATATATTGTTTTAGTAAGGAAGAAATTAAAATTACCTAATGCCCCTGAGTTTGAAAGATTCTAAAACACATATTTTTACCATTAGGCTTAAAAATATAAACAGCCCAAGCAAACTTTCGAATACTTCCATTATAACAACACGAAATAAAACCCTTATTTATCTTTTAGAGTTGAACAGGTCTTATCGGAAGTGAAAGAAAATACGCCGAGTAGCATCACTAACGCGTCATATTTGCATAAATTTAATTTATATGCATTAAAACATATGTTCGAACATTTGGGTCGAAAACAAAGTTGTTTTTACATTTGAAGTAAAACAAGCTGCTACATACGTTACAGTACATTCCTTTATTAGTTTATTCGTTTAGTAGTACTAATCGCAACGGAAATATGCTAATCTTCCTACATGATACATTATTCATTATACAAATTAAAAAAAACATTAGCCTGTTAACTCAAAATTTACCATGTCAGCACAGACCTATGCGACATTTTAGAATAATTTTTGTTCTGACATATTTGTTATAGTCGTTTTAATTTAAAATGTTAAACCATAAAGAAATAATCAACGTATACTGTCTATTGATTTTATTATTTAGAAATTAAGTTATATTTCTTTTAGATAAAAAATATTGGAGAATATTGAAAAGCAATGTGTATGTTTTCAATTTATAACTCAGTAAGTTACTTTCAAGGTTTCTCTTTTTTTTTTTTTATTTTTTGACCTAGAAACAATTAAAATAAAATTACGTTAAAGCAATTTAAATGCGATTCTTTATGATTCCTTTATTATTTCTGTAAGTAATTTAATATTTTTGTAAACGAAATTACAGTGGTTTTACCAAAGGAGTAAGAAAATAACACACAATATAACGAAAGTTTTACAGTGATTAATGTATGACTATGGTCACAGACGGTGGTAAAATATATAATAGAGTTAAAATCCATCCTTTATCGAAATATCTTACTACGGATATTGTTACTACGGATATCTTACTACGGATATTGTTACTACGGATATCTTACTACGGATATTGTTATTACGGATATCTTACTACGGATATTGTTACTACGGATATCTTACTACGGATATTGTTACTACGGATATCTTACTACAGATATTATACTACGGATATCTTACTACGGATATTGTTACTACGGATATTGTTACTACGGATATCTTACTACGGATATTGGATATCTTACTACGGATATTGTTACTACGGATATCTTACTACGGATATCTTACTACGGATATTGTTACTACGGATATCTTACTACGGATATCTTACTACGGATATTGTTACTACGGATATCTTACTACGGATATTATACTACGGATATCTTACTACGGATATTGTTACTACGGATATCTTACTACGGATATTGTTACTACGGGTATCTTACTACGGATATTGTTACTACGGATATCTTAATACGGATAGTTGTTTGCGTGGTGTCACTACTTTTGTTCTGTCCCGCTCAGTCTTAAAGTTTTATTTTAATCCTAGAGAATGTTTAATATTAAAATTCTTCTTCAATCAAATACAATTTCTCAGTACTATTGAATTATTTAAGTTAATCTGGAAGATGTACCTTGTATTTCAAAAGAAACTATTTTAATAAGCTACTACATTACTAAGTATTCTCTGTTTTTAAATTTTTATTCTGTAATTGTCTCTCTTGTCATATTTCACTACTTTCTTCTTCCATTATTTTGCGTCTGCTGATGTTTTTTTAATTACTCATCACTTAAAAGTGCCTTTCATTCTGGAAAGCATATATTTGTTAAACAAAATATTTTCGTTTATAATTTCTTAAATCTCTGACTGTACAACTGTTACCTAAAAACCAATTGAATAAACTTAAAACTAAAATTCAGAATATACTGTGTAGCCTATTATATTAAACTTCTGTACATTTCATAAAATGGTTTCTGCACTTCAAGAAATCCTTCTGTTATACATGGGAAACCTAATATTTGAATACAAATATTGTGGGTACAATGTTTTATCTTCATGTGTAAAAACGTTATTCTGTTTTCTATATTTAAAACCATTTATAACTGGACTCTTTAAAAAGCAAGTAAAAAACTGGTCTTTCGAATTTTAATATAGTAGGTTCGAGACTGCAGTTACTGCTGTACGTTTTACACTTTCCTTTATCTCCAACCACTTGTCTGTGGAATCATCCTTAAGACAAGGATAACATAAACTCCGTAATAGGCTATACAACTGTTTTCAACTTAAATATTAAAAGCCAACTTAAGCCATTCTTAAATGTTACTTTGTCCTATTGTGTACACAACTAAAGATACACCCTTTAGACCAGGTATAGAATATATAATAATTAACTATTTCAAATGTTTTTAAATTGGTTTTTACAATAGCGTCCATATTTTCATGTAACAGATAACAATAGTAAACCTTTCCCTAATTACTAAAATTATTTCCTTCATTTATGAATGAAATAGTATCCGGAACAGCTTAGTAAAAAGAATATTTCAACAATTGTGCAGAATACTACTAATAACTTCGATTTTCCTTGTAAAAATACCAAGAAAAATGTTAAATAATCAATGATTTTTCCAAACATTTGAAACAATATGCAATTGAAAAATGTAATGGAAAGAAATCTTTCAACTAAAGTTTTACAAAGAAATGCCTTATTTAAATAACAAAAGATAACCTTAAACTCAAAGCAGAATAAGAACAAAGCCTGCTGTTGTTACATAAAGGAAACAATGGTTAGTTAATGTTATGGTTTGTACTGTACTTGTGTCTTCCCTTGGAAATTACTTTTAGCACATACAAGTACAATGAAATCCTCAGGGGCGTAATAAAATAGATACATTCTGTGCGAATTTGTATTTCTTAACGAAATGTACAATATATTCAAAAACTCGTACTGTATTTTATGAAAAAGAATTTTGTATTAAAAAGATATTCATTTTACCTTGAGTCGTATTATTCTACAATTATTGTTCAAACAGCTGTCTTGCTGGCGTGATTGAATCGAATTTCTAAAAAGCAATAAAGTTTAATAACATCGCAAAAAGTGCATTTTAATATGAAAACATTTCTGTTTTACAGTAACAATACGAAAGTGAATTCTGATATTAAGAATAACGTTAAGAAGATACTGTGAAAATTTCGAAAAAAATTATCTTACATTTTTTTCAAAATTATAGTAATTAGCGTTGAAATCTAAATTAATAAGAATTTTAAGTGTTATAAAGTACGAAAATTAAACCTTACGGTAACATTACTTTGAAAAAAGTATAATTTTAAAATAAAAATATTAATTTATGTTCATTTTAACAGTGTAATAGGTAACATATTAATAACATTTTAATTTACCAAAAAAACTATTTCTAGAGATTATTACTGGCTGACCCTTCCAAGAGCAATATCTCATTTACCAAATGGAAATTCAATAATACTTTAGATTAACAACTTCAAGTCCAATATGACATATATCATGTGGAACAGAAACTTTGTGCAATGCATTAATATCATTTTTAATTGTACAATACATTATGCCTTACAATAAAAAAATGACAAAACAACTTTCCGAGCTCTGAAAGAATGTTTATAAATATTAATCCGAATTCAACCAAGCAACAATTAAATATTGTTAGAAAACTTTCATTAGAAATATTAATTAGAAAACTCAATGAAGGTGTTGCATATGGCAGAAAAGGAAGACGTATGAACATTTTAGAGAACTTGGAAATTTTTAAATCTAAATTAAAAGGAGAAAACATTATAAATGAACAGATATCGTTGCAAGCAGATATTACGTTTAAAAATCTAAAAATTTTCTAAAATTAACAGGAGGGACGACCGTTGAAGAGAAAGTTCGAAAGGAGCCAATCAGAAGCGAGCGAAAACGTATGATTTTGAAGAGCCAATCTGAAGCGAGCACGTTCGGTTTAATGTATACGTGTTGAATAGAGGAGGGGTACGAGGTGGAGCTGGAAAGTTATAAATAGGACGAGCCATAATATTGTTGACCAGTATAGATATAGTTTTTGAAGATGGAGGTTCTCCGAAACGCGTCAACGAAAGTAGAATTGACGAAGCTAGGGAAGGCAGATTATTATACTGAATATAGTAACAATTAAATACTTAAATTTTGTAATAAAACAAGTACTCTTGTAGGCAGTTTAAATCTCGAAATTGTTTATGTTAAAATGATGTTTTTACTTAAAATAAGTGAGATGGAACACTAGCGTGTGAAACATTAATTGTTTCATTAAATTTGCAACGTGCTTATATTTGCTTAGTTTCAGTTGTTATGCAATAATAATAGAGCCTAAAAACGACACGCTTGGGATTTATATTTTATTCAGTTTAATGGGCACAAGTTTTAAAGGCTCTTAAAAATAAACCATTAATTTATTAACGTTTTTTCTGTAGGATTGTTTATAAATATTTGGGACATTCAAAAGTCATATTGTTTAATGTAATACTGTACAGTATATCCATAAAAAGGATAAGTAAGTTACATGTTATACAATAGAATAAGTACACTATAAAGGCAATATATAAATCATATGTTACATCCTACTGGGTTCTATATGCATTTTAGTTTCTTCTCCGTATACCGTATAATGGAATAAAATTGTCCTAAAAGTTTGACTAAATAAAGGCTAAATTAGGTAGGATAATGCAATCCTCCAGGATATAAACGTAAAGCTCTATTGTAATGCGCAAAGTCAGGAAGACAAGGCGTCCTATAGTCACAAGTTTCTAGTTTATTCACTTACTGTTTCCTGTTCTCATTTGTACTCTTTTACTTGTATTAGGCTACTTGTGTAAAGGTGGATGCATTCATCCAACTTTTCAAAATATATGCGAGAAACACGTTTTTTCTTATCTTCAATTTATTTCCTTACATACAAGAAAATTTTATTTTCTCGTTTTTAAATTCGGTTTGAAACACAGTAAGTCCACGAATAAAATAACAAGACGAAATGACGAAACGGTTATTTATAAAGTAATATCTTTTCGTTAGATCAGTTAATTGTATTCAGCATAACAATTAGTTTAGGTTAAACGTAAGTTATGCATTCGCAATTACAAGACGATGTAGGCAACTGTATGTATTTTTTTATTTACTGTTTTGTCAAAAAAAACTTTAATTTATCACTGAGTTAATAGCGAATATCCACTGCAAAATGAATTATTGGAGCAACCATTATGGTAAGATCTTAGACTCGGGACCTTGAAACGTACAACGATCCTGAACTCGTTCTGTGTGTGTGTGTGTGTGTGTGTGTGTGTGTGTGTGTGTACGTTCGTGCATGCATGTGTGTTCCAACGGTACATTTCCTCGGCTAAAAATACGGCGCTCTGCTCTCGCGTGTCTACTATCTCCTCCCTCGCGTGTAAACGTTGAAAGAAAAATCCTTCAACAACCAAAAATTTATTAGTCAAGCTAGCGAAATAAATAAACCCTTTAAGGACCTACTTTATCTTGTACACTGGCTTACCAATTTTGGATCAATTAACATACTTGTTCCACCGTATTTTAAACCTTATTTATTATCAGAAAATAATCTGCCTATAGTCAAAACATTTTGGCCTGCCGACACTCTGTACCATGTCCTTTGTTAAGGACGTTAACCTAACCTTCACGATATAATGTTAACTAGATTGTTAAATCTCCAAAATTTCCTTTAGAACTTCAGTTTTGCGATGGGTGATTTTTCTTAAGTTTTGCGTATTAATTACTTTGAATTTTCTATTGAAAATTTATTTTTTTGTTTGCTTTTGAAATTTTGTCTCGCTTTGTGAAAGCCTTTTTTAAAAATTAAATTCATGTTTATTAATTATCAAACATAAATTAAACATTTAAATAATTATAACATAAAATTCTTCTTGATTTTAAAATAATCTATGCATAGCTTTTGGATTTCGATAAATGACATTAAACCTCAATTTACAAATTTTACATTTTTAATTAATAAATTTCAAATTTACTTATTGACTTTTATTAATGTACTAGCAGATGTCCGTTGTGGCTTTGCTCGCTATATTTTTTTGTTAAAATATATTATAAATATAGTAATTATTTAAATAAGTTACAAGTTATCTATAAATATAACAATATTAATAAAATTATCAATAAGTACTGCCAGTAAATAATGTAGTAATAAGAATTTTTATTGAACGCATTTTGCACGTCCGTTCAATTTAACCTCAGTCTAAAATTGAAAACAGAACTGTTGCCCTTATCATTCCTATGATCATCACTGGTAGTTAAAAAATGCATTTCTAATCTGGAATTAGATTCACGTGATCACGTGATTAGTATTAACATTGGAGCAGTAAGAAATTGTAACTAATATAAAGTCAATAGTAATTAAAGTTGGACCATAGTTTTAAATTTAACATAGATGTACAAAAATCATGAAGTAAATACCTATATATTTAAATTTAATTTGAACATACCGTTCTCATACCCCACGCAACCATAAGTAAGTCTAATTTCACAATGAAAATGTCAGTAATATTGTTACCACTAATTACCATTAGAGGAGTAAAACATTTTAAGTAATATAAAATCACAGGTAATAATAAATTGGACCATCTTTGTAAGAAGGTACCATGAAAATGTAAAGTCTATCTAGATAGTAATAGGCTGTACGTTGACTGGGCAAGTAGTTTAATGGCGGTAAAAATTAAAATTTTAAAAAAATCCTTTCTCAGTACACACCTAAACGATTAAACAAATGTTCCCTCCAAATTTCTAGTCTTTAGCTTTTGTAGTTTGGGCTGTGCATTGTGTGTGTATGCGTGTGCCTGTGTGTGTGTGTGTGTGTGTGTGTGTGTGTGTGTGTGTGTGTGTGTGTGTGTGTGTGTGTGTGTGTGTGTGTGTGTGTGTGTGTGTGTGTGTGTGTGTGTGTGTGTGTGTGTGTGTGTGTGTGTGTGTGTGTGTGTGTGTGTGTGTGTGTGTGTGTGTGTGTGTGTGTGTGTGTATATATACATATATTATAATCTCGTTATACATATATATATATATATATATAATATATATATATATATATATATATATATATATATATATATATATATATATATATATATATATATATATATATATATATATATGTATTCATCCATAAGTATATACAAGGTGTCAAATCAACAACGTCGTGGATCGCACAAGTCAGAATAGACCTACATGACGCAGAAATAGACTCAACAGACGTTGAAGACAGGAACGCATACAGGAGAAAGATGCTCGGTTAGAAGGTCCCAGAGAATGAAATCCCAAAGAGAGCAGGGGTAAAATGAACGGAGGAGCGGAGGAGGATCCATGGGGACAGGATGAGGGAGGTGTGGAGGATTAGAAGGAGCAAGACATGAGTCGGAGTGTTTTGCGTGATCCAACAGGGTCTATACGCAGATAATAATAATAATAATAATATATATATATATATATATATATATATATATATATATATATATATATATATATATATATACATAATACTAGAATTAATTAATAAATAAAAGCACAAATATGTCTGCACTATCTCTATTCTATTCATCTTATACTTTTATTATAATTTTAATTTTACAATTTGAAAATTTATTCTAATCGCTGCATTGCATAAATAAGAAAATATATAAACAAGCCGAACTGAACCTTTTCTGCCCCGGGCAACGTTCAAACGTGTATTCCGTAGTTTAAGCGGGCCGCAATACACAAAACATATATTCGTATTTCAAACGGAATAATGTAAAAATAAAACGTAAAATACATCATATTATTTGTACGTAATATTAAACAAAAATATTACAAAACATTTTTGTTCTGGATTTCCTACTAAGTACAAGGGCATTTCTTAAATCTTGGTATCTGCTTTTAAATTCTATGTTTAATGAAGCTAAATAATTTCATAGTTATATGAAGAAATTTCAATACACCAACTTATTTCGACTTAACAAGTGTTGGAAAGTTGACTAATACTTTGCAAGTTTAGCTTATCTTCAAAAACAAATATTGTATTATTTTATGTTTAATGAAGCTAAATAATTTCATAGTTATGTGAAGAAATTTCAATACACCAACTTATTTCGACTTAACAAGTGTTGGAAAGTTGACTAATACTTTGCAAGTTTAGCTTATCTTCAAAACAAATATTGTATTATTTTATGTTTAATGAAGCTAAATAATTTCATAGTTATGTGAAGAAATTTCAATACACCAACTTATTTCGACTTAACAAGTGTTGGAAAGTTGATTTAATACTTTGCAAGTTTAGCTTATCTTCAAAAACAAATATTGTATTATTTTATGTTTAATGAAGCTAAATAATTTCATAGTTATATGAAGAAATTTCAATACACCAACTTATTTCGACTTAACAAGTGTTGGAAAGTTGACTAATACTTTGCAAGTTTAGCTTATCTTCAAAAACAAATATTGTATTATTTTATGTTTAATGAAGCTAAATAATTTCATAGTTATATGAAGAAATTTCAATACACCAACTTATTTCGACTTAACAAGTGTTGGAAAGTTGACTAATACTTTGCAAGTTTAGCTTATCTTCAAAAACAAATATTGTATTATTTTGTTTAATGAAGCTAAATAATTTCATAGTTATGTGAAGAAATTTCAATACACCAACTTATTTCGACTTAACAAGTGTTGGAAAGTTGACTAATACTTTGCAAGTTTAGCTTATCTTCAAAAACAAATATTGTATTATTTTGTTTAATGAAGCTAAATAATTTCATAGTTATATGAAGAAATTTCAATACACCAACTTATTTCGACTTAACAAGTGTTGGAAAGTTGACTAATACTTTGCAAGTTTAGCTTATCTTCAAAAACAAATATTGTATTATTTTGTTTAATGAAGCTAAATAATTTCATAGTTATATGAAGAAATTTCAATACACCAACTTATTTCGACTTAACAAGTGTTGGAAAGTTGACTAATACTTTGCAAGTTTAGCTTATCTTCAAAAACAAATATTGTATTATTTTGTTTAATGAAGCTAAATAATTTCATAGTTATGTGAAGAAATTTCAATACACCAACTTATTTCGACTTAACAAGTGTTGGAAAGTTGACTAATACTTTGCAAGTTTAGCTTATCTTCAAAAACAAATATTGTATTATTTTATGTTTAATGAAGCTAAATAATTTCATAGTTATATGAAGAAATTTCAATACACCAACTTATTTCGACTTAACAAGTGTTGGAAAGTTGACTAATACTTTGCAAGTTTAGCTTATCTTCAAAAACAAATATTGTATTATTTTATGTTTAATGAAGCTAAATAATTTCATAGTTATATGAAGAAATTTCAATACACCAACTTATTTCGACTTAACAAGTGTTGGAAAGTTGACTAATACTTTGCAAGTTTAGCTTATCTTCAAAAACAAATATTGTATTATTTTGTTTAATGAAGCTAAATAATTTCATAGTTATATGAAGAAATTTCAATACACCAACTTATTTCGACTTAACAAGTGTTGGAAAGTTGACTAATACTTTGCAAGTTTAGCTTATCTTCAAAAACAAATATTGTATTATTTTATGTTTAATGAAGCTAAATAATTTCATAGTTATATGAAGAAATTTCAATACACCAACTTATTTCGACTTAACAAGTGTTGGAAAGTTGACTAATACTTTGCAAGTTTAGCTTATCTTCAAAAACAAATATTGTATTATTTTTTGTTTAATGAAGCTAAATAATTTCATAGTTATATGAAGAAATTTCAATACACCAACTTATTTCGACTTAACAAGTGTTGGAAAGTTGACTAATACTTTGCAAGTTTAGCTTATCTTCAAAAACAAATATTGTATTATTTTATGTTTAATGAAGCTAAATAATTTCATAGTTATATGAAGAAATTTCAATACACCAACTTATTTCGACTTAACAAGTGTTGGAAAGTTGACTAATGCTTTGCAAGTTTAGCTTATCTTCAAAAACAAATATTGTATTATTTTGTTTAATGAAGCTAAATAATTTCATAGTTATGTGAAGAAATTTCAATACACCAACTTATTTCGACTTAACAAGTGTTGGAAAGTTGACTAATATTTTGCAAGTTTAGCTTATCTTCAAAAACAAATATTGTATTATTTTATGTTTAATGAAGCTAAATAATTTCATAGTTATGTAAAGAAATTTCAGTACATCAACTTATTTCGATTTAACAAGTGTTTGAAAGTTGACTAATGCTTTGCAAGTTTAGCTTATCATCAAAAACAAATATCGTATTATTTTATATTTAATGAAGCTAAATAATTTCATAGTTATGTGAAGAAATTTCAGTACATCAACTTATTTCGATTTAACAAGTGTTTGAAAGTTGACTAATGCTTTGCAAGTTTAGCTTATCTTCAAAAACAAATATCGTATTATTTTATATTTAATGAAGCTAAATAATTTCATAGTTATGTGAAGAAATTTCAATACACCAACTTATTTCGACTTAACAAGTGTTGGAAAGTTGACTAATGCTTTGCAAGTTTAGCTTATCTTCAAAAACAAATATTGTATTATTTTATGTTTAATGAAGCTAAATAATTTCATAGTTATGTGAAGAAATTTCAATACACCAACTTATTTCGACTTAACAAGTGTTGGAAAGTTGACTAATACTTTGCAAGTTTAGGTTATCTTCAAAAACAAATATTGTATTATTTTATGTTTAATGAAGCTAAATAATTTCATAGTTATGTGAAGAAATTTCAATACACCAACTTATTTCGACTTAACAAGTGTTGGAAAGTTGACTAATGCTTTGCAAGTTTAGCTTATCTTTCAAAAACAAATATTGTATTATTTTATTCTTTCCTCACCACGATTAAATCCCTCCAGTTTGCCTGTGTCGCACAGAAAGACCAAAAGACGCTACCAACTGTCATTTTCAAGTTCACTGCAAACTTTGTTGTTTTGTTGTAAGAACGAAACAATTTCTTGCCGCAAAGAATAAAACTATTCGAGAACTTTCCCTCTGCTTAACCATCGCACAGCTGTTCGCAAGGGAGCGTCGCCATAATCACTGTTCATTTACTACAAAAGACTCTTCACTTGTCATTTCTCGAGCTCGAATATTGTTCACTAAATTTATGACAGTTTGCACAATTAATTGCAAATTTATAACATATTTGTTAAATTATATTTTTTCAGCAGGGTAACTGGAATCAAAATCCAAGCTAAAGTACTTTCAATTTTTTAAATCATCAATTATGTCATCGGCATCGCGATATTTTTAATATGTCTAACACGGATCGAATCAGAAGTTTGCATTTGCTTTATTTGTGATATTATCTCGTCTTTGTTGGTATATTTATAAAACAAAATATTCGAAGCATTCGTGATGCCCTCTTTTACAATCTCGCATCAGTAAATGGTTTCATGTTTTTACTAAGTAGGTAACAAACTTTATAAGATGCCTTGTTACCGCAAGCATCGCTACCGACTCGTTATGTTATTGTTGCAATGACTTTTCGAGGAAAGTAAAAATTTTCCGTCTTAATGAACAGCTGACAAGAAAACTGTCAGTAAAGTATTTAGTTTTGTGTTTCTGTGACACATAATGTTATATTTTTTTAATATCACTATCGCTATCATTAAATCAGTCAAGTTACCGAACTGTCTTCTTTAAACATAACCTACAAAATATTCTTCTTCCCAGTTATCTTGAAACATCATATTTTCGTCAGATAGTTTCTACTTGATTTTGAACACAATACAGTAATAATCGTTATTATAGTTACAATTTGTACAAAGCAATACATTACCAAAGAAACAGCACGCATATGTTGATTTCAAAAAAGTTAAAACCTATTTGACTATAGTTCAACTACTAGTGAAAGACCAGCGCGAGAATTTCCCGCGCATGTAGAATTCTTCTCCAGCTCCCTTCAACAGTCCAGTGATACAGGGTCTATCAGTATGAGTTTTCGAACTGTTACTACTCAGCGACAGTGAAGGAAAAGAAGGGGAATGTGCTAAAGCACCTGCCAGTCTGCAGCGTCTCTGAACTGCGCACCTTAAGGTTTTTAGTTCTACCTGTACTTACTCCTGTTGCTTTTCTCTTGCCGTTAACATTGATCTCTCGTTCTTATTAGTCTAGCTGTCATATAATATGAACTTTAAGCAACAAAAAAAAGAAGGTAAAATGAGGAAGCTGTAGTGAGAAAGTAGGGACTCTACGTCTCACTCGCACATTTTTTTCTTTCTGTCCCAATTGTGTCCTTAGCAAGCCGTTTTCTAAGCGCTGACCTATACTGCCGGGTTTCGGTATATGACTCGTATATCTGGACTGTAAGGAAGGTTCGAGAAGCTTCCAGAATGTTTGTGCAGCATCTGTGTCATTAACTGACACATCGGCCGCGACCGACCACTGCCTTGCTGACTTCGCATCGCGGCTTGGCTCTCATTGGACGCTAGAGTTCTGTTTTTGGTGTTTATTTTTTATTTCATCATGCCGCACAGAGAGGTTTTTTCAGGCAGTAGGTTGCTTATGTCTGATATTCGAACAGACACTACGATCGCTAATTAATCTCACTAAAAAGGTATATGTAAGGTATCATTTACATTGCACGGAAACTACAACCAAAAAGCTTCTGCCTTATATATGTTACGAGATTTTTCCAAACAGAGCTTATCTTTTTCTGTCGGATTTTAATTTCCTATTTTTACTGGAAGAAACATGTGAACATAAACGAATGACTTCCAAAATATTTCCATACATTTTTTTTACTTCTTTTTCCTTAATTTACTCCCTCATTGGAGCACTTTAATCAGTCCCCATACACCTCCAAGTCCAATATCGCTATTTATTCATCAGTTATGGTGTAGATCTTTCGTTCAAATGTTGTGAGCTTGAATCGCAGATATTTATTCCTTAGAATCCTCTTCTCTGTTCTACCTTCAATTTGAGGCACCGTCAAATTTAACTCTTCTAAATCACTCTGGATATCTTTGAACCAATTATTCTGCGTTTTAATCTTCCAGAAATAGCTAAATAACTATTTCACAGTCGGGTTTCTGGAAGGCGTGCTATATGGCCAAAGAAAGCAATTCTACTTTTCCGCATCGTGTCTATTATTGACATTTTCTCGATATATCACTTCATTCGGTAGTAATCTCCATTGGCTATTGACTTGGTGTTTCTTGTTAATGATTGTTCTGATGATCCTTCTATCTGCTTTCTGCAGTTTATCAGTTGTTGATTTAATCTTCAACTTGAAGAATGTTTCACTAGCATAAGTTGCCTTAGGTTTAAGAACGGAATTATAATGTCAAAATTTGGCATTCATTGAGAGCGATTTCTTTTTGTAGTTGGCCAGGTGAGTCGTTGCGCTTGTTTCAGTTTGTATGTTCTGCTGTCTATCGATGGTTTCTTGTCTGTATTCCAGGCTATAATTTTCCCAAGATGTTTGAACTTGTTCACAATCTTAATTTGTTTACCATTGCTCAGTTGAATAGCTGGTGTTTCGATTCGGAAGGCCGGCATCGACCTTTTTTTTTACTTTACTAATTTCGAAACAGAAATTTCTTAGTAGTTTAAAAATTTTCTCCTTAATATTAAAAAATACTAGTTTCGAAATTATCAATCACTGACAAAAATTTTAGCGGAAACATTTTTAATATACGAGTATTTAGTTTTATTTTTAAAAGATCTTATTGAATTTATGAATCTGAACGTTTACAAGAATGTACTTACTACTGGAATTCTTAAAACCATATTGTTTCGTATTGAACTCTAATTGTTTACTAAATATCACAAAACTTACAAGAACCTCTAGAATAGTAATTTTAATTTAATTAATACCGAAAGCTATTGTTTTGCTTAACCGTTTTACGTTTGACTGAATAAGCTTCAGGCGTTTGTAGAATTACCGAAGCTTGTATAATACAAATTGGCTCACTGTATTTGTTGTACACAATTCAAATTCAAATTCAATTAAAGCACGTTCAAGTTGCATTGAAATTAGAAATAAATCTTGTTTAATTCTTGAAAATTAATTTACTTTCAAATGAATAAAACGGTATCGTAACGCGCCATTATAATTAATTAGTTTTGTTAAATCTTTAGAAAGTATTTGAAAAGCTTTGATTCCCATCGTTATTATCCACTTATAAAGTTTGTTTGTCTGTTTAGGGCAAATTTTAAAATCAATTTTTGAGGCACTTCCTTGTGACAGATTTTTCTGAAACTTTGTTCTCTTGCTTAATCTAAGAAACAGTTCAATAATCTTTGATTAATTTTTCAATTAATTATTTAATTAATCGAGATTAATTTTTCTCGTTTAATAAGAATTATAATTAATTGTTTAAAGTTTTTATATGGGAAGAATGTATAGACAGATGATCATTTCATTTACACAATGTATTAGAAAAGCGCTGATCTTTTAAAAACGTCTTTTTATCAAGATTTGCTCAAACGAAGTGTGTACACTAACGAAGGAACAATTGAAAATCAGCTGTTTGGTGCACAAACATCTGCCTGATAGTACATCTTTAGTTCTCTAAAGCAAGAACGCAGTCGCAAATAGGTTTCTCTTTATTTGTTTCACCCAACTTTGGGGTACACTAAATCAATCACTTTTTAATGTTCTGTGCCTTCCTCGTAGCCCAGAATTGCTTCATACGTTGTGATCTTGCTTTTCTTTCTTCGTCAGAGATTTGGATTGTTCGCTTGGATTTGACTTTGCCTTAGAACCGTTGCTTCTTGTCCTTGGTTATTGTTTTGGCTGTTCTGTCCATGAGCATAGTGTCAGTGATTTGTAGTTCTGTTATGTCTTTCTCCGTTTCTCTAAACCAAAGTGGTTTGGCTCTTCTACTGCGAAAGTAGTCAATATTTTTTTGGTTAGTCTATTTTTGTCCATTCGGAGGATGTGCCCATAAAAATCAATTCTCCTTTTTCTTATTGTGTCTGATATTGTTTCAGTTTTTTGGTAAAGAGTTTCATTACTGATGTGGAGTAATTGGTTGTTACGGAATTTGGGGCCTAAGATTTTTCGTAATATCTTTCTTTCTTTGATCTCCAGCCTTTCAAGTGGGCCCTGGGTTGTGAGAGATAATGTTTCAGCTGCATATAAGGCTTCTGGTTTAATTACAGTATGATAATGCCTTATCTTTGTATTCCAGGAGATGGACTTCTTGTTGTATGTGTCCTTGGTAAGTTGGAAGGCTAATTCAACTTTATTTCTCCTAGATTCCATAGCTTTTTTCTCTAGAGCATTCCAGCTGATCCATTCCCCAAGATATTTGAATTCTTTCACTTGAATATTGTTCTCCCACTTGAAGCTTTTTTGGTGGTTTTTGTATGTTTGTCAATATTTTAGTCTTTTCAAATGAAACTTTAAGTTCCATTTTTAACGCTTGCTTCTGGAGTTCAAGAGTCTGTTCCTTAGCTTCCAATGTCTGTTCCTTAGCTTCTTTCAATGTCTCAGCTAGTACGGCCATGTCAACCGCAAAAGCCAAACAATTTACCTTAATGCCTTTGTTGTTAGTTCCTAGTCTGATTCCACTATGCGTATTCACGTTCCACTCTCTAACTACTTTTTCTAGAGCACAATTAAATAGCAATGGAGAGAGTCCATCTCCTTGTCGGACTCCTGTTTTAATCTCAAAAGTGGTGGAGAGTTCTCCCCTGAATTGAACTTTGGAGAATGCATTAGTCAATGTTTCCCTGGTAAGATTTGTGGTTTTGTTATCAAGGTCTAGTTCTTTCAGAACCGAGAATAAGGTTTAATAGGTGTTGTTATATTTTTTCTTTCTTTCACTCACACTTTACGCCAGTTAGACCAACGACGAGGTCGAGAGATCACCGTTAACGGTAAGGGACAACTGCCACTTCGACCACCGAGCCAACTATTGTTATAAATAAATATTGATCCAGGCAGTAATAACTTTGCTGGTTTTTCGCAGAAAATACTCATTGACAACATTCATACTTATTAAAGCAAAGTGGTTAGAGATACGGTAAGCTATATTTTAACATACTTACGTATAACATATAATAATTTGACAAAATATATATGTCCTACGCATTGTAGTAATTAAGTGCATGATTTGGTCGTTACGTTGGCATACTGTTTTACTACACTCATTAACTCACTCAAAGTTGATAAATAAAACAAACTAAATGCGTAAATATTTCTGAAAACAAGTTAGTTAATTAAACAATTTGTACAGACCCACAGTTAGACGCAATTGCGGATTTTTCAACATATTCTAGCTTGAACTGCATTGTCTTTACGAGTATAGATTAAACACATGCAATTGTACCACATTCAGAAACAAAAATTACCCTAAAAAAATTTGTTCTTGATATGCTGACAAATAACTAGAAACATTTTTTTCAACAACTATTTTTCATTTTCAGCTCCATGTTACGTGAAACAAACGAAAAGAAATTTTAAAAAAGTATGTAAGTAGCAAGAGAACCTAATCAAGTAAAATTTATTATACACATTGTTTTCCAATGTTTAGTTAATAATTTTGTAAAAATGTTTGTAAAGTTAAATTAAAATCAATGTATGAAAAATTTTCAAAACATGAAATCATAGAAGCATTAGGAATAACAAGCAAGCTTACGTTAGTTCAGTAGAGGGCAGTGTAATTAATAACTTGAGAGGGTCGATGACAAGTGTGAAAGTTATAACACACCTGTTAGTGAAATACACAAAGCAGTTTTCACAAATATTCAAAAATTCAGATTTATAAAACCTTCGCGAGGTTTGCAGATTGTAACTACATATTATATTTATGCTTTTTGCAACGTAATCAACACTGATACTGGTTTAAAAATTTACTATAAACAAAAAAAAGTAAAATTATTTTAGATTTCAAATAGGTTTATAATTTGTGTTTTTAATTTTTTTATTAACAGCTTGTGAATTGTTTCAGAATTATTAATTTATATATCAATGTGTTGCCACGTTTTATTTGGCTTAGTTAATCATAAGTTGTATAACCGTTATTGATTTAATATTGGGATGTAAATAAAGTGAACATGTGAAACAATATAATTTAATTATTCATCATTATTTTAGTCGGATTGAATAGATAATCGATTGTGAATTTTCGTATAAGTAAAAATATTTTAGTTTAAAAAAATAATATTAAATTATAATCGATATGTATGCATAGATTCGATTACGTACTGATAGTTCTTATATGTGATGTGTAACACTGCATTTTGTTGACTATATATTTTGGTGTTTTAATAACAATGTAAGCTAAGTATTTTTTTAACAAAGTACGACAATCAGTACTTTTATAAAAAAAATAAATGATATTTTTATACTTTCATAAACATTAATTTAAATTATAATTTCATTATTAATTCTTTACGTTTTTGACTCTTAATTTTTTTTATTAATTCATGACTACTTTAATTATATTTTAAAATGATTTTTTCTAAAGCTTGTTGAATGTACGTACTAAATACTCTTCTGTATTTTATATGTTTCAGGAATAAACACTATTCATTCAAAAAAATTGTTCATTGCTATTTTAATTTCAGCTAGATTAATTAACGGAATCTGACGTTACTAAAGCAAATTTTGAAAGTAATATTATAACTTAGCTTTTTTAAGAAATCTGATTTCATCACATAACCAGCAACAATATCTTGATGTTGGCGTTCAAAATAGGAAAATGAACCGTGACTGCCGTAAGATTCACTTTGTTAAATTGAACAAGTTATGAAAACTTAAAAAGTTTAATTTAGTGCATTTCTATGGTATTCAGATTACAAAACTTGATGTATTTTAAAGATTTGAAATAGTCGGCATTTTGAAGCTGTTAAACGGATTTTAATTGTTAACTAACTTGACAAGCCTGTTACCATTAGTAATGTTTGTGCCAATCAGCCTATGCATCAAATCGGACACACACACACACACACACACACACACACACACACACACATATATATATATATATATATATTATTATTATTATTATTATTATTATTATTATTATTATTATTATTATTATTATTATTATTATTATTATTATTATTATTATTATTATTATTATTATTATTATTATTATTATTATTTGCGTATAGACCCTGTTGGATCACACAAAGCACTCCGACTCATGTCTTGTTCCTTCTAATCGTCCACACCTCCCTCATCCTGTCCCCATGGATCCTCTTCCGCTCCATTTTACCCCTGTTCTCTTTGGGATTTCATTCTCTGGGACCTTGCAACCGAGCACCTTTCTCCTGTATGCGTTCCTGTCTTCAACGTCTGTTGAGTCTATTTCTGCGTCATGTAGGTCTATTCTGACTTGTGCGATCCACGACGTTGTTGATTTGACTCCTTGTATATACTTAAGGATTCTGTTCGCAAGTCTCGTTGTTGGGAGTCTACTGATGTGTCCATAGAACCGAAGTCTCCTTCTTCTGATATCTGCTGCCAGGTTCGATATCTTCTCTGTGGTCTTCCGGGAGTGCAACCTGTATCCATCTTCTGTTAATCTCGAGCCAAGGATCTTCCTCAAGATACGTTCTTCCTTCAAAATACCCTCCATGATAGCTTTTGTGTGGAGTGCTAGCGTCTCGCTTGCATATAATACCTCCGGTTTTATGACTGTGTTGTAGTGTCTGATTTTTGTGTGCGTCGACATACATCTCTTATTGTAGATATCACGCGTTATACCAAGAGCTCTCTTCATTCTCAGTAGCCGAATCCTTTGCGCAGCCTTCTCGCTACCTGTGGGTTCAAGAATTTCTCCCAGATATTTGAAGTGCTTGACTCTGTTTATCTTACCATTTAAGAACAGTAAACAGTAAAAGAACAGAACAAATAAATATATTTGTATTTATACACAAATACATATATTTATTTATATATATGCATATATCTATTTTTTTAAAAATTCAAAAAGTGATTTAGAGTCAGAATCGGTTTCCAAGTCCCGATAAGGGTCTAACCATGACAGCTGCTCTAATAGCTCTTTTCCAATTGAAATTCTTTAAAAACTGTATCACTTAACTATTTACAGTTGAAATAAATTTAAACTACTTCACTGAAATCATTTGTTTCTCGAATTTCTTGTAAACATTTCCGGTTAAAATTCACAAAATAATCGATTTCAGTCAGTCGCACACACAATTATAATATAATACGAAACCGCTGCACGCAGCTATCTCGCTGACGTGATAGAAGCAAAACGTACAAAATGTATTACATCATATAACTGTAACAGTTTTTTTGTAAAATTTTGCAAAATCTATCTACTATCATAAACGTTACAATCAGCCTAATTTATTATTTTTTATTTTCAAAATACAATAGAAATTTAAAATTCTAATTTAATTAAATTTTAACCCTGGGGATTACGATGTTTAAAACTGTATTGTAAGAACAATAGAATTGAAAATTTTCGAATAGTCACCATTTTGAAACTGTTGATTGGGATAACTCTACGAAAATCACTTTACTTTGATTTACTCTTGAAACGCTTATCTTTTCGTGTATTTTTAATTTTCATGTAACGCAAAAATTTCAGTAAAATATGATTTGAAGAGAATCTAAGACTGTCCCGTTTGTTACGATATTAGAACAAAAACTTTTTTTTCAAATTTTAGACATTCGAGTTATATTATAAATCCAAACTTTTACCGTTAAGAAGAATTACCCTCTAGAGTGTCGGTATGGAAGTAGACTGCATCTGAGAGAATAACGTCCTCAATTCTTAGTGGTGAAGGGAAATTTTATGTCCTTACGAAACTGTTGCATCTGGATTTAAAGTGAGTTTACAGTTCTTTTATTAAATCTTGCAGTAACTTTTATTACACAAGATTTTTACTGCTTCTTCAACTTGTTCAGTATACCCGTGGCGTTCCAATATGTACGCTGAGGATTTCTTTTTTTAAAAAAAGTCAAACATTTTGCAATAATATTGAATTATAAAGTTTCCAAGTGACGTAATCATTTTATAAGAAAAAACTACATTCTTCCAATTGATCGGCTGATGTTTTAGACTTTAACGGAAAATACAAATTATAGTGCCGAATAATACAACGATTGTGTAAAGACAAATTTGTGACGAAATATGTATAGAAAATGTCAACTAAATATTGCAATTTAAACTTCGATTTGGAAGTACAAAAATCTCCCGGGGAAATTGGCCTTTAATATTCACAATCGATAAATCAATAATTGTCACACACAAAGGCTAATAACTCACGTGAAAGGAAGAGTTTGGATAAAATTAATGGTTTCTTGAAACGTTAATGGCTTCGTTCTCCGACGTCTTCCGATCCCTAGCTTCCACTTTTCCCCTATCATTCCACAGATCTTGATCCAATTCCCTCTTTCTCACTTCCTTATCAATTCCTCTTTTCTAACTAAGTCTCGGTCTTCCTCTTTTTTTGCGACCACATGGTTTCCATTTTAAAATCTGTCTGGGAAGTTGATTTTCGTTGATCATTTGAACATGAGCAAACCACAAGTTAATTTGTCTTGATGTCGTCTGCAATGGTGTGCTTCACATCCATGATTTCACGGATTCTTACACGTTCTACCTTTTCCCGTTAACTCTTATTTTTTTTTTAACGTCCGACTGTTGTGCACACTTGGGCTAATTCAGACGATGGGATTATTTATAGCGTATGAAAATGCCAAGCTCTGGCAGGGAATCGAACCCGGATCCTCGGGGTGAAAGCCTATCAACTAGGCCACCGAGGTGGCTCGCTGGCTCTTAAACCGTGGCTCTTCTCCAATACTCCATTTCTATAGCTTCGAGATATTTTTCTATTTTTGTTTTTACTTTTTATATGAGATTATAGGCATATGAGATTATTTTTAATTTTTATAATTTTATTATACATTATTTTATGTATGTCGATCCCACATGAGGCTGTTCAGTATCCTTATTTTTCTCCTTCCCAAGGAGTTCCATTCTTTTATCGCTGTGTCCGGGTCCATCAATAGTAATTGTTATTCCTAAATACTTGTAAGTACACCTTTTGATTTTTGTGTTGTGTTCCAATAGAAGATTGCCGCTCTGCCCTCTAATGTACGTATACTCAGTTTTGTTTAGGTTTACTTTCGTCTCCGGATATCATATTCATCTATTAATTCCCTACTCATGTATTCTAGATCCTCATCATTTTGAGCTATAACTATTTAGTTATCTGCATAGCAGATGGTGTATAAAGTGTTGCCGTTTAATGGTGTACACATTCTCTCACATTTGCGTTTCAAGTTGTGCAGTACTTGTTCCAGGTAGATTGTAAACAATGTTGTAACGAGGGGGACTACTTGTTTAAGTCCCTTAGTGACTTTGAAATTTTTAGACATTTTATTTCCTACTTTTACTTTTGCCTTTGGATTTTTGTACAATATTTTTGCTGCCCTTATTGGAGTCATGTCTATAATAGTATTCTCTAACGCCATCCAGAGCTTGTTGTGCTATACACTGTCGTACGCTTTTCTAAGGTTTACATAAAGGCAATAACTTACACTTCTTGATTTACAGATATCTTCTTCTTAAAATTAACGGTGTACTTATTTTAAATAAAAATAAAAGGAATACACAGTCTGAGAGTAAATAGAAACTCCAAAGTTCTCTGATTACAGTCAAGATTCATTTTACAATTTGTTTCCGTAATCAACATTTATTTCATTCCAAATTTAATACACTCACTTCTTAAAAATCTTCCTGAGTAATACAAATTTGAAGAAAATCTGGAATGAAATTTGAGAAATTAGTTTTTTTTTAATATTCAAGTGAAAAAATAACTAAACAACACCAAATCTCTTTTATGTAGTATATTTTTTTTTTTATTATTATTATTTTAAGGCGAAAAGCACATTGAGGCTATTATCGCCTCTCTAAATATAAGTGTGAGTGTAAAAAGTTAAAGTCGTAAGTGTAGTGTTGTAAGTGTAAGTGTGTGTTAAACTCGGGTACCGCGAGGGACGTCTAAATCCTCTCAATAGGTGCAGCTAGTCCGCACCCCCTGCGGGTCTTTTATGTAGTATTTGTTAGTGTTCATACGGACTCTTAAAATGTGGTGTGATCATATTATTGATAATATACTTGTTACTTATTTCAATCAAAAATAAATGGTGCAAGATAATTAATTTTAGAAAGTTATGACTTTGCTATCGCTATCGATCGCACAAAAGTGGCCAACAATGGTATTTTAAAGTGCGTGTTATTCTTTATTTAATCAGCGTTAAAATAATGCCAAATGTAAAATTTTTGCTTAAACATTAATGCAAGATCATAATACTGATAATATATTTTTTACGTGTTTCAAACAAAAATAAGTGGCTAAAAATATATTAATTTTAGAAAGTTATGACTTTGCTACCACTATCGATCGCACAAAAGTGGCCAACAATGGTACTTTAAAGTGCGTGTTATTCTTTATTTAATCAGTGTTAAAATAACGCCAAATGTAAAATTTTTGCTTAAACATTAATGCAAGATCACAATACTGATAATATACTTTTTACGTGTTTCAAACAAAAATAAGTGGCTAAAAATATATTAATTTTAGAAAGTTATGACTTTGCTATAGCTTATCTATCGTACAAAAGTTCTCAACAATGCTATTTTAAAGTGCATGTTATATTAGGGATAAAATAATACCAAATGCAAATTTTTGCTAAAGATTATTATAACATTGGGGCAAAACATTTTTATTTTGAATGTTTCGAAAGTGTCTTTTTATTTCTCAAAATTCGAAATCATTCATTATTTTATTCTAAGCTTGTTGTCGGAAATCTTAGGAACATTTTTATAGCCAATGTTATTATGTTATTCCTAGGTTATAACCTCGGTTATTTTAATAACATGATTTTATACAATTACGTACGACAAAATTACATTATTGTAATAGGCGTAATTTTGGGCGTAACGATGTTGTATTTTATAGTAAAAAGGAACTTTTGAAAAAAGAGAGCAGAATACCAGTGTCACTAATTGACAGAATCCGACTATCAGAATCTGCTAGATTTGCATTTACAATTTGATTTTATTGTGGGTGCTGCAACAAGAATCTGTATGCAGGCTGTGACCCGGTTGTGCAAAGAACTTCTTGTCCAAGTTTCAACACTTTGTCACAGGTTTATATTATAATGATACAATTATTTAAACAAAATGCAGTTATTTTAATTTTGTGTCATAAAAACAAAAATATGCTGCAGAAAAATTAAGGGATACCGTTAATTGCTTTTTCAGCTGCGGCCTCGATCTTTTTGTATGCTTGCCGTTCTCCTCTATGACAATAGCAATAAAAACTCTATTATAACTCTAATATAAGTAATAAAATTACGTAGCGAAGGGAGGAGAGTAAAAAAAATTAACATTTATACATGAATATAGTACTATTTGAGGGGTATTCGGACAAGTAATTTTTTTTTTTATTACCAGCTGATCTAGGTTTAATAGTTATTTCCTAATATTAGGTATAAACGAGTTATGACATTAATATATTTTTAAATCATTACTTTAATATAAATTTTCTCTCTCTTTATTTGTTTCACCCAAATTTGGGGTACACTTCTTAATGTTCTGTGCCTTCCTCCGTAGCCCAGTATTGCTTCATTCGTTGTGATCTTGCTTTTCTTTCTTCGTCAGAGATTTGGATCGTTCGATTGGATTTGACTTTGCCTTGGAACCGTTGCTTCTTGTCCTTGGTTATTGTTTTAGCTGTTCTGTCCATGAGCATAGTGTCAATGATCTGCAGTTCTGTTATGTCTTTCTCCTTCTCTCTAAACCAAAGTGGTTTGGCTCTTCTACTGCGAAAGTAGTCAAATATTTTTTTGGTTAGTCTGTTTTTGTCCATTCGGAGGATGTGCAAATAAAAATCAATTCTCCTTTTTTTATTGTGTCTGATAGTGTTTCAGTTTTTTGGTAAAGAGTTTCATTCCTGATGTGGAGTAATTGGTTGTTACGGAATTTGGGGCCTCAGATTTTTCGTAATATCTTTCTTTCTTTGATCTCCAGCCTTTCAAGTGGGCCCTGGGTTGTGAGAGATAATGTTTCAGCTGCATATAAGGCTTCTGGTTTAATTACAGTATGATAATGCCTTGTCTTTGTATTCCAGGAGAGGGACTTCTTGTTGTATGTGTCTTTGGTAAGTTGGAAGGCTAATTCAACTTTATTTCTCCTAGATTCCATAGCTTTTTTCTCTAGAGCATTCCAGCTGATCCATTCCCCAAGATATTTGAATTCTTTCACTATCTCCCACTTGAATATTGTTCTCCCACTTGAAGCTTTTTTGGTGGTTTTTGTATGTTTGTCAATATTTTAGTCTTTTCAAATGAAACTTTGAGACCCATTTTTAACTCTTGCTTCTGGAGTTCAAGAGTCTGTTCCTTAGCTTCTTCCAATGTCTCAGCTAGTAAGGCCATGTCATCCGCAAAAGCCAAACAATTTACCTTAATTCCTTTGTTCTTAGTTCCTAGTCTGATAATATAAATTTTATTATATTGAAACTGGATCCACTTCAAAACAATCTTTTCACTATGAAGCAGACTAAGTGAGGTAAACGTCTTAACAATATTTTATGCTTTTTTTACCTTAGTGTAGGTTACATTACAAACTAGAGGAAGGAATTACAGGAGTTATTGGAGAGGTGCAAACCCTAGGGTAGTTCACGAGAGGCCTCTACACAGTGACAAAGTGACGGTTTGGTGTGTAATCAGCAGTGAAGGCATAATTGGGCCTTATTTCTTCGAGGAGGACAATCGTTGTGTTACCATCAATTCTGAACGGTATGTAAACATGCTCCAACAATTTCTTGAACCACAATTGCAACAAAATAATTTGGGACTAGTGTGGTTTCAGCAGGATGGTGCCACAGCCCATACTGCTAGAAATTCGATGGCTGTTTTGAGGGAAATGTTCCCCAGGCGATTGATCTCCCGGTATGGTGACATTCCATGGCCCGCGCGCTCGCCGGATTCAACTCCGTGTGGTTACTTTTTATGGGACTACCTCAAGAGTGAAGTGTTTAAACATCGACCCAGGACCCTAAAAGCCTTGAAGCATGCAATTCGCCTTGAAGTTGGCCGCGTTCCACAAGAAATGCTTCGCAGAGTTATGCGGAAATTTAGAACCAGGCTACAGCAGTGCATTGACAATGAGGGACATCACTTGCGTGATGTGTTATTTAAAACAAAGTAAAATTATTATTACAATTAACTTTTGATGCCACAATAAAGTTTTGTTCAAACATTTTTGGTTATTTTTTAATTTACCTTTAAAATTAGGGATACTTCCCTGCCCCACCCTGTATAAAACCCCAAGCACTGCGATCGACGGACCTATTGTGAAAATAAAGCTTTTTATTATTAGTTCAGCAGATTGGTGGTTTTAGTAAGTTCCAACAATCCATTGACTAGCTTACCGTGCTGGGGTTTAATTAGGGTCCTGGAAACCAAAAAACCTTAACCTCCTGCAAGCAAGAGCCTCATAATCATGACATGTTTCTACAGTTTTCTCCTCTTGACTACCCTACTCACAGTTTCTCCGTGGTACGTACCCTGTTCATGTGCACCCTCAGCCCACAGTGCCCTGTAACGAGCTTCATGATTTTCCTGAGTTGTGCTCTGTCCAAGATGTCTGACGTCCCTCTAAGGAACTTTGCCTAAGAGCGTTCTTCCACCTTACACTATTGTATATTTTCTTAACTACATCGCCAATACTTTATTTATTCCTTATATTTTTTTAAAACTGATAAATGAGCCTAAAGTTTCCCTTAACGTAGAAACAAACATTACGTATTTTGTATTTAGTTTTGTAAATTCATCCTTTCAATAATAGCCTATTGTATGCCCTATTGCATTATCATCCGATACACCGTTGAGCTACTAAGTTTGAGAATCACAGGAAAACTTGGTTTTAACGAAAAAAAAGGGTTATTTAAGGTAACTATAGTAAAGAATATATATTTTTGATTTCAAGCTTATCTTTTGCTTGCATTTTTAAACATACAA
Source organism: Callitettix versicolor (assembly GCA_022606455.1). Taxonomy (NCBI): domain Eukaryota; kingdom Metazoa; phylum Arthropoda; class Insecta; order Hemiptera; family Cercopidae; genus Callitettix; species Callitettix versicolor. The sequence goes on along the minus strand of CM040188.1, from coordinate 63,861,731 downwards.
ATTTTAAATTCCATGTTTAATGGCACAAGAAGTTTTTTATACTTTTCTTCTTATCATTAAGGTTTGGTACTTCTGTTTCGTTAACAGTGAAAAATTGTGTGTGACAGACACTAAAAACCTTTTAATCAATATTAAAAAACATCCAAGATTGTAGAATCAATAAAGCCGCTATAAATAAAAACTACTAAAAATAATAACACAATATGAGACTACATATAACGAGTAACAAGTTGTCATGTTCAGATTTTTCTCGAATATTCTACACAATTTGAGAAGAATTTAAATTTACAGAGAAGAAAATTTACATTCTAGAATGTTAAAGGATATATTTTATGGATTTCTAAAACAGGAATGTAATCTGCACTAAATTCTACATTCACTGTTCTCTAAACTAAATATATTACAGTTTAATATTGGTAGCAATGGAATTCCCTAAAGACTGGAACATTTACGGCTAACTGTAAAACAGTTTAATTTAAAGGCGCACTGAATTTAATTGGAAACTATTATGATTGTGGAACCATTTCACAATCATTTCACAAAAATTTCAGTTACAATTTTTTTTCTTAATTATATCCGTTCTCCAGCAATGTATATGTACGCAGAACCAAATATATAAAGAAAATATCGGTTTCACTGATGTTGAGTGTTGTGTATTCATATTTCAGAAATGTTTTTCAATTCTACAAAAATAATAGTTTTTACTTTTTTTTATTAAAAAACTGGAAAACTTCTAATTTCTATAAATTTGGTAATAAAATATTGCTCATATTTGTGTAATAATTAAAGGTTCAAACAATCTTGAACTTGTACCAAATTTCAGTTTAGAAAATTTGATAATTTTTCTTCTTGATGGAACGTTTCTAGTAAATAGAAGAAAAATTCAAATAAATTCTAACTACTTTTTCATTTTTTTATTTCAATTTTTCTTTCACATTTGATTGATATACCGTCTAAATTTATGAATGTTGATATATTAGCTTGTTAACGTTTAATTTTTGTCGTAACTTTTCGTTCTTTAGCAACAGTGTCTTACGTATTTAGTCTTTTGTATTGTCCATCATTTTTAGGACAATAGCTATTGTATGCCATATGTATTTCGGAAACTAAAAAAATCTCTTAATTTTCATTGTCAGCTGATTCAATGTTGAGCTATACGTTAGAGAAACACATGAAAACTTGGTTTTAAAGAAATAAAAAAAGCTATTTAAGCTAACTATCCATTGCTCGCATAAATAAATATCCGTTGCTCGCATAAATAAATATCCGTTGCTCGCATAAATAAATATCCGTTGCTCGTATAAATAAATATCCGTTGTTCGCATAAATAAATATCCGTTGCTCGTATAAATAAATATCCGTTGTTCGCATAAATAAATATCCGTTGTTCGCATAAATAAATATCCGTTGTTCGCATAAATAAATATCCGTTGCTCGCATAAATAAATATCCGTTGCTCGCATAAATAAATATCCGTTGTTCGCATAAATAAATATCCGTTGTTCGCATAAATAAATATCCGTTGTTCGCATAAATAAATATCCGTCATAAATAAATATGTTCGCATAAATAAATATCCGTTGTTCGCATAAATAAATATCCGTTGTTCGCATAAATAAATATCCGTTGTTCGCATAAATAAATATCCGTTGCTCGCATAAATAAATATCCGTTGCTCGCATAAATAAATATCCGTTGTTCGCATAAATAAATATCCGTTGTTCGCATAAATAAATATCCGTTGCTCGCATAAATAAATATCCGTTGTTCGCATAAATAAATATCCGTTGTTCGCATAAATAAATATCCGTTGTTCGCATAAATAAATATCCGTTGCTCGTATAAATAAATATCCGTTGCTCGTATAAATAAATATCCGTTGCTCGCATAAATAAATATCCGTTGCTCGTATAAATAAATATCCGTTGCTCGTATAAATAAATATCCGTTGTTCGCATAAATAAATATCCGTTGTTCGCATAAATAAATATCCGTTGTTCGCATAAATAAATATCCGTTGTTCGCATAAATAAATATCCGTTGCTCGTATAAATAAATATCCGTTTGCATAAATAAATATCGTATAAATAAATATCCATAAATAAATATCCGTTGCTCGTATAAATAAATATCCGTTGCTCGCATAAATAAATATCCGTTGCTCGCATAAATAAATATCCGTTGCTCGCATAAATAAATATCCGTTGCTCGTATAAATAAATATCCGTTGTTCGCATAAATAAATAATAAATAAATATCCGTTGTTCGCATAAATAAATATCCGTTGCTCGTATAAATAAATATCCGTTGCTCGCATAAATAAATATCCGTTGCTCGCATAAATAAATATCCGTTGTTCGCATAAATAAATATCCGTTGTTCGCATAAATAAATATCCGTTGTTCGCATAAATAAATATCCGTTGTTCGCATAAATAAATATATCGTATAAATAAATATCCGTTGTTCGCATAAATAAATATCCGTTGCTCGCATAAATAAATATCCGTTGCTCGCATAAATAAATATATCGTATAAATAAATATCCGTTTGCTCGCATAAATAAATATCCGTTGCTCGCATAAATAAATATCCGTTGCTCGCATAAATAAATATCCGTTTCGCATAAATAAATATATAAATAAATATCCGTTGCTCGCATAAATATAAATATCGCATAAATAAATATCCGTTGCTCGCATAAATAAATATCCGTTGCTCGCATAAATAAATAAATCCGTTGCTCGCATAAATAAATATCCGTTGTTGCTCGCATAAATAAATAAATATCCGTTGCTCGCATAAATAAATATAAATAAATATCCGTTGTTAAATATCCATAAATAAATATCCGTTGTTCGCATAAATAAATATCCGTTGCTCGTATAAATAAATATCCGTTGTTCGTATAAATAAATATCCGTTGCTCGCATAAATAAATATCCGTTGCTCGCATAAATAAATATCCGTTGCTCGTATAAATAAATATCCGTTGTTCGCATAAATAAATATCGCATAAATAAATATCCGTTGTTCGCATAAATAAATATCCGTTGTTAGCATAAATAAATATCCGTTGTTCGTATAAATAAATATCCGTTGTTCGTATAAATAAATATCCGTTGCTCGTATAAATAAATATCCGTTGTTCGCATAAATAAATATCCGTTGCTCGCATAAATAAATATCCGTTGCTCGCATAAATAAATATCCGTTGTTCGCATAAATAAATATCCGTTGCTCGCATAAATAAATATCCGTTGCTCGCATAAATAAATATTGCAATGTTTAAATATGTCGTTTGGATGTTTAAGGGCTTCATTTTGAGCCTATTGATAATGTTAGCCCGATCTTAAAGGCAATTCAACTGAATAGGCTAAAATACAATGCATGCCTATTCGATCCATTCGTTTAATACCACATAATTAAGCACCCTCAGTAAAACTATTCTATTGTTTGCCTCGTTCAAATCATTGTTATGTAGGAGTGTTGTGGTTACACATACAGTCTAGTTATGTATTAGTTGCCTACATAACTGATACAAAATCCAAGTACAATATTTGGCGGATACACACATCTATCGCCTCCAGGTGTTTCCGAACTTCCTTTAACACCTTTAATCGTGCAGTTTTAGATTGTTCACGACTCGGAATATTTTTAATTTTTAAATCTTTCGTTTTAAATCTCTGTTTAGTTTAATTTTTTTAATAAACGTAAGATTTTCTCAAAACGACTAACATTTTTGATAAAATTCTAGTCAAATATTGGTCTAATTTAATCAATCAGTATGTGTTGTGCTCTTCGGACACCTTCCGAAAAAAGACTAATATCTCACTATCTGTTGATAAATATTTTTCTGGTTAATTTTTGTTTATAAATGACAATTTTTAACAAGTTTGTAATGACATTTTTCATTAAAATTATTAAAGTAGTGTAATATAATACGGCCCTAGGTATGAGTAGAAAAAACTAGAGCTAGCTCTACTACCAAAGCTTATTTAGGAAGGGATACCTTTTGTCTCCGCAGAGGATTACTAACAGTTTGTGTAGTTTAATTTGGTTTTTCTCTACTGACTCACCTGTTCGTGGAAAATGGAACTCGAGATCCCTCGCTAGCCTTAGGGAACTGGTAGCCCTTACAGAGTAGCTACCGTCTGTGCGTGATACAGTTTTGATTTAATAATAAAAAAAAGGCAAACGAAACAAGCATTTAAGTATTTTTTTCACCCTAGTACGGATTTGTGAGAACTAAGTATTACTCAGATTTATATAAACATATATATATATCTTAATAAATTTTTATCGAAAACAATCAAAGAATTAATTTTACAAAAAGAAAAAAAACAGAATTATACGAATTGATTACATGTCTTTTCTCTCTCTCTATTTGTTTCACCCAACTTTGGGGTACACCAAATCAACCACTTTTTAATGTTCTGTGCCTTCCTCGTAGCCCAGTATTGCTTCATTCGTTCTCTTCCATGATTGATAATTTCTTGGGGGTGACTTCTAGAGCCACGAATTTACAACCAAGGTTGTGAGCCCTGGAGGTTATTCTCAGCCGCCCCTAACCTGGAGAACAGACGCTGACCAAAGGCCGCCCAATCTGGGAACAAACGCCTTTGGATTAGGAATTGTGGTTGGTGGTGAAACCACCAGGCTCTTCCGCTCCAACCACCGTTGGGAATCCGAGATTCCTCTTCCGCTGTCAGGACCGTTGACCAAGTTTCACCTTGTAACCCAAGGCAGGGTCCCTTACAGGGTGCTACCATCCGGAGCCAGGTGGACCCCGGTTTTTTAGCGAGGTGTTACTCCTCCCCCTTCTCCTTCTTCATTCCTTGCGAGATGAAGCCCCGGGCTTGGGACCGGCAACATGTCTTTCTTCTTACTTAATTATTTTTTTTTATCTTACTACACGGCTGGCCAAACCGGTTATCATCTGTCTTGTTCACCCTTTTAATTTTTGATGAAATTTTTATACATTTTTTTTTTTTTTTTGAAAAAGGGAAAACAAGCAGATACTGTCTATACTTTTTTTTAGATTTAGTTGAAAATTTTGATAGTGTCCCTTGGAGACATATGTCATAAAATTAGCATGCTGCACCACCCTATTATTTTCCATGCAAGATCACACGAACACAAATCACTATCATTACCAAAGTTAATGTATTAATTACAGATTCAGTTTTGTAGCTGAGGCTAGGTTGCCTTCAGCCTAATCCTTCGTCTTAATCTTGGAACCAATTCAGTCCTGTCACATTACTTCTTAAGTGAACTTACACATTATTTGATTTTTTTATTTTAGCACTGGATAACTTGCGTGCGCTTGTCTGCCTTGCGAGCCACCGAATGCAAGAAAAGAAACAAAATGGCCTACGTTGCAAATTTGTGGCATGTTAGAGATATCAGCGCTGCCCCGCGGTGCAAAAGACAACCAATTCTAACCAATCCTAATCAAGTGATTAGGACGCGGGCTGTACTCTTTAAATTTAAACGTTACAGTAGTATGGGCTGTAGTTGCACAAAGTTAAAGTTCAAATTGTTTGTGTTTTTTATAATTTTACAATCGTTAACATACTTTTGATCAAAATCATTTTGGTAGTTTAGGCTTTACAAGCATCAATGTTAAAAAAAAAGAAAAAATTGAAAAAGTACCACTCTCAAATCGTTTTTTTTTACGCTTTGACTCTACCGATTTTAACAATTTTATTTTTTATTCTTACCAAGTTGTCATGTTCTTTAAGATATTATTTCAGAAGTTTTTGTTTTTCAGTTACGGATACCTGAAAACAGGCATTGCCTTATACGTACAATGCTGCAGCTTCAGTGGTATGGCGGGGCAGAATGATGCCATCCATAGATTACAATAATAAATGTATAACTTGTTAATAATGAAAATTTTAATTTCATTATTGACAAATTATAAATTTATAATTTGTTTTGGTTACCAAAACTACTCGTTTTAGAGTAGTGTAAAAGATTGTATTCAAGATTTGCCCTGTTAGTTCGAATTTTCACTTCTATCTCTCAACACGTGAAGGTAACCTTAAGGTTTTTTTGCTTGGAGATATTTTGAGAAGTTTATAGCACCAGTTGACAGCACTGATCTTGATTCTTCAGAAAACAATAACGTGAGAAAAAGCTTTGTGTTTTTGCATAATTTATTTTATTTACTGACCGAAACGTAAAGTTCTTTTATTACTAAATTTGAGTAACGAATTTACATATTTATTTGACCATAACCTTCAGATGACGTTGCTAACGAAACAAATTTCCAGAAATACATTGAGCGATAAGACTACGTTGAAATTTGATCAAAATCGTAAGATCGTTCAGAAATATTAAATTAAATTTTAAAGAAAAAGCTTAGATATATAGAATTTAATTAGGATATATTTAATTAATTTAATTAATTAGTATATATATATAGTTAAGTAGTTTTAGGTAAATATATATTTTACTTTTTTATTTATTTATTTCCTGTTATTAAAGGGCCATTTTACAGCTTTTCAACGAATTGTGTTCATTTTTATGTTTCTAATGTATTTGATTTATTATTGACAATGTTGTATGATCATTTTAGTCTTACAACAAAGTGGGTACATTTTATTATTATTATTATTATTATATATAATAATATATAATTATATTATATTATATATATATATATATATATATATATATATATATATATATATATATATATATATATATATTATTGTTATGTAGTTTTAGGTATATCGTTTTCTAAATTTTTTAAATTATTAATACTTTAATAAATTTTAAATTTTGATAAGGTGAATTCGCGACACAGGGATGACAAACCTTATAGGTTTTTCGCTGCAAAAAAAGTAAACATTTCTGAAAAATTTGTCGTTTAGTCTCCAGACATGTGAACAAACAAGCAGTCTCACAGACAGATATGCATCGAAGTAAAACCTACTTTTTAAATTTAGTAATATAAAACATCTAATCTACGTTCAAAATTTCAATTGTAAAATGAATATGAACTTTTTTCCACGATCAGTATAAGTTCAGTATTACTTTGTAATTAAAACATTGAGAAGACTTAGAAAAGTATAAAATCTGAAATTATATTGAGAAAAATATGCATGATGTTTTCTAAGCTGATTTCCCTTTTGTTCGTGTCACGTGATTACCAGGCAGTCGGTGGGAAATACGTCCATTCTAATCCGCTTATTTTGTATTCATTTAAATTAAATATTGTTAGTTCATGTCCGTTCCCGTTATATAACACGATATAGTCTTACGTAATATGTTTTAAATTTTTATTTTTTTTATTTTTTTTACTGCAGTGTCAATAATTAAAATCCATATGGACAGATGTTATATTTACTGTAACACAGACGTTATCATTGTTAATAAAAGCCTAGCAATGTCTGTACGTGTTAAAACTTTTTTTAATTTTTCTCAATTTAACACTTACGTTCTTTTAAATACAATTATGGCGTATGCGACGTAAATCTTTTGCAACGTTGTGCAGTCTACAGATTTGGGAGAATTGATGAAAGTCAGCGAATAACCAGTAACAAAATTACTTTTTTTAACGTCGATATTTTATGTCAGTTAGGCTAATGATCTGCGTTAACGGTAAAGGAAAAGAAACGGGAGTAACAGCGGCTAGAACTAAGACCTTGAGGTGCCTTAAGTTTCCTTAAGGACCTTACGTTCAGAGACGCAGCAGATTGACCAGTACTTTAGCACATCACTACCGAGTTCCCTTTAACGGTTCGACATACGTATGTAAAAAGTGAGAATGTATTTTTTTTAAATATTCTTATTTTTAAGCTACAGTTTTTATTAATATATTGACTAACAGAAGTGCTTTTTTTAATAAATACTATAAGCTACAGACCCCAAAAAGGGCTTTGAAATGCTAGGCAGTGGAGCACGAGTGGTATGAACAAATGGACTTATATATATATATATATTATTATTATTATTATTATTATTATTATTATTATTATCTGCGCATAGACCCTGTTGGATCACGCAAAGCACTCCGACTCATGTCTTGTTCCTTCTAATCCTCCACACCTCCCTCATCCTGTCCCCATGGATCCTCTTCCGCTCCTCCATCCATCCTGCTCTCTTTGGGTTTTTATTCTCTGGGACCTTCCAACCGAGCATCTTTTTCCTGTATGCGCGCCTGTCTTCAACATCTGTTGAGTCTATTCCTGCGTCATGTAGGTCTATTCTGACTTGTGCGATCCACGACGTTGTTGATTTGACACCTTGTATATACTTAAGGATTCTGTTGGCAAGTCTCGTTGTTGGGAGTCTACTGATGTGTCCATAGAACCGAAGCCCCCTTCTTCTGATATCTGCTGCCAGGTTCGATATCTTCTCTGTGGTCTTCCGGGAGTGCAACCTGTATCCATCTTCTGTTAATCTCGGGCCAAGGATCTTCCTCAAGATTTTGCGTTCTTCCTTCAAAATACCCTCCATGGTAGCTTTTGTGTGGAGTGCTAGCGTCTCGCTTGCATATAATACCTCCGGTTTTATGACTGTGTTGTAGTGTCTGATTTTTGTGTGCGTCGACATACATCTCTTATTGTAGATATCACGCGTTATACCAAGAGCCCTCTTCATTCTCATTAGCCGAACCTTTTGCGCAGCCTTCTCGCCACCTGTGGGTTCAAGAATTTCTCCCAGATATTTGAAGTGCTTGACTCTGTTTATCTTACCATATTTTGTGTTTAGTTCTTGAATATTTAATTTTGTACAGAAGAATTCGGTTTTTTTAAACGAGATCTGTAGACCGACCCTCTCTGCACATTCCTTTAGGACTTCTATCTGTTTAATCGCTGTTGTTTCATTATCTGTGTATATATATATATATATATATATATATATATATATATATATATATATATATATATATGTATATATATATATACACGCGCACGCACGCGCGCACACACACACACACACACACACACACACACACACACACACACACACACACACACGAGGTGTGTTCAGAAAGTAACGAGAATTTTTAAATTTCGCGGGCTTGGAGAGTCCGATTGTCAAACATTTATTTATTATGTTGGTATACATGCCCTTGAAGTATGATAAAACTTTCGGCTGTTTTCATTGTTGACTTTGTCTATGACAGCCACTAAGGTTAGACGTGTTTTTATGAGCTCGGCGATTTTTGTTTGTTAAAAGAAATGGATCAAAGAATTTGTATCAAATTTTGCGTAAAAATGGAATAAAGTGTAACAAAGTGTGTGAAATGTTAACAAAGGCCTATGGTGAGTCTGCTATGAGTAAAACAAGAGTTTACGAGTAGTATATGCGTTCCCAAGAAGGCCGTGAAGACGTTGAAGATACGAACACCCTGGACGCCCCAGCACATCAACAACCGATGAAAACGTGGAAAACGTGAAAGAAATGGTTATGAACAATCGCCGAATCACAATTAGAGAGGTCGCTGATGATGTTGGCATATCGATTGGATCATGTCATGACAGTGTTTCCAATATTTTGTGTATGAAACGCGTGGCAGCAAAATTCGTTCCAAGATTGTTGAATTTTGAACAAAAACAGCGGCGAATGGAAGTTGTTTCAGGAGTCACTAAATGAAGTCAACGACGATGCAGAATTACTGAAACATATTATAACAGGTAACGAAACAGTAGTTTTCGGATATGACGTCGAAACTAAGGCTCAATCATCCCAGTGGAGGCATTCTGTCTCGCCAAGACTGAAAAAGGCTCGACAAGTGCGGTCGAACGTGAAGGTTATGCTCACTGTGTTCTTCGATATTAATGGCATAGTGCATCATGAATTCCTACCACCAGGTGAAATGGTCAATAATGAGTACTACCTACAAGTTCAACGCCGTTTGCGTGAAGCAATCCGATTTTTTTTTTTTTGTTTAACGTCCGAAAAAAACGCCCGGATCTGTGGAAAAACAATTCATGGCTTTTGCACCACGATAAGGCACGAGCTCGCACTTCATCGCTTGTTCGTGAATTTTTGGCCAAAAACAGTACTGTAACGATGCTCCAGCCTCCATATTAGCCAGACATGGCTGCGAGGTACTTTTTCGTATTTCCAAAAATAATGAGAACCTTAAAGGGCCGTCGTTTTACAGCCGTAGATGACATTAAAAGCGCATCGCTGAAAGAACTATTAAAGGCTATCACAAAGTTCGAGTTTGAGAAATGTTTCGAGGAATGGAAGAAGCACTGGCAAAAGTACATAATCTCCAATGGGGACTATTTTGAAGGCGACAACATCAATGTAGAAGAATAAATAAATAGTTTGTTTAAATCGTTACTTTCTGAATGCACCTCATATATATATATATATACATATGTATATATATATATATATATATATATATATATATATATATATATATATATATATATATATATATATAGGTAGAAAGCTAAAAGGAGGCAAGGAAATAATTAATATACTCGTTTGTACCGGTTAGGCACAATAACCTAACCTAACCTAACCGCACTATATGCACTTTTGGAATTTTTGTGGTCGTATAATTTTTCTTCGCAAATTTCATTTTAAAATTAATATATTTTCCTTATTTTGTTTTTCCAACACTACATTAATTAATTATACAAAATCGTAGTGCATCCTGAATATATTCCGATTAAGAAAAATTTGTACGACTTTTGTTTTGTGGCTTAGCACATATAGTAAGTGGCAATACCTGACTTAAATAACAAAGGGTTTTTTAAACACCATGTAGTACTTAACTTTAAATTTTTGTCCGGCTGAAATTAGAAAGTTTGAATTGTAACATTTCCTGTTGTATGTTTTGAAAAAATTTGTTAGAACTATTTTCAATTTCACACACAGTTCCAATTTTTTTTTCAGTCTCTCAGAAGCCATTATTTTTACATTGTTCACGATAGCTGTTAGACAAGTACGAGAGTAATTCAAGCGTTGCAAACTCTAAACTGAACGTATTCGCGTTACTGCAGATATTTTATGTCTACTATCTGTAAATCTAAGGGTAGATATCCGGGAGAAATTAAATTAGAGTTTCACTTGCTTGATGAGGGTAGAATTTAGTTCTCAATCCACAATTACATTCTGAACTTACATTAGTGTGTTTCGCAGAAAAGCTGTTTTGCCTTGCTTTACAAGAAGACAAAGCTCCAAGGGTAGTTGTAAATAAGGGTTGCTCTATGTGAAGAGGGTAAGGTTATCTTCACTAATTAGAATAATTGTGTAACAACCCTTAATCTAAGGACGTAACTACTAAAGTTAAATTAATACAACAAATATTTAACTTGTTCAACTGAACTGTTAGTTTTTTCTCTACATATTTTTTTGTATCGAACAAACTTCCGTTGTTTTTTACATTTACTAGATAAGTGTTCAATTTTTATTAACTAAAATATATACGAATTATTACTTTGATACACATTGGCAGCAAGTGACAAATTTAATGCTTCATCAAACTCCGCTTTATCATTAGTTTATCTTAATTTAAATAAAGTATAGTTATCGATAATGTCCATTTTTTTTTTATTTAACACGCCTATTCAAATTGAAACAGATTTTATAGTGTCTTAGATTCTATTTAGAGCTTTACTTTAAACGCATGGCTGCTGAAAAAGTGTATTTTCAAGAGCTTTAAAAGCCTGACTGAATATTTGTAATGCGCGTTAAACTAGAAACATTAAAGGCATTGTTAATTGTGGAACAGAAATCTGACTGATAACAAAAATAACATACATCATACAGTTGAGATAGATTTTTTTAAACAATATTGACTTTACCTGAAAAGTCGAATTAACAAGATACAAAAGATTAAAAAAGTAGAGAGAGCCAAACAATAGTGGCTAAAATTTTGAATAGACATTGTTGGACACCAATAGTGCATTAATTTAGCACACAAATTTAACAGTCTGTGAATCTTCATGTTATTCTCATTTAAAACTGTGCACGCTTACATATTGTTATATATAGTTACAACCTCAATATGATAGTTGTTGATAAAAATTTACCAAACACGATAAAGTCCAATTCCAACACGAAGCGAAATAATTGATGGCTTTTTGTACAATAAATATATCCAGAGAGATAGAGAGATATCATCAGGAATGGAATCATCAGTAAAGGCAATCATTAAAGAGAACAAACACATTTTATAAAGATACAATAATTTTATCTGTTCTCGTCTTACATTCGATGAACACTGACAATACCCTTCTCTAAGGAAGATATATTATTACACTTATAACATTGGCAGAAGAAAAAATACTATATGGTGAAAAAAACTTAATGTTCTTGTTGTTATTCTTCTTGATGTTGTTGTTGTTGGTTTTATTCTCTTTCTCGTCATCGTCGTCGTTCTTGTCATCTTCGTCGTTGTTTTTGTCGTCGTTGTTGTCGTTCTCGTCGTCGTCGTCGTCGTCGTCATTGTTGTCGTCGTTCTCGTTGTCGTCGTCATCATTGATGTCATCGTTCTAGTCGTTGTTGTCGTTCTCACCGTTGTTGTCGTTCTCGTCATCGTCGTCGTCGTTCTCGTCATCGTCGTCATCGTTCTCGTCATCGTCGTCGTTGTCGTCGTCGTCGTTGCAGTCGTCGTCGTCGTTGTCGTTGTAGTCGTCATCGTCGTTCTCGTCGTCGTCGTTGTCAACCTCGTCGTCGTCGTTGTACTCATCGTCGTCGTCGTTCTCGTCATTGTCGTCGTTGTCGTTGTCGTCGTCGTCTTTGTTGCAGTCGTCGTCGTCGTGTTTGTCGTTGTAGTCGTCGTCGTCGTTCTCGTCGTCGTAGTTGTTGTCGTTGTAGTCGTTACCGTCGTTCTCGTCATCGTCGTCATCGTCGTCATTGTAGTTGTCGTCGTTGTTCTCGTCGTCGTCAACGTCGTCGTCGTCGTCGTCGTTTAAGCGAGTGAGTGGTCTTATTTTGAAGTGAATGCGATATAATTGAGAATCATTAGAAGTATGGAATTAACGAGTAATGACAAGTATTTACAAAATGACAAAATAATTCAATATGGTCTAATTTTTTCAACAAGTATTTTATATGAAATTTGTGTAATTGATGTCCTCTTCCTTGTGTCTATTAATAGGTGTACTTCAAAAATAAAAGCTATTTTATATAATTGTTTAAAAAAAATTTTATTTTTATTTTTAATTTATTAAAAAGGTTAAATAGTGAAATTTATAAACCTGAAAAAATCACTGTCAAAAATGAATTTAGGTTGAACTTACAAATATTATTTTACTGTAAAAAAGCAAAACAAATAAAACAATCCAATTAATTTTTTAGTAATCTCACGTTTTAAAGTAAATTTAGATGATTAATAGTTGACAGTAATGTAATCTTAATAAATTTTCTGCTACATTGATTCAAATGTGTGTTATTGTTAAATATATTTTGTTATTTTAGAAAGTAAAATCCAAAGTGAACTTTGTGGACAAAGGCGCAAACTGAGAGGCAAGCCTCAGTAAATTATAAAATAATATTACATTATTTGGAGACATTCTTTCCGCAGATTGTACTTTAAAGCTTTCAGGTGCTTTCACAGCGTCAACTTGTGGTTTTTTCTTCTCGGAAAAGTAAAATATGTTTCTGCAGCAAAGAGCTCTGCTTTGTAAGGCTTCAGAATAGACTGGATCAACCAGACTTTCTTGTATTCTATCTCATTGAAGACCTACCAATAATTCTAAAAGCATATTATCTTATATATATATAAGATTATAACCTAAGTAAAAGTTTTAAAATAATGTGTAAAAACACATGTCGGTTAAAATTAAATTAATATTTTAAACAAATTAATAATACTTTTTTTAAATTTGAATAATCTAAACTACTACTAATAAATTTTGACAATAAAAATAAGCCATCGAATTTTGATATTAAGTTTTATATACCATATTAGTTCCATTTCGGTTATAAAACTGTAAAGTTTTTTATGTAGGGATTAACGTAATTTCCTAACATTCTTGTATAACGAAATACTTGGCATAGAAAGAAAATATAAGGTTTTTAAGTTGGTCGGCAATAACTACTATTATGCGAAGGTAGGGTACTGCAGGATGCAGGGTTTCGTAAACATCCAATACCATTATAGATTTGTAAAACAATAATAACAGCCGATACTCCAGATAACCAGATAACTTTAAAGATGTGAGAGAAATATAGATGGGGGGGAGGAATGGTAGACAATCTAGAAAAACCAGGGATGTTTTTAGAGCATCCCAATACAAATTTTGTTGTGAAGAACATCAACGGAAAAAAGGTATTTAATTATCTGATTTTATGATTTTAATAATAAATATAGTGTTAATAATTAATCTTTTTATAACTTTTAATTATTACATTTGCTTTATCCCTATGTTATCGATAAAGATATATGTATTAGGCGTAAACACCACTGTAGATTTGTTTTTAAAGTGCAAATGTTAGTCGATGTAAACCCCTAATTAAAGTTCAATGACTCTATAAAATTGTCTATGCAATGACATTTTTCTTACAAAATGGATGGCTATGTTGTCATCTACAGGAAGAAAAAACCATCGCAGTACGGTAAATAGAAGTGAAAACGTGATTTAATGGGGCTGGATCTTTAATTATTATTTATTTAATTTACTTATTTAATTTCATTTATATGACAAACATAATTGTTCTTATTATTTTATTATTGCACTTTATAAACATTACATACACACATAAAAAAAATCTATTTTGTAAAATATAACCAACAATACTTATTGTTCTAACAATTGTGAAGTTTCGGCAGAACATACGCATTAATGAATTATATTATCATTAAATTATATATATATATATATATATATATATATGAAATACACAAAATATATTACATGATATATTTTAAAGAATAAAATTATAATTTGCATAATAGAAAATAATCTTGTCAAAGTATGTTTAAGATATATTTAACTGTAAACGCTTTAACAATTATATACTGCATAGGCTGGGTATGTAATAATGTATAATGGCTTTATTATAATATTATGTATATATAAATTTGTTGTACAAAGTATGTGCTATACTTTAAGTTTAAGTTTAAAAGCATTTTTGTACTAGGCTGCTGGATATTTAGTATAGTGACGTTAATTACGATATTAATACTTATTATTATACTTGTTTTTAAACGTAATAATATTTAAATTTTCATTGTATTAATTTGCTAACAAAATTCAAGATACAAAAAATCGTTGCGTGACGTAGAGAGCGTTACAACAAAGATTTTTTGGCGATATCGCGTTTAGTCTTTGTGCAAAAGTGGCAAGACGTGCTCAAAGAAGTGTTTAGTCTCTTTGTAAAAGTGGCAAGACGTGCTCAAAGAAGTGTTTAGTCTCTTTGTAAAAGTGGCAAGACGTGCTCAAAGAAGTGTTTAGTCTCTTTGTAAAAGTGGCAAGACGTGTTCAAGGAAGTGTTTAGTTTTTTTTGTAAAAGTGGCAAGACGTGCTCAAAGAAGTGTGTAGTCTTTTTGCAAAAGTGGCAAGACGTACTCAAAGAAGTGTTTAGTCTTTATGCAAAAGTAGCAAGACGTGCTCAAGGAAGTGTTTAGTCTTTTTGTAAAAGTGGCAAGACGTGCTCAAAGAAGTGTTTAGTCTTTTTGCAAAAGTGGCAAGACGTGCTCAAAGAAGTGTTTAGTCTTTTTGTAAAAGTAGCAAGACGTGCTCAAAGAAGTGTTTAGTCTTTTTGTAAAAGTGGCAAGACGTTCTCAAAGAAGTGTATTAGTCTTTTTGCAAAAGTGGCAAGCCGTGCTCAAAGAAGTGTTTAGTCTCTTTGCAAAAGTGGCAAGACTTGCTCAAAGAAGTGTTTAGTCTTTTTGTAAAAGTAGCAAGACGTGCTCAAAGAAGTGTTTAGTCTTTTTGTAAAAGTAGCAAGACGTGCTCAAAGAAGTGTTTAGTCTTTTTGTAAAAGTGGCAAGACGTTCTCAAAGAAGTGTATTAGTCTTTTTGCAAAAGTGGCAAGCCGTGCTCAAAGAAGTGTTTAGTCTCTTTGCAAAAGTGGCAAGACTTGCTCAAAGAAGTGTTTAGTCTTTTTGTAAAAGTAGCAAGACGTGCTCAAAGAAGAGTTTAGTATTTTTGTAAAAGTGGCAAGACGTGCTCAAAGAAGTGTTTAGTCTTTTTGTAAAAGTAGCAAGACGTGCTCAAAGAAGTGTTTAGTTTTTTTGTAAAAGTGGCAAGACGTGCTCAAAGAAGTGTTCAGTCTTTTTGCAAAAGTGGCAAGACGTGTTCAAACAAGTGTATAGTCTTTTTGTATAAAAGTGGCAAGACGTGTTCAAAGAAGTTTTCGTTTACAATTTTGTAAAATTTTTAATTTAATTGATATACCAGCAGATGTAATTAAGGTTAATATAATCGTTTCAACTAGTAGTTCGAAGATCGGCAGACCTCGCAGTATATTCTCAATTAAAATACAGAGCGCGCTACGACAGCGCTTGTAAATTTTTCCGCCAATTTAACCGGTAATCGTAACGTGTACTAAAAATGTGCCAATTTGTTGAAAATATTTTGCTCTTTCTACATGAAGCAATCAAAATTATCATGCATTTTGCCTTTCAACCAGTATTACAGGAAGTAACGAGCAAGTACACTCTCAAAGTTGAACCAGAGCGCGCAATCATGAAACGGAAATTTACGTTTTTCTGGCTTCTTACAGGGTACTTCCTTAGCAAATTTCATCGTCGTTGTCGTTCTCGTCGTCGTCGTAGTCTTCGTCGTCGACCTAATTCAAAAATCCGGTCAATGTAAAATTGCGTACACTCGTCATCGTTAAATGAGAGGCTGCCATCTTGGAACGGAAGTAAATAGGGAGCTTTATGAAGATATCTTCATACCAAAACAATCGGTCAACACGTTTGGCCAAAACAGCTTTCGAAAGTCATCGTTAAATCAAAAACCGCCATCTTGAAACAGAAGTGAATTGGGCAAAATCGTACACTACACATAAGGAATTTAAGGTCTTATAAAAGGTATCTTTGTACCAAATTTCAAAACAATCGGTAAATGCGTTTTGCCAAAACTACGTAACAAACACAAACCAAATTGCGAACGGTCGAATTGAAGCAGACCTCGCTTTACTCGGTCAAAAAAAAAGTTTTTTTTTTAAAGCGTAAAGCACATTGAAGCTATTATCGCCTCCCTAAATGTAAGTGTGAGTGTAAAGTGTTAAAATCGTGAGTGTGAGCTTGTGACTCGGGTATCGCGAGGGACGACTAAATCCTCTCAATAGGTGCAGCTAATCTGCACCCCCTGCGGGTAAAAAAATTTTAAAAATAATAAGGGAATGAAAAGTAATCACTTAAAAGCACTTCTTATAAAATATTAATTTTCAAATCTGGAAATAAGGTAATAGTTAATCTCAAGAAATATTTGTATTTATTGTGAACTAATTCATTATTATAATTAAAACAATAAATTACACAGTCAAAAAATAATGTAAAGAAGTAAAATTTTATATTTTATTATAATTTACTGAATGTAAAAACTGAACTCATTTTTTAAACAGAAACAGCAGTTATAACAGTGCAATATGCAATAAAAGGCATGTGTTCGTAATAAAATGCTACGCTAGTTTTACTTTTACAGCTTTGCGTTTCCCAAACAGACTTTGTTCGTTCTGTTTTTCTTTTCGTTGTAAAGAAACAAAGGCACTAATGAGTGAATTGTAATTCACAACAAATATATTTAATAAATGTTTAACAATTTACTTCAGTTCGCCGCCAGATTCGATTCGTACATTCAATCGTTTGTAAAATTTTAAAATTCCATTTTAAACAGCTTATAAGACTAATGTAGTGGTGACTTTTTTCTGTGTGTATGTTGATTAAGTTATGATTTTTTTTTTTAAGATGTAGATAGGCTGTCATTTTGAAATGATTAAAAGAATTTTTCTTGATCACGAACGTTTTCAAACACTATCGAAATTGGTTTTTGTGGAAGGATTGAATCAAGTCAAATCATACCAAAACTAAGAAATATATATATATATATATATATATATATATATATATATATATATATATATAGACTCAACAGACATTGAGGACAGAAACGCATACAGGAGAAAGATGCTCGGTTGGAAGGTCCCAGAGAATGAAATCCCAAAGAGAGCAGGGGTAAAATGGACGGAGGAGCGGAAGAGGATCCATGGGGACAGGATGAGGGAGGTGTGGAGGATTAGAAGGAGCAAGACATAAGTCGGAGTGCTTTGCGTGATCCAACATTGTCTATACGCAGATAATAATAATAATATATATATATATATATATATATATATATATATATATATATATATATATATATATTAGCGCCAATACTTTATACCAGTCTAATGAGGACGAGGTTCAACGTTAATGTTAAGGGTACAGCAACGGCAGTAACCGTGTTATTGGCTAAAGAACATTGGTGTACAACAATTATTAAATCCAATATTATAACGTTAAAATTGTCGAACCGTACAAAGGAATGTAACGTTAAATAACTTTTCATAAATGTTTCTAGAAAAATTAAAAAGTTAATTACATATTGTAATCACGTTGTTTTGATAAATAATTAAATAACCTAATGGCAACGGGCGGTCTAAATGACAACATTCCTTTTAAATTTGGATTCCTGTTTCCAATCTAACGTACTGCAACGTACTGCTTGCTTTATTTCTGCGTAACTTGGAGTAAAGGAACATTCCACACGTTGTAATATGGTGTTTAATTATTTAACCCTTTATAAAAAATGTAATTTTGTGTATGTGTGTGTGTGTGTGTGTCAGTTATTTTGTTACAATAATGTGGACTTTTTACGTGGACAAAAATGGAATATCGTTTCCTTTTTGTACATATTTTAAGCCTAATGAACACAGTTAATAATAATATTTTCAGGCACACACAGTATATAGTAAAAAAAAGTAGGAAAACCATTAGCCATCAGGAAGAATTCACCTGTCTGTCGGATTCTACCCAAAGCTTGACTCCTCTTCTACCACAGACAGGCAACTTTAAGAGGTGTATAAATACAATCAGACTGCCGACGCAGAGCGACCTTTCGACTGTTTTTCTTATCTTAAATCTTGACGCCTTAACAAATTGCAGAAGACGTTGGCTGTTGTATTATTAATGTTTGTTTAGTTACTTTACGTCTTGCGTATCGCTTGATGTTTTTTATTTATTTTTGTAAACAAATGTTTAGTGCTAACGAATGTTATGTTTACATTTACTTTAACAAAACTTCCGATCGATTGGACGTTTGTTTAAAAGGGTCAAATAATAGTCTACAAATTTAACGTGAATGCTTTCGTCAATTTATTTTAAAACTTTGTTTTTCATTCACGACTGTATTCATTATCTGCATTCAACAGATAGCCAAACAATGAAAACCAAACGTTACACAAACTTCCTCATGTGTTGGTATTTTCACTAAAATTCCGTTTCTGTTGTTTTCGACAATTCTGAACACTTCGAACACATTTCTGTAAAATGTTTGTAGTTTGAGAAATCTTTATTTGATTTTACCAAATTTTTAATTTACTAAATATCTATATACTCCGAGAATAAATAAGGTAAAAACATGATTGTGGTTTAAAAGATTTTAAGGACTTGTTTTCATTGTATTAGATTAATCTAAACCTCAAATGTTTTTTTTCGTTCCCACTGGATTTCAATAATTAATACATTGCAGAAATGTATTTATTTGATTTTGAAAAATCATGTATTTGGTTTTTTATCGATATTTCTCGAACCATTTTTTTTAAGAATGTCAGTTGTTACGTTTTGTTTGATACATTTAAAAACGTCTGTTAAAATCATTAGGTCATATTTTGAAAAAATCAAATATTTTAAAATTGCTTACGTTTTTTTTAAAGAACGAAAATAAAGAAAATAAAGAAAATAAGGAAAATAAAGACGAAAATTTGCATGTTCACGCAAACGCACGTACAGGAGCGCGCGCGTAATGATCAGATTCGAATATTTTTTTTAGAAACAAATCTATCAAATTCATATGATAAACTTTTTTCACGATCTCATCACTTTTTATACCAACAAAATAACTGAAAAATCAACATATTTCTCATAACCTTTTCAACAAACTTTCCAAGATTATTTCTTCTGCGTTCTGCTCGAACGCTAACTGATGCAAATTTTAATGCTGATTATGATAGTGAAATCATAAACATGTTTTTTTTTAAGTGTATAACGTAAAGCAAATAAATATTGTTTGCAAGATAGCTTCGTGACGCGATTATTTTTAAATAAGAAAGTAATTAAAAGAAAACAACGTCTTCCGGATCTCAGCCGGAAGTATGAGAAGATTGGGTGAAGGAGGTGGGATCACAGGAGTTACCTGAACCTTCTTTTATCTGTTGATTGTGTAAAGTAACTTCCTAAAGACAACAAGGCTCTCCAATAATCAACCGTAGGGTTTGCTTTATAAAACAAGGAACTATATCCAGACACTCGCACCATTTCTATCGTTTCAATGCAACATGTTCAGTATACATCATATGTGTCCTTTTATAACGGAAAAGATAGTCTTTTAAAATATTTTATATTCTAAACACACAGTTCCTTATTGAAATACATGATTTCATCTTCAGTTACACACACACGCACACACACGCACACGCACGCACGCACACGCACACGCGCGCGCGCACGAACGCACGCGCGCGCACACACACACACACACACACACACACACACTTTTATTTATTTATTTATTTAATTCGATATAATATAATATATAATATTATATTAATATATATATATATATATATATATATATATATATATATTGGTCGCTCCAACAACTCATTTTCCAAAATAAAATGGCTAATAAAATGTCTTACTATGATATATAGTTCCTCTATCCAGAAGTTGGTTCCAGCAGAAAATGTATTAACAAAAATAATGTACGTAGTTATTATTATTAACAAAAATAATAAATAATTACTATTATTTATTAGTACTTTTACTGCTATTCTTTTAAAACATTACATTTAGTTATTATTAGTTTGTATAAATAAGAAATAGTCAAATAGTACTGGTAATAGTTAGAATTCAAATACTGTTATTAGTTAGGCTTAAGTTTAATTATCATATCTGTAAAATCTAATTCATATTATATTTCTGAAAGTTTGTGTGTTTGTTTTTGTTTGTTTGTTTGCTTGCTTGTTTGTTTGTTTGTTATTCAATCACGCTTTAACCACTGGACCAATTGAGATGAAATTTGGTAGGAATATGGTTTAAGTATCAGAGATACACATAGACCTATTCCCGTTTTACAAAAAACCTTTATTTTTTTAAAGAATACTACATAACCTAATTGACACCGTTGTTGTTAGGCCTAACAGAGTGATGCGTGAAAAACCTTTATATTTTTTTAAAGAATACTACATATCCTAACTGACACGATTGTTAGGCCTATCACGGTAATGTGTGAAAAAACCTTTATTTTTTTTAAAGAGTACTGAAAACTTAACTGACACGATTGTAAGTTCTAACATGGTGATGCATGAAAAATACTTTATATTTTTTTTAAAGAGTACTCCATAAGCTAACTAACATGGTTGTTAGGCCTAACACGGTGATCCATTAAAAAAACCTTTATTAATTTTTTTTAAAGAGTACTTATAACCTGACACGGTTTTGGGGCCTAATACGGTGATGCATGAAAAAACCTTTATATTTTTTTTAAAGAGTACTCCATAACTTAACTAACACGGTTGTTAGGCCTAACACAGTGATGAGTGAAAAAAACTTTATATTTTTTTAAAGAATAGTACATATCCTGACAAGGTTGTTGGGCCTATCAAGATGATGCGTGAAAAAACCTTTATATTTTTTTAAAGAATACTAGGCTACATATCCTAACTGACACGGTTGTTAGGCCTAACACGGTGGTGCGTAAAAAAACCTTTGTATTTTTTTAAAGAATACCACATAACCTACCTGACATGGTTGTTGGGCTTATCATGGCGATGTGTGAAAAAAACCGTTATTTTTTTTAAAGAGTACTCCAAACCTTAACTGACACGGTTGTTAGGCCTAACATGGTGATGCGTGAAAAATCTTTATATTTTTTTAAAGAATACCCCATAAGTTAACTAACATGGTTGTTAGGCCAAACTCGGTAATGCACTAAAAAAACCTTTATTTATTTTTTTAAAAAAGATTACTCCAAAACCTAACTGACACGGTTGTTGGGCTTAATACGGTGATGCATGAAAAAAGCCTTAATTTTTTTTTAAAGAGTACTCCATAACTTAAGTAACACGGTGGTGCGTTAAAAAAACCTTTATTTTAAAAAAGAAATTCACCATAACCTAACTGACACGGTTGTTGGTCCTAACGCGGTAATGCGTGATCTTTAATGTATATTACGATTGCGGGCAAAGCCGTGACGGGTAACAGGTAATCATATTATATTTCTGAAAGTTTGTTTTTGTTTATTTGTTTGTTATTCAATCACACTTTAATTACTGGACCAATTGAGATTAAATTTGGTATGAACACGGTTTAGGTACCTGAGATAAACACAATACTATTCCAGTTTAATTGTATAATAGTGACTTTTTAATAATACTGTATTTTATTAAAATATGACAGGACCCAGTTTTAGAGTATCGAGTAGCAAAAATGTATATTTCTTGGCCGAAAACCATAAATCGTATAATATTGTAAATAGAAATATATTAAAATGAAATGACCTATTCTGATTTTGAAAATCGACTATAAATTTTATTGCCTACATTATAATTGCAGGCAAAGCCGCAACGGGCAACAGCTAGTAATTTCATAAAATAATTAAATATCCTGAATTTATTGCGAATTTGTTAGAAATAGATTAGGCTACACCATCAAGAGTATAACTGACCTTCCAGAAACTAATTAATCTGCGATCAGTATTGCTAATATGGGCCTACGGAAGGAAAATAATAAATTATTGTAACCTTTAACGGGATGAGCGAAACTTCCGTTGTAACAGCAATGCTCGCTAATGGAGCTTCTGTTTATGCATTACCCGATCAAGTTAGAATTGAATACATTAGCGTATTAAAATATTTATTTTCTCATAATACCGTAAAGCTTATAAAGTGTTTATAACTCATAGTTATAAAGTAACTTATTTTAAAAATTAACGAAAACTTAAAAAAAAATATTAAAATTAAGCTTATTTGTTTTGTTTTGTTTTTAAGTAGAACGTAACACAGTAAATAAATCCTATAGATTTAATAACAATTTTCAATTTTCTGTCCTTGCATTCTTCTCTTAAAATAATTTGATGAAATATTTTTAACTTATAAAGGAAACTTTATTAAAAAACAATTTCCTGCTATTCAAAATTTTTCTGGCCTCTTAATTTTTCCAACAGGTTCTGTGACTTCAAACTAAATTACAAATATTTGTATACTTAACCACACTGCGACGGTCAGTCCCACAAAACCACTGTTCTTCTTTTTTTATTTCTTCTTCTTCTTCTTCTTCTTCTTCTTCTTCTTCTTCTTATCCATCTTCTTCTTTTATTTCTCTTCTTCTTCTTCTTTTCCTTTGATTCTCCTTCTCATCTTTCTTCTTCTTTTTCTTCTCCTTCTTCTTCTTTTCCTTTTGCTTCTCCCTCTCCTCCTTCTTCGTCTTCTTCTCCTACTCCTTCTTCTTTTTATCCTTCTTCTTCTTCTTCTACTTCTTCTTCTTATTCCTCCTTCTCCTCTTTCTGCTTCTCCTTCTTCCTATCCTTCTCGTTCTCCTTCTTCTTATCCTTCTTCTTCTCGTTATCCTTCTTCTTCTTTCCTTCTTCTCCTTCTTCTTCCTATTCTTTTTTCTTCTCCTTCTTATCCTTCTTCTCCTAGTTATTCTTCTACTTCTTCTTTTCTTTCTCCTCCTCTCCACCTTCTCCTTCTCCTTCTTGCTATCCTTCTCTTCTCCTTCTTCCTATCCTTCTTCTCCTTCTTCTTATCCTTCTCCTTCTTCTTCCTATTCTTTTTTCTTCTCCTTCTTATCCTTCTTCTCCTAGTTATTCTTCTACTTCTTCTTTTCTTTCTCCTCCTCTCCACCTTCTCCTTCTCCTTCTTGCTATCCTTCTCTTCTCCTTCTTCCTATCCTTCTTCTCCTTCTTCTTATCCTTCTCCTTCTTCTTCTTCTTCTTTTTCTTCTTCATATATTTATTTATTTCGTGCGACCGTACAAACAATTACAATTTTATTTTATTATCATTATCGTTATCGTTATCGTTATCGTTGTCGTTGTCGTTGTCGTTGTCGTTGTCGTTGTCGTTGTCGTTGTCGTTGTCGTTGTCGCTGTCGCTGTCGCTGTCGCTGTCGCTGTCGCTGTCGCTGTCGCTGTCGCTGTCGCTGTCGCTGTCGCTGTCGCTGTCGCTGTCGCTGTCGCTGTCGCTGTCGCTGTCGTTGTCGTTGTCGTTGTCGTTGTCGTTGTCGTTGTCGCTGTCGCTGTCGCTGTCGCTGTCGCTGTCGCTGTCGCTGTCGCTGTCGCTGTCGCTGTCGCTGTCGCTGTCGTTGTCGTTGTCGTTGTCGTTGTCGTTGTCGTTGTCGTTGTCGTTGTCGTTGTCGTTGTCGTTGTCGTTGTCGTTGTCGTTGTAGTTGTCGTTGTCGTTGTCGTTGTCGTTGTCGTTGTCGTTGTCGTTGTCGTTGTCGTTGTTGTTGTTATTGTTATTGTTATCGGTTATTGTTATCGGTTATTGTTATCGGTTATTGTTATCGGTTATTGTTATCGGTTACTGTTATCGGTTATTGTTATCGGTTATTGTTATCGGTTATTGTTATCGGTTATTGTTATCGGTTATTGTTATCGGTTATTGTTATTGCCATTGTTATTGCTATTGTTATTGCTATTGCTATTGCTATTGCTATTGCTATTGTTATTGCTATTGCTATTGCTATTGCTATTGCTATTGCTATTGCTATTGCTATTGCTATTGCTATTGCTATTGCTATTGCTATTGCTATTGCTATTGCTATTGTTATTGTTATTGTTATTGTTATTGTTATTGTTATTGTTATTGTTATTGTTATTGTTATTGTTATTGTTATTGTTATTGTTATTGTTATTGTTATTATTATTATTATTATTATTATTATTATTATTATTATTATTATTATTATTATTATTATTATTATTATTATTATTATTATTATTATTATTATTATTTTTTTTTTTTTTTTTTTTATTATTATTATTATTATTATTATTAATATTATTATTATTTTTATTTTTATTTTTATTATTATTATTTTTTTTTTTTTTTTATTATTATTATTATTATTATTATTATTATTATTTTTTTTTTTTTTTTTTTTTTTTTTTTTTTTGAGGTTATGAACTTTAAAGATCCGTTAATATCTAGCTGTCAAATATTTTAGATAACTTTACAATTTTTTTTTTGTGTAGTTTAGCAAGAAATTAAATTTGAATAAAAATGTTATGGTTATCTTAGTTTATTTGTTATTTAATAGGTTTTTGTGAATAATAAATATATAACAGTAACAGCTTTTAGCGCTGTTAAGATTAGATAAAATAATTTCTAATTTTAAAGTCTCGTGTTGGCTTCAAAAACTAATTCCAGTTCATTTTTGTGGGTATAATAAAAATTCAAACACGAACTACTGTAATACCCGTACAATAAAGTCGAATCAACTCATTCTGAATAAAACTCATAAAATGGTTAGTTGCATTAATTGCCGTATAATCGCGTACACACACGTCGTGTCCGGAATAAAATGTGGACAAAATTCCACTTTTATATTCCGCACAAATTTGTTTGCATATGTTCTACTGCTCACCGTATAAATCATATTTATGCAGATTTACAATGACGTAGGTTACAAAAGCGGTATACGAGCCGCGATACGTGAGCTCTGCCTGATGCATATTTATAAATATCTTAAACAGAACCTAGAAACCACAACGCCAACAGAAATGCTTTGAAATTAATATATTTCTAAAAAAAACTGTTTAGCTTAATATGAAAGATTAAAAGACTATACGAATCGCGAAAAAACAAATGTGTAATGATTTATTTATATTATAATATATGTGTGTCCTGTACGTATAAACACTTTTGTAGTTTTTGCTGCTAGACTATCCGGCGGTTTATATAATCTTAAAAATATTATAGTAGTTAAAACACCCATGATCATAAACCATGTATTATCTCTTGTGTGTGTGTGTGTGTTTGGGTGTGGGTGATGTATACATACATACATACATATATATATATATATATATATATATATATATATATATATATATATATATACACGAGGGTGGGATAAGTTTCCGACCTCAACATGAAGATAGCAGCACTCGTCGGTGGCAGCACTCGAATTTCGTTGTTCATCTGTTGACAGTTATTCACCAAAATTTCAGCCATTTTGGACGCGCAGTTGTTATGTAACAGTCGTTTTAGTGAGTTGATGTGAGTATTTTTATGAAAATGGACAAAATCGAGTATCGAGCTGTCATTAAATATTTGTTTTTTGAAAGGCCAACGCCAACGCAAATCAAAGTTGAGTTGGATTCTGTGTATGGGGACTCTGCACCATCATTTACCACAGTGAAATTTTGGGCAGCTGAATTTAAACGTCGCCGTAAGAGCTTGGGAGACGATGAACGTTCGGGACGTCCAAAAACTGCAACTACCGACGAAAACACCGCCAAAGTTCACCAAATAATGCTAGATGACCGCCGAATTAAAGTGAGAGAGATAGCAGACGTTATGAACATGTCAAAAGAACGTGTTTGTCACATATTAAATCAACATTTAGACATGAGAAAGCTGTCCGCGTGTTGGGTGCCGCGTTTGCTCACGTTAGACCAAAAACGTGTTCGAATGAACATTTCCAATGCTCTGTTGGCGCAGTTTAGGCACAATAAATCCCAGTTTTGGCGCCGATTAATTACTGTAGATGAAACTTGGATACACCATTATACGCCCGAAACAAAAATACAGTCCAAACAGTGGACTGCAAAGGGGGAACCGGCTCCAAAAAAAGCAAAAACTGTTTTTTCGGCAGGAAAGTGATGGCGACTGTTTTTTGGGATAGTCATGGAGTTATTTTAATCGACTATCTTCAAAAAGGAAAAACCATTACAGTTACAGGAGCATACTACGCATCATTACTTGACAAGCTGAAGTCAGAACTTGCGGAAAAACGGCCACATTTGCAGAAAAAGAAAATCCTGTTTCACCAAGACAACGCACCGTCTCACACCTCTGCGGTTGCCATGGCGAAAATCCACGAATTACGGTTTGAACTGCTTGACCATCCGCCTTACTCACCAGATCTAGCCCCAAGCGACTTCTTTTTGTTCCCTCATCTAAAAATTGCGCTCGGAGGACAGAGATTTTCATCAAATGAAGAGGCAATCACCTTCGTGAACAATTATTTTGCAGAGAAAAACGCCGAGTACTATTTGGACGGGTTACAGAGATGGGAGCATCGCTGAGAGAAGTGTGTAGAGGTACAAGGAGACTATGTTGAAAAATAAAAAAAAATGTCTTGCATCTTTGTTAGGTCGGAAACTTTTCAGACCACCCTCGTATATGTATATTTATTTATTTATATATCACTCCAGTCCGATTTTATCATTCTTTGCATAATATTGATAATAGCTTGAATACGTTCGTGATCAAATAAAGTCATAAGTTTAAAAAATCAAAATGGTGGTCATAGCAAATCATAAAAGTTTTACCTTTTGAAATCGTATTTCACCATCAGCATCAGCGTTAAAATCTGCATAAATTAATTCAAAGCGTTAATTTATGCAGATTTTAACAATGACATCACGATAGTGGTCAGGCATAAAAACTTATAAGAAAAAAGTGTTATCGTCAGTTTTGGGAATTTTTTTTTTTGCATCACGTGAGCAAAACAGTTGCAAGACGTGACTGTATTTCCTAAAGTGGGGGAGAATACATTTATATATAATAAATGCTTTATACAAAAACAACTCGTTTTGGAAACACAATCACTTAAACGTGCGCACGTAAGCTAAGTTTTGCCGTTTGTATAAATTAAACTTGTTGGGTAGTTGGAACACAGATTTCGGATAACTTGAAATTAATCGTGGTGTTAACCACTTACCATGCCTAGCCTTGCCTCGAAACTCTCTCGTACGTACAATATCAGAACTTTATTGAACCCAACAACTTCAACTGCTAAATACGTTTATTTCCGTATCCGGTGAACTATAAATATAAAACATTAATACCAACCTTGAAATATCAACGAGTCATTAAAAGTAACAACACCATTAAAGTTTATTGAGTGACGTAATTAAAATATTTCCATATAATTAAATTATTTTATACATTGTCATTTAAAATATAATATGATGTATGGAATAATTCTATATTTAGTACTGAATAACATGTAGCATTTCATAACTTCTATAACGGATTTTCAAAATTACTTAAGTATTACCTCTCCGAGGTCTAGAAAGACGCATTTAAAATGTTAACTTAGGAGAACTACCAGTTCTTATTTTATTCCAGTTAAACCAGTGAGGACGAGGGATCGGCGTTTATGCGGTGTCGCTGAACTCTTCTAAAAGAAAAGAGTTCAGAACCTACGACGTTAAAGTGCGCACGTTTGTAGACACAGCATACTGAACGGTGCTTAACCACTTTGTAGGTTTTAAAATATTTCTATTGTTTTGGTTATATATTTTTATGTTATGTTTTATTTTTATGTTTCTATGTTATGTTTTATTTTTATGTTTCTATGTTATGTTTTATTTTTATGTTCCTGTTGCAAGTTTTATATCACCTAAAATCTAACTAAATTCGCATAATTCCATTTTACTACACGTTTTAACACTAATCTAACAAATAATTTTTCATTAAATTTTATAAAAAAGTGTCTAACCTCATTTTACGTTTGACTATATTTATCACAGCTATATCATATTTAATCAGTTGTGTTTTGCTGTGTGTTCACGTGATTATATTTAAAATTTTAATTTTTAAAGTTGCTCATGATTAATTAATAATTCATTTTCTTCTTTATTTGTTTCACCCAACTTTGGGGTACACTAAATCAATCACTTTTTAATGTTCTGTTCCTTCCTCGTAGCCCAGTATTGCTTCATTCGTTGTGATCTTGCTTTTCTTTCTTAGTCAGAGATTTGGATCGTTCGCTCGGATTTGACTTTGCCTTGGAACCGTTGCTTCTTGTCCTTGGTTATTGTTTTGGCTGTTCTGTCCATGAGCATAGTGTCAGTGATCTGCAGTTCTGTTATGTCTTTCTCCGTTTCTCTAAAATAATTCATTTTATTATTTTCAATTTCAATAAATTTCAAATAATCCTTATTGAAACACTAAGGACAACCTTGATGGGTGTTCCCGTAGCAAGTGCCTGTTAAGAAAAGTCCCTCAAGGAAGACTTGAAGGGGCAGCAGATATCTCGGGCAGAGCACGACTCATGAAAACCATGGTGCTCATTGCAGGTCACTGTGGTTTGAGCGTACACATGCACAGGATAGGAACGTACGACAGAGAAACCGCGTGTAAGTTATGCAGGTGAAAAGAAGAGACTGCAGGCCATATTAGTTATGAATTCCAGGCTCTTGCCAGAAAGATTCTAAGAGTATTTGGTTTCCAGGACCCTAAGGGCCTTCAGCAAGATGAGCTAGTCAGTGGATTGGTGGAAGTTATTAAGGACACCAAGAGGACACTCAAGAGGATTAATTGCACAATAGGCTCGTCGACCGCAGTGTCTGGGATTGTATTATCACTTCCTCTAGCATAGCATTCTATTCTATTCTATTCTATCTCTATTCAAGCTAGATTATTACAATGTTTGTTTTAAACTGACCAGATCAACTTTTAAAAAACGTTTAGCCTTTTTATTTATTCTAAATCATTAGTTTGTATCACTTTTATATGTGTAAAGAAAATAAACAGATTACAATTTAAAGCTTCAAAAACATCAACCTCTCTAACAGGATAACAAGTATCATATAAATGATATGTTTGTGTATATTTGTGTGTGTGTGTGTGTGTGTGTGTGTGTGTGTGTTTTGCGTCCAATTACTACCTTATATGGCCTTCCCCATGGGTTTCTGTTTACCTCTTTACACAAGTCTGCTTAACATCGGCACTTGCTCCGTTTTATAGTGTGTGTGTGTGTGTGTGTGTGTGTGTGTGTGTGTGTGTGTGTGTGTGTGTGTGTGTGTGTGTGTGTGTGTGTGTGTGTGTGTGTGTGTGTGTGTGTGCGCGCGCGCGCGTGTGTGTGTGTGTGTGTGTGTGTGTGTGTGTGTGTGTGTGTGTGTGTGTGTGTGTGTGTGCGCGTGTGTGTGTGCGCGCGTGTGTGTGTGTGTGTGTGTGTGTGTGATAGTGTGTTCTCTCTCACGCACGCGCACACACGTTCGCATTTTAGTTCGATTTGATTCAAACTGAGTACAAAAATCGGTTTTGTTAATACCTTGAACAAATACGTTAAGGAACAAAATTCGTTTAACCGTTTCAAAATGGCGGCCATTTCAAATATTTTACAATTCATAACTTTTTGTCTTATTAATTTTTCTCTCTTTTTTTTCTTTTTGAAAATCTGTTTCACCATCAAGATCACCGTTAAAACTGCACAATTAGCATTTTTAATGTTCAAAATCAATTTAAATAAAGAAATTTAATTTGACAGCGGTCAGGGTTTGTTTTTTACGTTCAAGTAATTTAAATTTTGTCACAGCTTAAATGTTAGCATATCAAGACTGTGGTAGTGAAATTAGAGTTTTTAAAAATGTTAAGATTAAAAAAATTACTTTTAGAAATTAGCTTTCATTTTGCTAGAAAATCAGCTGCCTGCGTAATTATTATCTTATTTTTACTGTCCATTAATACTGTCATCTCATTTTTTTAATTGCCTTTTCTATTAATAACTGCGAGACGATATTTCTGTAACTGGTAATTATCCTACGTATAATTCAACGTTTTTTTAAATACAGGATTCAATGTTGGTGAACACTTGGGAGCACTGAAGGAAAGGAAATAAGTCTGAAAATGAGCACATCTTACTCGTGACACATTTTATTCACCCTTCTCGTACAGTTACGTTGTAGAAGTTCCAAAACACATTTTATTTTCAGACAGATAGTATTATTTGTACGTACTGGACTGAATAAATAAAACTTGTAAACCAGTTTCAATACACACTCCAGCTAATTTAATACGTCGTTTACGCGTGTAGCCTAACCCATGAAATGGAGGAGTAAAGCCGAATTTGAAAATTGACAAACAAAATAACACTAATTGGCATACAACCCTTTGCTCTGTTTACATAATATAATCCGTGATAATAATTGAATATTCAGTTTAACGAAGATGATTTAGGAGGCAGTTAGTTTTAGCATTGTTTAGCATTGCACAGATCCTGAAATAGTTTATGGTTATGTTTAACGAATCCCTAACGTTAACGCACACAGTTCACCGTTATATTATTTATTGAATGTTTGAGTTAGATGTAACTGTAATTTCGAACACTCTTTATAATGGCTGGACCAATAGAACTTAAAGTTTTTAAACATCTGTTTTTCAGCTGTAATTTAGTTAAAAATGTTATTGTTACGACATGCTATTGTTATTGAAGTATTTTTGCTAACTTATAATGTTCATCCTGGATTACGTCTTGGTACATTTTGCCGAAACATTATTTCAGTTCATTAATGGTGATAACATTCTGCTCATGTCTGATAATGTCCGAAGATGCTCATTTTGAGTTGTCTGGTATTACAAGCTTACGAAACATTATTTCAGTTCCATAATGGTGATAACATTCTGCTCATGTCTGATAATGTCCGAAGATGCTCATTTTGAGTTGTCTGGTGTTACAAGCTCACGCAACTGTCGCTACTGCTCAGAGAGAATCCGAAAGAAATACATTCACACATTCTATACGGTAAAATAACGACCACTTTTGTTTCGTGCAGATGTCTCGCTAACGTGATAGAAGCGAATTTAATTTCGCCACCGTAATCACCGCTGAATGCTGCATATACTAGCGCTTTAACCTCTTAAATTGCATTGAAAATGCGAAAACTAACTTGACCCATGTCATGAAAATGATTAATTTCAAAGGATTTTGAAACTTCAAACAAGTTAATGTATGCAAGTCTTAACACTGATTACGATAGTAATACCGAATTTAAAAAAAAATAATAAGAGAAAAAGTTATGAATTTTTGAAGTTTTGAAATAGCTTCGCCACTATTTGTGTTTGAAACTGCTAAACGGACTTTTCTGATTAACGAACTTGTCTCAGCTAATTCCATAATATACTTGTGTGCCTTGTTTGAATCAAATCGGTCGAGAATTGCTGAGTGGCCTACAATGTTTGTGTGTGTGTGTGTGTGTGTGTGTGTGTGTGTGTGTGTGTGTGTGTGTGTGTGTGTGTGTGTGTGGGTGTGTGTGTGTGTGTGTGTGTGTGTGTGTGTGTGTGTGTGTGTGTGTGTGTGTGTGTGTGTGAGTGTGTGTGTGTGTGTGTGTGTGTGTGTGTGTGTGTGTGTGTGTGTGTGTGTGTGTGTGTGTGTGTGTGTGTGTGTGTGTGTGTGTGTGTGTGTGTGTGTGTGTGTGTGTGTGTGTGTGTGTGTGTGTGTGTGTGTGTGTGTGTGTGTGTGTGTGTGTGTGAGTGAGTGTGTGAGTGTGGGTGTGTGAATGTGTGCGTGAGCGCGTGCGTGTGTGTGTGCGCGCGTGTGTGTGTGTGTGTGTGTGTGTGTGTGTGTGTGTGTGTGTGTGTGTGTGTGTGTGTGTGTGTGTGTGTGTGTGTGTGTGTGTGTGTGTGTGTGTGTGTGTGTGTGTGCGTGTGTGTGTGTAGATTCTAAAAGCGATCTAGAAGTCAGGATAGGAGCTCATTTGAACGTCTCTGGCCTGGACCTTACCATAACGTCCGCTCCAAAAGCTCATTTTTCCAATGGAGATTTGCTAAAAGTGACTACGTGTCACGTTATACGTTCGGAGTTAGTGGGCACTAATTTTTGGATATCAAAATATTACAATAGTTACTATAATTTCAGAACGATTTTTAGAAATTATTCAAAAACTTTTAGTTTCACAAATGCAGCAGTTTGTAACAGAAATGTAGGATTTTTAGTTCCAGCAAGAGAACGTTTCCCGGGGCATTTAGCATACCAGACCGGTCATCCGATCTTAAATGCTTATCAAAGTTTTTATTACAAAACCTCGTAATATTCCCTTTTAAGGAACTGCATAAAAAATAAAGTCACTACAATACCAAATCTCCACGAGCCATTAAATAATGTAAAATTTGCGGAAGATTGGAAACATACTTGATGTAGATTGGTGAGTAACATCTGCGTGATGTTATACACCACAAATAAAAATATACCTCATTGTCTTTTTAATACTTTTGGCTATTGCAACACATTACACCTGTTATTTCTCAGTCATTTTTATTTTTAAAATCATCATGCTTTATTCTATTACCCAGCATAAATTACCCAACATTTATCTTTATGAATACATACCATTTAAAAAACTTTTGAAATATTTATCATTAGTACCTTTACCTTAACATAAGAATTATTATAATTATAAATTAGAGGAAATACCTGCCATTCTCGTAGGCTGGACCCATTTTTTTACG
Organism: Callitettix versicolor; assembly: GCA_022606455.1. Lineage (NCBI taxonomy): Eukaryota > Metazoa > Arthropoda > Insecta > Hemiptera > Cercopidae > Callitettix > Callitettix versicolor. The sequence goes on along the minus strand of CM040188.1, from coordinate 63,828,130 downwards.
CTCGAAGTAGTAAATTTCAAAAACTTTGCGACATTCAAATTATAAACTTTGCTCTTTTTGTAACTTGAAAATTGATGTTGAGTTTTTACGATCAGCCGTTTGACCTTCGAAATTCAAAATCAGCTGTTCGGTAAAGATTTAATTGTAATTTTTTTAAGTAATCATCAGTTTTTCCAGTTACCTCTAATTGTTCATCAGTTCTGTTTATAATAAATACTTAATTACATTACAACAAAGTGCAAGTATGAAGCATACACGGACGTAATATATTTTTAGTGTATTTTTATTATAAGCAAATAAAATAAATAAATTTGAATAATGTTCTATATTTTTACCTGTTTTAGATGTTGGAATAAGAAGTAAGCCATTAGCATTGCGTCGCAGTCATCATTGTAGACGAAACAATTGCAAAAAGAACAATAGAGAATGAAAGAATACATATTTCATGGGTTGTTTTGAATTGCTAACAAGAATAATATTCAAATTTATTTTCGTTGCATGTATTCTTGTCCACAATTGTTTTATCTTCGTGAACATTTTCTTTTTCATAAAAGTTTTCTGAATCTAAAATTTGACGTTTTGAAAAGCCAACGGTTTTTATTTTAATTTGTCATGATTGATAATTATGTTCTCTTATCACATAACTTAACCAGTAAGTTTAGTTTTCAATTATCGTTAAAGCTTCTCCAAACATTTCTGCTCTTATCACATGCCAGGCATGGACATGCGTGTTTTATTTATAAAACAATTCTAATTTTTCTCCGTATAAATTCTAATTTATTCTTATTTATTTAAATGCTTTGTTTTCTAGAAAATATGATAACGTGCCACGCAAAAGTTGCATAAGTATACCAGATCTATCACGTTGTCATCTTTACTGTACAGTCAGAGTAGAAGATAAATCTATCTTGTATTTGAACGGAATGTATTCACGTTAGGCATACAGAAAAAATGTACTCCTAGTATTTTATATTAAAAACAGTAAAAAAAGAAGTCAAACTTTGACATAAATAAGTAAATTATCTCATAAATTTTGTTTTAATACAAATTGTATTCATTTAAGTCCCGTAAAATTTGTCTTAAGTAAAATTAACTAAGCTTTCACAAATAAAGTAAATTTTTAATTATAATGTCCGGAATGAATTATATTAAATGACATTAAAGGCCAGTGGTATTATTACATCCGTAGATATTGCTTACATAAATCAAATTTGATGATGTAACACAAAAAATCAAGTATACATTTAACCATACTTTTCAGTTATATCTAGCTAAAGCCTAAATTTAGTACTGAAAAGAACATACTTTACACAGTTATTCATTTTAAATTCTAGCAAGTTACAACTTAAATTATTTAGTATAACAGACCTAAAGATTAAATTTATCTAACAACCTGATATAATTTTCTCTAATAAGCACTCAGAACACACTGTGGTTTATGCGGGTTTAATCCTAACTCTCATCTGTATACATCAGAGTGTATATTTCATACGTGTATACTTGCTTTGGTGATAATATTACCATATGTTTCAATTAACATAGAAAATCGCTAAAAAAATTAATCTGCTTAGACTAAACTATAGCATGACAATATCTAAAGAAAAACGTAATTTAACTAAATATGACACTATGTTCAGTATAATAATCTGCCTTTCCTAGCGTCGTCAATTCTACTTTAATTGACGCGTTTCGGAGAACCTCCATCTTCAAAAACTATATCTATACTGGTCACCAATATTGTGGCTCGTCCTATTTATACTTTTCTAACTCCACCTCGTACCACTTCCTCTATTCAACACGTGTATATTAAAACTTAACGTGTTCGCTTCTGTTATGCGTCACATTTAATAAAAAAGGGACACATACCTCAAGAAATAGAAAACTCAATGAAGGTACTGCATATGGCAGAAAAAGGAAGACGTATGAACATTTTATAGAACTTGGAAATTTTTAAATCTAAATTAAAGGGAGAAAATACAATAAATGAACAGATATCGTCGCAAGCAGATATTATGTTTAAAAAGTTTAAAATTTTCAAAAATTAACAGGAGGGACGACCGTTGAAGAGAAAGTTTGAAAGTAGCCAATCAGAAGCGAGCGAAAACGTCTGATTTTGAAGAGCCAATCGGAAGCGAACACGTTTTGTTTTAATGTACACGTGTTAAATAGAGGAAGTGGTACTAGGTGGAGTTAGAAAAGTATAAATAGGACGAACCATAATATTGGTGACCAGTATAGATATAGTTTTTGAACATGGAGGTTCTCCGAAACGCGTCAATGAAAGTAGAATTGACGAAGCTAGGGAAGGCAGATTATTATACTGAACATAGTGATAATAATCCTAGCAGAAAAGAATATAAAAAGAAATATAAGGGAAGTATCTCAAGCTAAAAAACTACAAACAATTAAACATAAATGATAAACTAAATACAAAATAACTTGCATTAGTATCTGGGATTGTTTTGTTCACAATTCGATCAAATAAATAATATTGAATTGTTTCTGTGTGCGCTGAAAATTTTAATTGCATATATCTTGAAAAGTATAACAGCTGCAAAGTCCGAGCGACCAGACGTTTATTTTAAGGAATTTACAATATATTTTTATTTATTGAATAGAAATATCTAGCACTTGTACAAATGGATATTTAATAAAAAAAAGTTATTAATTAATTTTTAACTTTAACAAGAGCAGTCAAAACATTGTACGAAAATATAACAGCAAAAGTTAAAGTAGCAAAGTCACTAAGGAACTTAACCAAGGATTTTGCCTGTCGCCAACATTGTTCAAGATCTACCTGGAACAGGCACTATACAACTTGAAACGCACTTGTGTGAGAATGGGTGTACCATTAAACGACAACACTTTATACACACACTACTTTGCAGATAACTAAATAGTTAAAGCGCAGGATTATATAAGGATCTAGAATATATGAGTAGGAAATTAATAGATGAATATGATATTCGGAGATTTGAAGTAAACCTAAACAAAACTGAGTGCATGTGCATTGGAGGGAAGAGCAGGAATCGTCTACTGGAACACAACACAAAAATCAAAAGGTGTACTTACAAGTATTTTGGAATGAAAATTACTATTTATGGACTCTTGAACACAGACATAAACAAATATACTAAAAAGATACCATGGAACACCTTGGGAAGGAGAGAAATAAGGATGCTGAACAGCACCATAGAAAATATATTTGTGGGGAAAATCCCATGTGGAAGAGAAGTATGGAAACTGAAACAAAAAACTGGAAAATGTCTTAAAGCTACAGAAATGGATTACTTGCGAAGATCTGCAGTTCGGTCCAAACGAGAGAAGATAAAAAAATGTAAAAATCCGCGAAATCATGGACGCGAAGCAAACCATTGTAGACGATTTGAAGACAAAACAACTTCGTTGGTTTGGTCATGTCCAAAGAATTGACGAAAAATGACTTCCAAACAGATTTTAAAATGGAAACCACAAGGTTCGCAAAAAGAGAGGAAGATCAAGACTGAGTTGGAGAGAAGGAATTGATAAGGAAGTGAGAATGAGGGGATTGGATCAGGATCTGTGTAATTGGTTGTTGAAATTATAAACCAAGTTGTAATTAACTGTAGATCCTTAATTAAACTCCATCGTAGTGTATATGTTGAAAAGATGTATTACGGTAAACTAACACAGTGACATCAGCAAATATTGTAACTCTACCATTACAAAGGTCATTGGTATATATGAGGAACAGAATAGGACCCAAAACTAAACCTTGAGCACACCAAACTGTAAAAATCTATTACTACTCAAATTTTTACCTATGCTAAAACACTGAGACCTTGAATTCAAATACCTCTTATACCAACTGAAAGGCACACATCATACCAGCATCCCATAGTTTATTAAGTAGAATGATATGATCAACATTATATCAGATGTCTTAGTGATATCAATGTAAGCGCTAGATACTTCTCACTGTTATCAACACCGCCCAATAGTGTCTCAAAAAAATTAAATTAGAGCATCTTCGGTAGGTAGAAAGACCGCGTCTAAAACCGAATGAGAAATTTGTTTTTCTTAAAAAAACTTAAAAGTCTTTCTTTAACATTTTTTCAGTAGCTTGCGAAAATGGAAAGAAGTGAAATTTTTCTGAAAATACATGAATTTTTTTATCACCCTTTTCGAAGATAAGAATGACTGAATCTATTTTAAAAAATGTGGTAACTCTTCAGTTTTTAAACTCTAACTGCATAATATGGCAAGCCACTGATTACATGTAGTGATATTTGAGCTCGTATTAGCTATACTAGGAGATTTATTATGTTTTAAATTGGTTTCAGTTCAACTATTTCATATTCATGTATCGTACATGTAAAACCTTGTATCAACATTTTTCTCTCTTAGATTCAGAATAAATAAGATTTTTTTAGATTTTTAGGCATCTCAGTGACAATCATAATTAATGTAACATCTTCTAAGAACTTAAAAAGTTTGTAGACTATTTAAATTAATGTAACGTATTCTAAGAACTTATATAACTGATATGTTATTTACTATATTTAAATTAATGTAAAACTCATCTAAGAATCTAGAAAGTTTGTATGTTATTTATATTAATGTAACATCTTATAGGGACTTAGAAAGTTTGTGGATTATTTACATTAACGGAAACCTCTTCTAACAATTTAGAAAACTTTCAGGCTAATTAAATGTTATAAAAAATATATTATAACTTAAATTTAATGTACTTTAGTTAACATTTTTTTTGATTATTTTCTTTCCTAAAAAAATTAAAACAACCTAAACCGTGAAATGTTAATTATTTTTGAAATATTTAATTTAGTTCTACCTAAGAGCTTCACGTCATCTTTACAATTCAAATCTAAAACTTTTATTATGTAAGAGTAAACAGTATACTTGAACTGATATAGGCTTCCAATACTTGACTTGTTTCTTAAAAGAGTGAGATTGCCTTTGTATTTTTTTTTTTCTCTGAAACTCCTCTTTTACAACGAAGACAGTAAAAGGGAGAAGTTTCATTTGAATGTCTGTGTTTCGAAACTTCAAAGCAACCAAACTTGTAAAACTGCAATAACAGTTTCACAAACTATCTTACCAAGACATGTGCACAAACTGTGTGGTTATAAGAGAGACCTTTATTGTGCAGAACAATTTCATTTAGGACTAACTATATCTGTCAAATATTTGAGCATTAAGAAAATTGTTTTAATATCTAAATTTACAATGAATTAATAATTTTTACATAATACTCAACACTAGATATTGTATTATTGTACTATTTGTAGCCCATTGTTGTTGCTGATTGATCTTGTTATAAGTGTTTTTCTTCTTGATTTAAACTTGTGAAACTAAATCTAAGAATCTAGAAAGTTTGTATGTTATTTATATTAATGCAACATCTTATAGGGACTTAGAAAGTTTGTAGACTATTTAAATTAATGTAAAACTCATCTAAGAATCTAGAAAGTTTGTATGTTATTTATATTAATGCAACATCTTATAGGGACTTAGAAAGTTTGTAGACTATTTAAATTAATGTAACGTATTCTAAGAACTTATATAACTGATATGTTATTTACTATATTTAAATTAATGTAAAACTCATCTAAGAATCTAGAAAGTTTGTATGTTATTTATATTAATGCAACATCTTATAGGGACTTAGAAAGTTTGTAGACTATTTAAATTAATGTAATGTATTCTAAGGACTTATATAACTGATATGTTATTTATTTTATATTTAAATTAATGTAAAACTCATCTAAGAATCTATTTAAAAAGTTTGTATGTTATTTATATTAATTAATGTAACATCTTCTAAGAACTTAGGGACTTAGAAAGTTTGTAGACTATTTAAATTAATATAATGTATTCTAAGGACTTATATAACTGATATGTTATTTACTATATTTAAATTAATGTAAAACTCATCTAAGAATCTAGAAAGTTTGTATGTTATTTATATTAATGTAACATCTTATAGGGACTTACAAAGTTTGTGGATTATTTACATTAACGGAAACCTCTTCTAACAATTTAGAAAACTTTCAGGCTAATGAAATGTTATAAAAAAATATATTATAACTTAAATTTAATGTACTTTAGTTAACATTTTTTTTTGATTATTTTCTTTCCTAAAAAAATTAAAACAACCTAAACCGTGAAATGTTAATTATTTTTGAAATATTTAATTTAGTTCTACCTAAGAGCTTCATGTCATCTTTACAATTCAAATCTAAAACTTTTATTATGTAAGAGTAAACAGTATACTTGAACTGATATAGGCTTCCAATACTTGACTTGTTTTTAAAAGAGTGAGATTGCCTTTTTGTTTTTTTTTCTCTGAAACTCCTCTTTTACAACGAAGACAGTAAAAGGGAGAAGTTTCATTTGAATGTCTGTGTTTCGAAACTTCAAAGCAACCAAACTTGTAAAACTGCAATAACAGTTTCACAAACTATCTTACCAAGACATGTGCACAAACTGTGTGGTTATAAGAGAGACCTTTATTGTGCAGAACAATTTCATTTAGGACTAACTATATCTGTCAAATATTTGAGCATTAAGAAAATTGTTTTAATATCTAAATTTACAATGAATTAATAATTTTTACATAATACTCAACACTAGATATTGTATTATTGTACTATTTGTAGCCCATTGTTGTTGCTGATTGATCTTGTTATAAGTGTTTTTCTTCTTGATTTAAACTTGTGAAACTAATATTATTTTTGTTTATGTTTTCCACTAGTGTTTTTTCGTACTGTTATTGATACTGTTTTTTTATACTTCTAACACTGTTGTTGCTGACTTTGTCATCTTAATGTTGTTCATTTTTCTTATTATATTCGTACTCTTTTACAGTTTTGTTACAGTTTTTGATCTGTTGTTAAAGATTTTATCTTGTGTTACACTTGCATTTTGTTTTTAATGTTATCTAGTTATACTTGTTATAGTGACGTTGATTAACATAGGCTAATTATAATCTTATTAAACTTGTACTTACATTGTTGATATTGCTTTGTCACAATTGTTGTAGTGTTGTTTTTGATTTTGTCTTGTTACACTTGTACTTACATTGTTGATATCGCTTTGTCACAATTGTTGTAGTGTTGTTTTTGATTTTGTCTTGTTACACTTGTACTTACATTGTTGATATTGTTTTGTCACAATTGTAGTGTTGTTTTTGATTTTGTCTTGTTACACTTGTACTTACATTGTTGATATCGCTTTGTCACAATTGTTGTAGTGTTGTTTTTGATTTTGTCTTGTTACACTTGTACTTACATTGTTGATATTTTTTTGTCACAATTGTTGTAGTGTTGTTTTTGATTTTGTCTTGTTACACTTGTACTTACATTGTTGATATCGCTTTGTCACAATTGTTGTAATGTTGTTTTTGATTTTGTCTTGTTACACTTGTACTTACATTGTTGATATTGTTTTGTCACAATTGTTGTAGTGTTGTTTTTGATTTTGTCTTGTTACACTTGTACTTACATTGTTGATATTGTTTTGTCACAATTGTTGTAGTGTTGTTTTTGATTTTGTCTTGTTACACTTGTACTTACATTGTTGATATCGCTTTGTCACAATTGTTGTAGTGTTGTTTTTGATTTTGTCTTGTTACACTTGTACTTACATTGTTGATATTTTTTTGTCACAATTGTTGTAGTGTTGTTTTTGATTTTGTCTTGTTACACTTGTACTTACATTGTTGATATCGCTTTGTCACAATTGTTGTAATGTTGTTTTTGATTTTGTCTTGTTACACTTGTACTTACATTGTTGATATTGTTTTGTCACAATTGTTGTAGTGTTGTTTTTGATTTTGTCTTGTTACACTTGTACTTACATTGTTGATATTGTTTTGTCACAATTGTTGTAGTGTTGTTTTTGATTTTGTCTTGTTACACTTGTACTTACATTGTTGATATCGCTTTGTCACAATTGTTGTAGTGTTGTTTTTGATTTTGTCTTGTTACACTTGTACTTACATTGTTGATATTTTTGTCACAATTGTTGTAGTGTTGTTTTTGATTTTGTCTTGTTACACTTGTACTTACATTGTTGATATCGCTTTGTCACAATTGTTGTAATGTTGTTTTTGATTTTGTCTTGTTACACTTGTACTTACATTGTTGATATTGCTTTGTCACAATTGTTGTAGTGTTGTTTTTGATTTTGTCTTGTTACACTTGTTTTACTTATGATATTGTCTTGATGTCTTTTTTTTATACTCGTTGTAGTGTTGTTGTTGTTGAATGTGTTGCTTTCTTATACTTTATGCCCTATTATTGTTGATTTTGTTTTATTATACTTATTATAATATAATTAATGATGTTATCGTGTTATATTGTTGATGTTAGTTTTTTGATGTATTATTTAAAAATGCTAATAACAAGAAATGTAAAATATCTGAATAAGTTTTTAACAAGAATTTATTAATTTAAAAAGATTTACTACAGTACAGTCTAAAGTATCTTTCATTGAATGTCGTTTTATTGGTAAATAAAGTAAATGGAAACAATTTCCCTTTGTATCAATCTAAGGGTCTTTACTTGTGAACTAAAGCCTGCTTTTAGGAAAATTGGATTCCCAAATACATCACAATTTCTTTAGACGTAGAATTTATTATGCATTAATTTTTCTTATAACTAAATACAAACGTGAAACACCTTTTGCCACAAAATTTAAACAATCTGATTTGTTATGAGCAGAGTTATTAAATAGACTAGTTTGACAATTATTCTGTTCATAACAATTTAGTTTGTTTTTCTTTGTGGCAAATGTGTTTTTGTTTTGTAATGCTTTATCACACTACTGTCGTCTTTGCACAACTGTAAATTTGTTTATATTTAAAAATAATTTACTCTTTCATACTCTAAAACAACTGGAACTAGATTGTTTGTAATTAAAGGGGAATCGATCAGTGTCAAATATTACAATCCCAATGTAAACACCCTTGGAAATATTTTTTGAAGTATATATTTTTTAAAAAAATTTTTGACGTTTTGAATTATTTAAAAAATAATAGATTATTTAGTTCTAATTTTGTTTTAATTTCATTTATTTATGTTTTAATTTTGTTTAACAAAAAATATTTTATTTACAATTTATGTTCGGAAAAATTAATCGTATGTAATAAAATTTTAAATAAAAAAAAACAATATGCCAGTCGAAGGGTTGTGTGGGGCATGCGTATGGAAGAATAACGAATAACCAAGAAGTTGTTAGATGACAGATTGGCACGAAGAAGATGACGTGGTAGGCCGAAGAGGAGATGTATGCAGAACGTGGAGAATGTGGATGATTGTGTGCGTTCGAAGATGGTGAAAGTCCAGTCTAGGCAGGAATGGAGACGGGTTGTGAGAGATGCCAAAGCCCTACAGAAGTAAAAACCTCAAAAATTGAAGTAATAAATGTTCATTGTTGGTTTGTATTGGTCCAATTATAATAATTATTTTATTGCTAAATCTAAACTACACTCAACTGTTATTATGGAAAATGAACACTTGTCTACATCATTATCATACAAATATAAAATATCGTTACTGCACGTTATATATTAAATTTTCTAACAATTATGATGGCTGACCTAGGCATTAAATAAACTTATTTAGGTACAATATGCAATATCTATTTAACTGTAAACAGTGTTGTCCTTCATGGGTTAGGGATGTTATAATGGCGTTAATTATAATTTAAATATTTATTATTAAACTTGTTTATATCAATACCTTTTTAAAAAATTGTAAATGTAAAACAGGTTAGTTACAAACGCGTTATGAACCCAAATCCCTCATTTTCATAAGCAGAAATCGTACCACTGAGTCAGGAATACGTAAAGAAAACAATCACCTCACTGGTAGACTCAAATTCACTTCATGATTACTAATAATCTGTATACTGTAAGCGTGATTATTTTTTACGTGTTGTTGTGATATCGAAAGTTTGTACTTGCCTCATACAAAAAAGTGTTAGGCCTGCCTAATGACATTTTCACGTCACAATATTTGTTACATATATGATATTTGTGTTATAATTATGTTATTAAACAATGTTAAGTTATATTGTGTTATAATTATGTTATTAAATAATATTAACTTACATTGTGTTATAATTATGTTATTAAACAATGTTAAGTTACATTGTGTTATAATTATGTTATTAAATATAGTTAACTTACATTGTGTTATAATTATGTTATTAAATAATGTTAAGTTATACTGTGTTATAATTATTCAATTAAGGAAAAATATCAAAATCAAAACAACAAAATCTCGGATCCCTCGATCTTGTACAGAGTTAATGTGTTAACCCTTATTCTACCAGCACTGGCAACGATTTACAGAATATTACTGTATTTTATTATCTATTTCAATAGTTTACCATTTAATTTGCTTAGCAATTCTGTGTTCATAAAGACTTATAGAATTTTTTTGTTTTTATGTTACAGTTGTGTAAATGGAGTCAGTTTTGAAAAACTTTTAAACATCTCGTATAAAGAAATAAAGTTTTTTTGCCTAAAATAGAATATATTTTTACACTTTTTTTGTAGCAGTTCTAAGTCTTAAAACACATAATTAGTGCTAGATTTTGAACATATTATTTCAAAAAATTGCATCCTCCAAGGAGGCTCTCATTTCTAATCTTCCATCCAAAAATTGTGTTAATCCGTCAGTGGTTTCGGGTCACATCTTCCAGTAATATAACCTATAGTTAATCCGGTGGTCTAGTTGTGGTTTCGATTCCCGGCCAGGGCTTGGGTCATTCATCTTCCAGTCGGACGTTAAAAAAAAAAAAAAAAAAAAAGTAATATTAACCTATAGTTAAACACGCAAAAACACAAACACATTTTGCCGCCTCGGTGGTGGGGTCTAGTTGATAGCGTACTCAAACAAAAGGATAATACATTTATTTCAAAAAAGTGTAAATAAAACCTTTTTTATAAAATTTTAAAATCTGTTTCACCCCGAGGACCCCGAGGACCCGGGTTCGATTCCCGGCCAGGGCTTGGCATTTTCATACGCTATAAATCATCCCATCGTCTTTATTAGCCCAAGTGTGCGCAATAGTCGTACGTTAAAAAAAAATAATTAATTCAGAACATCCAGAGAAATGTTTAACTCGTGTAAAACATGTTTAAGGCGAAAAGCACATTGAGGCTATTATCGCCTCCCTAAATGTAACTGTGAGTGTAAAGTGTTAAAGTTATACATGTATTGAGGCTATTATGTATGTGTGTGAGTGTGTGTTAAAGTTGTGTGTGTGTGTGTGTGTGTGTGTGTGTGTTAGACTCGGGTACCGCGAGGGACGTCTAAATCCTCTCAATAGGTGCAACTAGTCTGCACCCCCCTTGCGGGGTGTTTATGAATCTATCTACATTTGGTTTGTAATATAAATCTATTTTAATTATTTTTTAAAATTATATACAACGTGTTTTCTGTTGATAGAGAATGTCTTTTAGGGTTCGATTTACCTAAAAGCAGGCTTTGTTTGCATATAAAGACTTTTAGATTGATACAAAGAGAAATAGCCTTGATTTCCATTATGTAGATCTACCAATAAAAAGACACTTCTTGACAAAACCTCCGGCCCCACTTCAATTAATCGTTATTCGAATGAATAAATTCTGTCAACAACTCATTCATTTGTTCTAGATTTCTTGATATTAATACATATATCAATATAAATGTAGTGCGTTATCAATATTCTGTAACACATTTCAAACCGTTTGACAGATTAAATAATATTTTAGTAATTTAATAATGAAATTTTCTCCAGTAGTTTTTTAGCATTTATCTTAGTGTCGCCAACCTGGGCCCACATCGTTGGGAAGCCAGGCTCTGCCTGTCACAAGCCAGGACAAAGTGGCGAGTGATAGAGGAGTAACACCTCTTTAAAAAACCGGGGTCCATCTGGCTCCGGATGGTAGCACCCTGTAAGGGCCCCTGCCTAGGGTTACTAGGTGGAAAAGCATGAGCAATGGACAAACACGCGGAATGTAATACCCCAGGTGGCAGACCAGCTATTCTGGAAAATCCACCTCTAAGGAGGTCGGTCCCGAGGATTCTGGGGGACCATCTATTGCTTGATGACAATCCTTTAAGAGAAGTTCACTAATAAATAGATCTCCAAATTCATCTGGAAGTATATACAAGGAATCTAATGCTATCCTGTTAGAAGAAAACAAAGATATGCGCAAAAACTTGAAGACATTGAGATTGTCATAAAACAGTTAAGGCAAGAAGTAATGCAGTTAAAAACAGAAAATGATATACTTAAGAAAGAAAAACTATTAAAATCTGCAAACCAACTGAAGTATTCAGTCGTGAAGAAAGATTTAGCAATCAAACGGAAGATGTTTCAAATAAAATTGATGCTGGTAACTCCAAACAGAGGAACAATACAGAGCCAATTAATTATGAGACAGATGAAGATGTGCTAGCTGAAGAAGTTGGTTGGATAACAAATAAAAGGAGGGAAAAGAAAAATCGCAAAAAGAAAAGCGAGTGAGTTACCCAATTGTTCTCCTGAGCAACTTGAGAGTAACAACCAACAAAATTGTTCTCAGTCAAATGTAAGAAAAGAGCCAAAACCTCCACCGGTAGTTATCAGCAGTGTAAAGAATTATGATAGGTTGTATACCATCCTAAAGGCAAAAGAAATCAAATTCAAAGCCATGTCCCTTAACAACGATCAAGTAAAGATTAATGTTGAGGATAGAGCAGCATTTAAGTTAACAATAGATTGTCTTCACGAACACAGCATGCAATGGCATTCGTATGAGGACAAGCAGACTCGAAATATAAGAGTCATGGCAAGAGGACTGCCTCCTTCTACCGATTCTCAGAAAATCATTAAAGAGCTAAAAGAACGAAAGCTTGCATGTGTAGATGCTGTCAACATAATGAAAAAGGAAAGAGTTAAAACAGGTGAAGGAACATTTGAAATCGTCAAAGTGCCTTTACCGCTGTTTATGTTGTCTTTTGACCACAAAGAAGATATACAAGCCATATACAGGATCAAGGATATTCTTGAGATGACAGTCAAAATTGAGCCATTAAGAAGATCAAACTACATAGCTCAGTGTAAACGCTGCCAGTTGTATGGTCATACACAGAGATTCTGTAACAGAGAACCAAAGTGTGTAAAGTGTGCAGGCAATCATTTAACGCAGGAATGCACAAAAAGAAGAGACACAAAACCCAAATGTGCTAACTGCCACGAAGAACACCCTGCCAACTATAGAGGATGTTTGGTAGCTAAAACATTCCAAGAAAGGAGAAACAGACTAGTACAAGAGAAATCCAATGATAAAGCTGGACGAAAACCTCACAAAACAAATCCGGAAGTTAGTAAGGGAACATCATACGCACGAATTGTTGCTGGTAATGAAGGACCACAAGTTAAAGAACACAATACAGATGAACTGTTATTAAAGATAATTTCTAGGTTAGATAAACAGGAGAAGATACTGGAATCCTTCAAAGAAAGGTTAAGTAAGCTCGAAAGTATTATACCACCCGTCGTAAGGAAGAAAAGTGGTAAATAAAGATCTTCGTATCGCAGTTTGGAATGCAAATGGAATCATACAGAAAAAACAGAATTAACAGCATTCCTAGATCTTCAACAAATTGATATATGTCTTATTTCTGAGACTCATTTAACAATGGAATCTTGTATTAAATTTAGAAACTATAATTTCTATCATAGCGTACACCCAGCGAATGCCGCTAGAGGAGGTAGTGGAATAATAATCAAAGCCAATATTTCTCATTATGAGGAATTTAAAATAGAAACTGAAGAAAACCAAGTCACGGCGATAACAATCAAAACTAGAAGAGGAAATATAATGATAGCTGCAATCTACTGCCCACCAAAACATAAGCAAAAAAAAGACAGCTATCTTAATGTTTTAAAGAGATTAGGAGATAGATTTTTAATTGGTGGTGATTTTAATGCCAAAAATACAGTGTGGGGTTCCAGGCTTACAACAGCTAAAGGCAAAGAGTTGCATGAAGCCGCTTCAGCGCTGGGTTGCAGTTATCAGTCTTCAGGGAAACCAACATACTGGCCTGCTGACCTGAAGAGGATCCCAGATCTGCTAGACTTCTTTATTTGTAGGAAGATATCACACAATTATATAACAATTGATGAAAACTTTGACCTGGAGTCAGATCATTCACCAATAATTCTAACACTTAGCGAAAATATCATTAAAACTGAAAGGGTCCCACACTGGTTAACAAGAACACAGATTGGGAGGGCTTCCAAGAAGCACTGAATACACACATCTGTTTAAAGGTACCGCTCAAGACCAATGGACAGTTGGATCAAGAAGCTGCCAAATTTGAAAAGGATATTCAGCAAGCAGCCTGGGCAAATACCCCGGATGTCAGAAGATGTATGGCTGGTATCAGTTATCCTAAAGAAATTACGGAGTTAGTAGCTGTTAAAAGGAAATTAAGGAAAAGATGGCAACATACACGCTCGCCTGAAGACAAAAATAGGTTAAATAATGTTGCTCAAAGGTTAAGAAGGAAATCTTGCAATTTAAAAACGAGTCCATAAATAAATACCTAAGTAATGTAACGCATACTAAGGAAACGGACTATTCGCTCTGGAGAGCCATTAAAAATTTAAACGACCTTGCATACATAGTCCCCAATTAGGTCTGCAGATGGAACCTGGGCGAAGGATAAACAAGGGAAAGCAGATGTATTCGCTACATATTTAGAACAAGTATTCCAACCTAATATAAACTTTCAATCTCAACAAGAAAATATAACAAATAGAATTAATCTTGACTATAATGTACTTTCACAACAAAATAATGAACATAAAATAGATCTTGTAACTAAAGAGGAAGTGGCTAGGGAAATTAAATTTAACATAAATTCAAAAAGCCCCTGGTTACGATTTAATAACTGGAGTAGTACTGAAACAGTTACCAAGGACAGCCATTATAAAACTTACTAACCTTATAAATGCAGCTTTCGGTTGAAGCATGTACCAGACATCTGGAAAATGGCCGAGGTAATTATGATCCCGAAGCCCGGCAAGCCACCTAATGAACCTACATCATATAGACCAATCTCACTACTTCCAATAGTTTCAAAGGTATTTGAAAAACTGTTACTTAAAAGACTCAAACCAGTTATAGAGATAAACAATCTCATACCTACCCATCAGTTTGGGTTTAGGGATAAGTATTCAACTATTGATCAAGTGCACAGAATAACCAACATTATTGAGAAAGCATATGAAGAAAAGAAAATTTGCTCCGCCGTGTTCTTAGACGTTGCCCAGGCCTTTGATAAGGTCTGGCACGAAGGGCTAATCTCTAAGCTGAAAAATATTGCCAAAAACATATTCTGAAATTTTGAAGTCCTACATAATTGGCAGAATGTTTTGGGTTAGGCAGGAGGGAACATTCTCTAGCATGAGAGAGATTAAGGCGGGTGTACCTCAGGGCAGTGTTCTGGGACCCTTGCTTTATCTTCTCTACACAGCTGATATCCCGCAGCCGGATTGTGTGTCAATCGGCACATTTGCTGATGACACAGTTTTCTTGGGTGTGGAGACAGTAGTAAAGTAGCAGCTGTAAAACTGCAACAAGCATGCGATGAGTTCGTTACCTGGACCAAAAGTGGCGAGTTAAAATTAATGAGGGTAAATCGGTGCATGTTGACATTACTTATAAAAAGTATAAGTATGTTCCGATAGTAATTAATAGCACAAATATTCCATTCAATAACACTGCAAAGTATCTTGAATGAACTTAGATGTGAAGCTGCGATGGGCAGAGCACATAAAAAAAGAAAAGGACAGAACTTGACATAAAGTATAAAAAAATGTACTGGCTGATTGGTAGGAAATCACAACTGTCAGTACACAATAAACTTGTATTATACAAACAAATACTTAAGCCTGTATGGTCCTATGGGATCCAGCTTTGGGGTTGTGCAGCTAAAACCCAAATCAAAAAAATCCAAGTCTTCCAAAATAAAGTTTTAAGGAACATTGTTGACGCCCCATGGTATTATCGTAATGACGACCTTCACAGGGACTTAAAAATTCCAACAATCAGAGAAGAAGCTAAGAGACTGGCAGCAAAGCACGAGGAGAGACTCCACTCACACATCAGCACTGATATTCTGCAGCTCCTGGAAAACACTCATTTAGAGAGAAGGCTAAAAAGACAGCAACCGTTTGAACTGGTTTAGTGTAAATACTGGGACCTCTGTTGGGAGTTCTCAGTTGTGATTAATTTATTTTAGAATAATATTGTAGGTTAGTCATCTAGTGACTAGTGACAATTGTATAGTAATAATAATAAATTATTATTATAAATAAAAAAAAAAAAAAAAAAAAATCTTAGTGTGGCGATAAAATAAATATTGTTTTTTAATTTATAGTCGGTAATATTTTTCTATGAAATAAAGTGTACTCTTTATATAATATCTAAATTTCATTTAAATTTCAACAGCGAAAAACAATATTATTCTTAAACACAAAACGATACGATTTTCCAAAAATGATTTCACTGACCAAAGCTAAACAGTATCTTGTTGATACTGAACGCAATATGATTTCATCAAGCAAATTGATATTGACGCAAAGGTTATCCTGCTAATGACGTGTAAACACAACTGCGGGGCGGATAAACAAAGCAGAATTGATTGAATCACAGAAACTCGTGGACTATTTATCTTGGCTAACATTAAGGCTATAAAATACTTATAATCTGTAAAATTTTCTTCTCTCTCATCGGTAGTAGGCTTACCTGACAAAATTATTTCCGCAGGGAGGAGAAGAAGTAAAATTAACCACGACAAACTTGAACAAACCATTGTTTCCTTCTTACAACAGGCATTGTTGTTCCTCAGCCGCCAGCAAGCTTAAATTTAGGCCATATTTTAACTTTACTTTCATACTTCTTTGTCGAGTATAAGTTTATTCAGGCAACAATTTCTACTCACTTGCTAGTCTATATACGCGCGTAGTTATAATCCCGAATGAATATTACAGTTTCGATGTTTAAAATTTCTGTTATTCAACTAAAAATAAAAATCATGTATCATGTTTTCTCTACCTTTTTATTTTAATACGATAATTTGTTCGAAAACACTACAAATTAACCATAAACTAGTTAATAACGTAACTAGCTTACGTTGTATTAGTTTTTACCGACATAACCTGAAACTTATTTCGCCTGTCAGCCGGTCAATGAAATCAGCTGATTTTTACTTATTAATATAAAACAACTGATCTTTTAATACAACTACCAAATCGGTCAAAAGTCTTCGTAGTTTCCGTAGTGCCGGTTATCGTGTGTGCCTCACATGCGCGAGGTCCCCGGTTCAATCCCGGCGGAAACACAGTAATTTTTAATTGTAAATGATTTAATATGAGACTTGTGACGTGAAAAATATACTGTTATATATCAATATAAACATATTGATTCCTCGCGTACGTCCCACAAAATCCATCATCAAAGCCAGCCGAGTTACTAAAACAATTAATTAGCTTTAAAATATTTCAGTTTCCAGTTTGCAGTTTCATGCTAAGAATAAATTATCTTTTTAATTTTCAAAGAATACTTATTTACTTGTACAAGCTTCTCCTATATTTAAAAAGACGTTTATGTCTGAATACTTAATTTATTTCGGTTAAGCTGAAGTGTAGACATCGAAAGTACGATACCGTGATAAATGTAAAACACATTTAAAACATTTTTAACCAATAAAAAAATAAAGGGTACAGAACACTGCACTAATTTTATCGTGAATCTATAACCACAGAAAATGACTACCCACATGTACAGTACTACACACATAAATTCATTTTTTTGTGCTATAACCAAGTGGAATGTACGTTGCTAGACCTTGGCAAACAATTTCGTTTCGAAAGTTTTATCAGATAATGATAAGGTAAGAGTCTTGTCTAAAAATCGGTTTCTTCTCAAATTTTAATTATAATGCAGAATAGGATTTTGAAGAGCCAATCAGAAGCGAACACGTTAAGTTTAATGTACATGTGTTGAACACAGGCACGTAAATAGAGGAGGGGTACGAGGTGGAACTGGAAAGTTATAAATAGGACGAGCCATAATATTGGTGACCCGTATAGAATGGTTTTTGAAGATGGAGGTTCTCCGAAACGCTTCAACGAAAGAAGAATTGACGAAGCTAGGGAAGGCAGATTATTATACTGAACATAGTAATAATGCAGAATTATGATTCATCCATGGGGGGGGGTCAAAAAATCTGTTAAAAACAAATTGCCTTTCCTATGTAGCCTAAGGCGAGGCAGTCAAGATTAAGATCAATACCATGGTTCAGTTCACGATTGTACTTGCAGGTGAGGCAGTCAACAGTATCAAAGGTCAGTTCACGATTATTGCATACTAAGTTGAAGATTTACGGCTTCCGTTAGCCAAGCCTAGAACAACCTACTGGTCCGAGCTCTGGGACCTGACTGACCAAAAATTGGTTCCTGGGTATTCGCTGCGCTAAAGTGTATAAAAAGAGGCTGCTGTAGCTGCAGCAGTCAGTCGATCGTTGACCTTGCTCAAGAATATTTAGCAATCCAGAGGTTCCCGATCTTTTTCGGTTTGCGGCTCCCTAAATAAACGGATTTGTTTCCGTGGCGCCTTTAATATATCAGTTTTTTCTAAATTTTTGACTTTCTTGAAAAATTGGAAAACTTTCCTTTTTAAAAGCGTTAAAGTTGCTAAATTCTTGGACTTTTGTCAGCATACACGATTGTTGGCGTAAAAATTCGAGAATTGTAAATTCCAAGAAAATTGCCGAATTTTTCGCGGCGCCCCGGGGAGCCGCGGCGCATACTTTGGGAATCACCGGAGCAATCTGTTGTCGACTCCGATAGAGAATATTAGTCAGCAGATCGCCAACCCCGCTTGAGAATATTGAGCAGCATAGTGGTTAGACTATCGTCGAGTACTACGGAAAAAGGTACTCTGCCAAGTACCAGATAGGTAACTTGAGCGATGTAAAAATTAATAATAATTCTGAAGCCTTAGATTATTTAGGATTCCGAAAACTCAAGAATGTTGAACACTTCCTTACACTTGAGAGTATTGAAGCATCTTAATCCTTAGGCATAAGAATATTGAGCGTTAACTCCGTAGGCTCGAGAATATTGAGCACCCGAAACCTTGCTTTCGAAAATATTGAACTCTAGGATTTGTGTGTGTGCGCGCGCGCACGCGCGCCTTGAGTACACGAGTGGGAGCAGTATAAGCTAGAGGTATGGTGGAGTTGCTAAGACCACCAGCTGATGAGCAGCTGCCTCCGCCGGAGCTAGTGTACAAAAGAAGTTATTTTCACTCATTTTTTTATAAATCTGTTGAATTATTGAGTCACAATTTCTTCCATAATTTGCGACCAAAATAGATATTTTAAAACGAACTAGAACATAAAATAATTTGAGCCTTTGAAAATTTGCTTTTTTTAACCAAACTTATAGATTCTAAAACAGAAGACGGGATAATTAAATCAGGATATATGAGTGTTCATTTGTTTCTGGACGAACGAAATGGATTATTATGGTATATTTTGAAAAGTGAATGTAATACAATTTTGAATGATTTTAATTTGTTGAAATCCTTTAAACATTTCCTACTTTATAGCCTATTTGTTACGCCATCACATTCAAGTATGCAAGGAATAACAATTAAACATTTCCTACTTTATAGCCTATTTGTTACGCTATCACATTCAAGTATGCAAGGAATAACAATTAAACATTTCCTACTTTATAGCCTATTTGTTACGCCATCGCATTCAAGTATGCAAGGAATAACAATTAAACATTTCCTACTTTATAGCCTATTTGTTACGCTATCACATTCAAGTATGCAAGGAATAACAATTAAACATTTCCTACTTTATAGCCTATTTGTTACGCCATCGCATTCAAGTATGCAAGGAATAACAATTAAACATTTCCTACTTTATAGCCTATTTGTTACGCTATCATATTTCCTACTTTATAGCCTATTTGTTACGCCATCGCATTCAAGTATGCAAGGAATAACAATTAAATTTTAAATGCTGTTTTCAAAATTTGTAATCATAATTTAATGTAAAGAAAATAAACAAAGTAAGTCTGTACCGATTTGCTTAATTAATGTCGGATGTGGTTTGAATGAAGAAGCTGTCAAACAGTGTTTGTTGTATTATTATGTATTCTTATTACTACTACTACTACCTATGCAAATTAGTATACATTTACATCATTGTATTTATGATTTTAAGCAAATTTTCTTAAAATAATATTAATTAATCTATTATTATTATTATATCTAATATCATAATATATATTATTATCTAATATTATATATAATATCTAGATATCATTATATCTATTATTATTATTAATATCTAGTAATTAATTTTTAAAATTTTTATTTTAAATTTATTGGCATAATAACCTGTTTATACTCATAATTTAGCAACTATATTTATTACAATTATTTTGAGAGTTGCTGGGTTGTATTATTATTATTATTATTAAATATGTTGTATTATTATTATTATTTTTTTATTTTTTTTTTTTTAAGGCGGAAAGCACATTGAGGCTATTATCGCCTCCCTAAAAGTAAGTGTGAGTGTAAAGTGTTAAAGTCGTAAGTGTAAGTGTGTGTTACTCGGGTACCGCGTGGGACGTCTAAATCCTCTCAACAGGTGCAGACAGCATGCAAACTATCTGGGGGGGTATGTTGTATTAATTAACCATAAATCATAGCCTTTAACATTAGGCACAAACTATGCTTGTATTCACCAGCAATATAATTTAAATTATAATTATAAATTTAACTTAAAGTGTTTACACAGTACAGATATAAAATAAAACATTGCCATTCATGCACTGCAACCTTTGCAGACCTAAACCAGAGTTGCACAGTTACAGCAACGTCTTCAGCCTTAGTTTCTCCATAAAGCCTAGGATTTGGAGAGGTTTCAAGGTGTACGTAGCTGCCTCTCTTACTTTTTATCCTTATCACAGAGGTTATGCCCCATTTGGCCAGCTTTTTGTTGTGCAGTGAATTCGCTAATTTTGTATTGTTGCTCATGCTGTTCCCATAAGTAGCTAGGGAAGTTATACCCGCCCACATGCATGGGTAAGGCTAAAATACACTGGGAGGTTCCCAGATATTACAGTGCTCAGTTTGATACGAGTATTATTAGGACGGAGGCATACACTCCATTAGCACAGGTAGCTTTATACTTTAGTTATTCAGGTTATGTAGAGCAGTGATTGTGTCTCGAGTAGATGAGTGGGAGTAAACAGTATGAGCTAGAGGTACGGTGGTATCCATAAACTCATCAGCCGCTCACTTCAGCTGACACAGCCGTAAAAAACAAAACACTTAGTAAAAATCCAATATTCAACAGTAAAAACTTTTAAGTATGTATTGATAAATACATTAGGCTAGCGTAAATGTCAGCAATATAAAGAAAAGTATTGGACTGGTATGTAATATGTTGATTGATTACTTAAATAGAAATAAATTTATCAAATTTGTGAAAAAATAGTGTTTTATTTTCCTTTTTTTTTACTCTCAAATTATTAATCTATGAACATTACTACTAATTACTGTACAGAGTAGCCAAATATTCCCTATCATTGATACCATAATAACTTTCTTAAGAAAATTGAAATGTTTAATTTAAAATAACTAACGTAAAGTTCATTAAACAAAAATTCGTCTGATAAGGTTTTTTTACATTATAAAAGAATATTGTAATGTAAAACCTACTTAAAACAACTTTACATTTTAATATCTTTCTTTTAAACATATTATTAAGTACTGTATCACTAATAAACAACTAATTGTAATTCACCTTGCTGCAAGATTAAAATACTGTTGTTTCAAAACAGATACTTTTGTTTATTTTAAGGCAAAAAGCACATTGAGGCTGTTATCGCCTCCCTAAATATAAGTGAGTGTAAAGTGTTAAAGTCGTAAGTGTAAGTGTGTGTTAGACGTGTACTGCGGGGGACGTCTAAATCCTCTCAATACGTGCAGCTAGTCTGTACCCCCCTGCGGGGTAAAACAGACACAACAAACTACAATTTTGTTACTATAACACGTCATTTTATTTTTGAAGCGAGTTCTATCATTCTTCCAGGGCTGCAGACCTTGCTGTTAATACACAAAACAGAAACTGTGTTTTTACACATTTCAATTTTTTTTTTTTTTTTTTTTTTTTTTTTTTTTTTGGTGTTCAACGTCCGACTATTGTGCACACTGGGCTAATGCAGACGGTGGGATGATTTATAGCGTATGAAAATGCCAAGCCCTCGCCGGGAATCGAACCCGGATCCTCGGGGTGAAAGCCTAGTACGCTATCCACTAGACCAGGGGTCTCCAAACTTTCCAGCCTTAGGGCCATACTGATTACTCCAGTAAGTTCCGAGGGCCAAAACCATATTATCATTGTTGCCAGTGGTAAAAAGTGAAATAGTCCACTGATGAAAAAAAAAGTCCGAAAAAGTACGCAACGTTTAAAAAAGGCTGCAAATCGGACTAAAGTCCGCAAAACGGCAACACTGCATATTATTAATTTTCCTGTCATTATCTGTAATTTCTAGATTAGTCGTAGAGTACGAGCCATGAGGAGTAACGTGACACGACATCTGGTGGACACAAGCGGAAATAGGTAGTACCTTCTATCGCTAACAGATGACGCTAATAGCACGTACAGAATAATCTCGTTGGTTCGAGAAAGTTCTGGTGTATTCCACTCACTTCTAGATGGCAGTAATTGGAATATATAAGAAGGCTAGTGGCGCAACCACAAGTCAGTTCCTATGACACTGTTGTGAAATAAAATAGTGCGTACCTCCTTAAAACGTGTTTGTGCGTGTTTAAGTTTAAGACATCTTTGTTACAGTATTTTGATTTGAATTGTTGCTTTTGTGTGTGATTTAGTAGTATGGAAAAGAAGCGAAAAATTGATAGTGAATGCTTATCACAAAAACAATAACAATAAGTCTACAACAATGTTATGAGTAGTTAGCCCATGACCATATCAATGTAGATGTCATATTAATTCAACATAAAATTAGAATACTTCAGTAAACTAAATTTAATTTGCTATAAAAAATATGTTCTCTAAAAGGAGTTTTCAAGTATGCTAGCTCTCCGCGGGCCGGATGTGACCCTCGGGCCGTAGTTTGGAGACCCCTGCACTAGACCACCGAGGCGGCTATTACACATTTCGAATTTCGTGCGTTTCGAACCTTGATTTTAATACACATTAATGTTAAAAAGACATTAATATTTTTATTTTAAATGTTTTGAACGGAATAATAATCTTGATATTAATACACCGTCCCCAACAAAGTTCAGCTGAAAACTACGCTACGCTATTT
Organism: Callitettix versicolor; assembly: GCA_022606455.1. Lineage (NCBI taxonomy): Eukaryota > Metazoa > Arthropoda > Insecta > Hemiptera > Cercopidae > Callitettix > Callitettix versicolor. The sequence goes on along the minus strand of CM040188.1, from coordinate 63,804,715 downwards.
ATTCAGAGCCTTCCTTGATTATAACAAAGTATGTACGTAATTTCCGAGTGAAGACGCAGAGATAAAACGAAACACAACGTTAACTAAGAATTGTCTCCTTCAAACATCAGGCTTTCTTCTCATTCGCCTCCAGGCTTAGGTTAGCTCTTGTTATTTAAATTCTCTTTCTCTTTGATCCTAGACAAATTTCCTTCGTCTAATGATTACGAAATGTCATTACATTCAAATTTCAATTTGGAAATTCAAAGTAAAGGTGTTTTTATTTATTCTACAGTTGAATATTTCATGAAAGAAAAAATAATATAAGAAAAAATACAATGTAGTTTTATATAACTTTATAACTGAAAATAAATTACGTTTTATTTTTTTTAAAACTTATTTTTTTTAGTCTTTTTAGCGAATTTTAATCGGAAAATGATCAGTTGGAGCGGCCAGTCTGGAAATAATCTTTCGAAAATAATTTTATCATATTCTTTTTCGAAAATTTGATATTATAATCGTTCTAAACTGTAAAATGAAATTGAAAATACAAAGATGAATCATGACCATTGTTAAATCAATTTCTTAATTTCAAAGAATTTTGAAAATTAAAACGCTGCTTTTTAAAGCTTTTATAATTGTGAAACCATATTTTCAAAAAGAAAAAACAATTGAGACAAAAAATGATTTGAAATGGACTCCATTTTTAAATTATTTAACGGATTTTGCTGGGTAACAAACTAAAAAGTTGGGGCTTGCGCCGTTTGAATCAAATTTGACCGAAAATGAAAATGCTAATACACGTAGATGTAAATGTCAATAAGATTATTTATACATCTTATTAACAATAATCAAAAATTAATCGAAGTTAGGTCCGGCTCTAGGTCTCACCACGGTAGCCCCAAAGGAAATTTGCTAAAACCTGAAAGCCTAATTTCCCGTTATTTATTACTCCTGTTATTAATGTTTATTCTGACATTAATTAATTGACTATACCAGACCAATCATTTAAACGCACAAATTTTAATTGCATGCCGTGTTGCAGTTATTAATTGGCATCATTGGATTTAATAAGCACAGCATTACATTTAGTTCGACATCTGACTTGATAAATTTTTACAACTTCACTGGCATGTAATTAAATCTGTACCGATTACGTGATTATTGTAGACAATTACCAGGAAATCTGGGTAATTTTTGTCAGTTTGAGAGGTGACAATGCCCACTAATGGCTATGGCGCATTTCTCCCCCAAAAATCAGTTTCCTTCCACAAAATTCGATAACTGTCTTTACTATCCTTCAGTGACAAAAAAGGTCATTGTTTTAATGTACATATAAAAACAAGTCACTTGTCAAAACTCGCATTATAAAATAAACGCTGACAATCGATCTATTCTCGCAAATTTGTTACCCTTCTAGGATAATATTTAAACGTTGTTTTTAATTCAAAACCAGGGTAATTTGGTTTAAAATTACTTGCCTTTTAAAACCTTTTATTAATGTTGCCACCCCTATGGTAAGTAGGTTTAAATTTACTATTATGGGTGCATTTTAAGTCCCCTCAATTTGGCTGCCCCTGTGGTAAGTGGGTTTAAAATTATTTTTTATTTTAGAAAGTTTTAATTTCGAAAGTCTCTAGAGTAAGGAGGTATTATCATTTTTATTTTAGAAAGTTTTAATCTCGAATGTCTCTAGAGTAAGGAGGTATTATCATTTTTATTTTAGAAAGTTTTTTTAATTTCGAAAGTCTCTAGAGTAAGGAGGTATTATCATTTTTATTTTAGAAAGTTTTAATCTCGAATGTCTCTAGAGTAAGGAGGTATTATCATTTTTATTTTAGAAAGTTTTTTTAATTTCGAAAGTCTCTAGAGTAACGAGGTATTATCATTTTTATTTTAGAAAGTTTTATTCTCGAATGTCTCTAGAGTAAGGAGGTATTATCATTTTTATTTTAGAAAGTTTTAATCTCGAATGTCTCTAGAGTAAGGAGGTATTATCATTTTTATTTTAGAAAGTTTTAATTTCGAAAGTCTCTTAGAGTAAGGAGGTATTATCATTTTTATTTTAGAAAGTTTTTTTAATTTCGAAAGTCTCTAGAGTAAGGAGGTATTATCATTTTTATTTTAGAAAGTTTTAATTTCGAAAGTCTCTAGAGTAAGGAGGTATTATCACTTTTATTTTAGAAAGTTTTAATCTCGAATGTCTCTACAGTAAGGAGGTATTATCATTTTTATTTACTTATCTTAATATTTTCAATAGCTGTGATCAGATTTTTTTATAACAATATTTATTTTATACCCTTTAATAATAATTGATACAAATAAATTTTGCCACCCTCCAAAAATGCTGATGGATTTTGCACCATGTGCCCTCCCTGGTGCCAGATGCCTTGGTGCCTCTGGATTTGGTTCAAAATTAGCGTACAAATCTCAAGTAGCTTGGGCGAGTTCATTAGTTTCAAAATAGCTACGATTCCAAATCTTGAAAAACCATCATATATTTATTTATCTTACGCTGTTTCTAAAATTTTAATTTAGGTTTCATTTTTACATTTTCTATATAATTAATAACGCTTTAAAATGCTAATTATGCATGTATTAACATGATTGCGGATAATAAAACAAGTTGGCAAGGTTATTTGTGGCACTGAATCGATATTTTTTAAGAATTTTCTTTCATCACTTCAACGAGACAACTGGATACACCAATTATCTTCAACACACACCAGATATTTACAAAATGTATGATTGTTTTAATAAAATGAAGTGACTGTGAGTAACAGAAGAAGAGCGGACAACACACATATTTCTTTTTATATAAAACATTCACGGTGAAAAAACTTTGAATATCATGATGATCAATGTCTTGCTAGTAATAAATATTTTCAAGTAAAATATTTGTTGTGTGCTTCAGTTTTCAGTGAGGTTAAACATCTTTGATTTGTATTTCTAAAAAAACCCTTCTTACAACAACATTTAGTGTTCAAATTACAATAATTTTCCAATTTCATTTCCTCTAAATTATTTTTTTTCTATAGATAAAAATGTAGTTCACTTTATGTCTCCTTTTTTAGATACTATGTACAAATATATCATTCTGTAAAAATTTTGAAAATGGAAATTCTTAACTATATTTTTCATAGGTTTAAATTTCAATACGTAACAAAACAGTCAAAAGTACCTTAAATTTCCAATTTATTGTACATACACTTGAAATAAGTTAATATTATACCTTTCAAGATAAAGAGGTACTTCGCCCTTCAGACCATAAAAATCAAGATTTTTTTATTTATTTATTTAATACTCATAACCAATCTTTATATGACCTTTACACAATGGTTTACATCTACAACAAAATCACATTTGTATGATAGCTATTACATTAATAATTTCCTTCACATCAGTGGAGCAGTTCATGAGGTTTAGTCCTCTTGAGGCGGCGAACGTTGCCGGCCACTTCACGTACTGCCTCCATCTCACAATTTCCATGCTTTAAAAGCCGTAGATTATGACTAGTTGCACATTTTTAACTTCTTCTGTGACAAGCCAGTTCAAGTCCTGATGTAAATCATTGTTACGAATATACCATGGGGTACTGACTATTCCTCGCAAGACTTTGTTTGGAAATGTTGGATTATTTTTATATTCGACGGTTCTGTACAACCCAACAATTGCAAGTCATATGTCCATATTGGTTTCAATATTTGTTTATATATTAAAATTTTATTCTGCACTGAAAGCTCAGAGTTACATCCAAGCAGCCAGTACAATTTTCTATATTTTATTCTAAGCTCTTCAACCTTTTTCTTTACATGAACTGTCTACTTGAGCTTTGTATCCAGGGTCATCTCTAAGTATTTGGCATTGTTTGAGTGAGGAAAGGCTTGAGCATTGATAAACAATGGATGGGTGGCAAGAATGTAAAAAAAAAGTTTATTTGCCCGTTTTAGGACTGATATAAAACTGTAACTCAGCCCATATCCAGTTTTACATTTTGACAAGTAACAAATGACTGAATTAAAATTTTTGTAAAGAATTTGAATTTTTTTAAACCTTAATCTCATTTTTCTCGGAAACAAAGCATTGTAGATTTTTTCCGACGTCGTAGAGCAAAAAGGACGATAATCTGTGATCAGGAAGAAAATTTAAAAAAATATTTTTGTAAGAAAATAATATTTATGTAAAAAAATTTAATTTTTGTAAAAAATATATTTTTTTAAAATTGCAACTCATTTTTCTCTGAAACTAAGCATCGTAGATCAAAAAGGACAATAATCTGTGTCTTAGGAAAAAAATTTTTTTAAATTAAATTTTTGTAAAAAATATATTTTTTTAAATTTTAAACTCATTTTTCTCTGAAACTAAGCGTCGTAGAGCAAAAAGGACAATAATCTGTAACTCAGGAAAAACATTTTTTTAAATTCAATTTTTGTTCAAAATTTGAAATTTTTTAAATTTAAAACTCATTTTTCTCGGAAAATAAGCGTCGTGGAGCAAAAAAGATGATAATCTGTGACTCAGGAAGAAAATTTTAAAGAAATATATTTTTGTAAATAATTTGAATTTTTTAAGACTTTAATCTTCATTTTTCTCGGAAACTAAGCTTCGTATAGTAAAAAGGACGATAATCTGTAACTCAGGAAAAACATTTTTTTTAATGAAACTTTTGCTCAAAAATTTGAAATTTTCTAAACTTAAAACTCATTTTCCTTGGAAACTAAGAGCCGTGGAGCAGAAAGGACAACAATCTGCGATTCAGGAGGAAAATTTAAAAAAACGAAATTTTTTTTAGAAATTAAAACTCATTTTTCTCGGAAACTAAACGTAGTGTAGCAAAAAGGACGATAATCTGTCTCATGAAGAAAATTTAAATAAATTAAATTTTTGTAAATAATTTAAATTTTTTAAAACTTTAATCTTATTTTTCTTGGAATCTAAGCGTCATAAAGCAAAAAGGACGATAATCTGCGACTCAGGGAAAAAATTTCAATAAAATAAATTTTTGTAAAAAAATTGAATTTTTTAAAACCTTAATCTCATTTTTCTTGGAAACTACGCGTCGTGGAGCAAAAAGGACGATAATCTGTCTCATGAAGAAAATTTAAAAAATTTAATTTTTGTAAAAGATTTGAATTTTTTTAAATTTTAACTCATTTTTCTTTGGAAACTAAGCGTCGTACAGCAAAAAGGACGATAATCTGTGACTCAGGAAGAAAATTTAAAAAAATAAAATTTTGTAAAAAATTTTAATTTTTAAAAATTGAAACTCATTTTCCTCGGAAACAAAGCATCGTAGAGCAAAAAAGACAGTAATCTGTGACTAAGGAAGAAATTTTTTTTTAATTTAATTTTTGTTCAAAAATTTAAAATTTTTTAAATTTAAAACTCTTTTTTCTCGGAAACTACGCGTCGTGGAGCAAAAAGGACGATAATCCGTCTCACGAAGAAAATTTAAAAAATTTAATTTTTGTAAAAAATTTGAATTTTTAAAGATTTTAACTAATTTTTCTTTGGAAACTAAGCGTCGTACAGCAAAAAGGACGATAATCTGTGACTCAGAAAGAAAATTTAAAAAAATTAAATTTCTGTAAAAAATTTGAAATTTTTTAAATTTTAAACTCATTTTTCTCGGAAACTAAGCGTCGTAGAGCAAAAAGGACGATAGTCTGTGACTCAGGAAAAACATTTCTTTAAATTAAATTTTTGTTAAACAATTTTTAATTTTCTAAACTTTAATCTCATTTTTTTCGGAAACTAAGCGTCGTAGAGCAAAAAGAACGATAGTCTGTGACTAAGGAAAAACATTTTTTTAAATTAAATTTTTGTTAAAAAATTTGAAATTTTCTAAACTTTAATCTCATTTTTCTCGGAAACTAAGCGTCATAGAGCAAAAAAGACGATAATCTGTGACTCAGGGAAAAAATTTCAATAAAATAAATTTTTGTAAAAAATTTGAACTTTTTTAAACCTTTATCTCATTTTTCTCGGAAACTAAGCGTCATAGAGCAAAAAAGACGTTAATCTGTAGAGATATTTAGAATGTGAAAACACCGTATGAAACTTTGGACTTTCTACTATAATCTCAATGCTATTTGAAATAGCTAATTGTAGAGATTACGTGCGAAAAAAGCGTTTGAAAAAAGGCTTGCAAGCCGACAAATGGGAATTGTTAAAATGAAGGCGTTTTTTAGCATTAAAACCTTCATAACTTTGTAACCGTTAGAGATATCGAGTTGATTTTTACACAGATTGATTTTAAATTAAACTCTACACCTACTTATGTTATCACACGTAAAAATATTTAAACAAATATTTTTTCAAAAATCGATAGAAAATTGAAGATAACTCAAAAAATATTAATTTTGAAAATCTGACACCCCAGATCGATTTGAAATTGAATTCTACATTGATTTCATGTATCATTTATTAGTAAATGAAACACAAGTTTTTTCAGCTTAAAAACAAGCCTTGACATTTTGCAAAACTAGAAAATCGATGGTTTTTTGGTGAAGATTACGCTAAAACTATGAGATATTTAGAACGTGAAAACACCATATGAAACTTTGGACTTCCGACTATAATCTCAATGCTATCTGAAATCGCTAATTGTAGAGGTTAGGTGCGAAAAAAGCGTTTGAAAAAAGGTTGCAAGCTGACAACTGGGAATTGTTAAAATGAAGGAGTTTTTTTAGCATTAAAACCTTCATAACTTTGTTGATTTTTACACAGATCAATTTTAAATTAAATTCTATACCTAATTATGTTATCACACGTAAAAATATTTAAACAAATATTTTTTCAAAAATCGATAGAAAATTGAAGATAACTCAAAAAATATTACTAATTTTGAAAATTTGACACGGCAGATCTATTTCAGTAAAAAATTTGAATTTTTTAAACTTTAATCTCATTTTTTTCGGAAACTAAACGTCGTAGAGCAAAAAAGATGATAATCTGTGACTCAGGAAGAAAATTAAAAAACTTATATTTTTGTAAAAAATTAGCAGTCGTAGAGAAAAAAATACGATAATCTGTGACTCAGGAAGAAAATTTTAAAAAATTAAATTTTTGTAAAAAAAATTTAATTTTTTTAAACTTAAAACTCATTTTTCTCGGAAATTAAGCATCGTAGAGCAAAAAGGACGATAATCTGTGTCTCAGGAAAAAAATTTTAAAAACTTATATTTTTGTAAAAAATTAGCATTCTTTTAAACTTAAAATCATTTTTCTCGGAAACTAAGCATCGTAGAGCAAAAAGGGAAAGACGATTCCGTAATAAAAAACTATTTGGTAAAATATTTATTAGGAATGGATGTGAGTGATTTTTAAAATTGAATCTAATCAAATACAGCAAGACTTGATTTTATCAGAAATTAAAATTTTGTGTATCAATATGTTTTTGAACTACTTTAAGATACATCTGTTTTATAAAGAAATTAATGAATGAATTTTAAATAACCTTAATGTAAAAAGATACAATTATTAATTATTGCAAATATATCTGTGTTCGGAATTTCATTGTTATTATTATTTATTATTTATTATTATTGTTATTATTATTATTATTATTTACAATCCTTTAAAATCGAGTATCAGAATGATGGAGAAAAAAAAAGAAGTGTTCATAAAATACGGTTTATTTTAATTGTCCTACATATTTTTAAATCGTTTTCGTGGTGGTGGGTCGTCGTCGTTTTCCTCTTCGTTGTCACCTTCTACTGTGTAATATTGTACCCACTCACCAAGGCAACAAAAATGTTCCTGCATCCTTCATATATCCTCTCTTGTTACGACTATCATACTTATATTTTCTTCCTCGCTACATAATAGTTATAATATCCTCCTCCTCCCCCTCCTCCTCTTCTTCTTCCTCATCGTCCGACATGATGATGATAACATCCTCCTCCTCCTCTGTGGACGACAAAGAGAAAGACAGCAAGCGTTGATTCCTCTCGTCATGCAAGTAATCCTCCTCTTCCTGGAACAGTAAACATGGTTAATCAATAATATGACATTTAACATTAAGCAACACGAAATGCTATATGTCGACTAAAACTGTTGTGGTAAGCTTACGCATTCAGTTTCGTCATTGTCCCCATCCCCTTTTGAGGGGGCTTCCACGACAGGAAAATCTTCCTCCCAACGTTACTCTATTGACGACAACATCTCTTCAAAAATACCTTCATCCTCCTCTCACCAATTTAATTCAGGATTAGCCATCCTAGAAAATAGTCTGTATTAGTAACTAGCAACAGTAAAATTTTATAAATATTTGAACCGTTCAGATATCCCGCGGGTAAACCAGAATACGAACTCTGCACTCTGAAAGTAAAGTAAATACACGATAATCTAGTGGCCGCTATGTAACACCGACATTTAAGTCAGTCCAGTTTTAAGTTAATAAGGGAGCGGTTAAAACGATGCAGCAACACGTCTTCACTCTACCAGTAAGGAAAAACGATATTCATTTTAAAAGACATATTGAAGCGCAATTTACTTTACAAAATAAAAGAATTTTAAATTTCATAGTGAACGACGTTATAGTTAATAAATATAGGATAGAGCAAGGAAGTTTAGTTATAAATGTTATTTTGAATATCTCGAAACACGAAATTATTATAAATAATTTTGATATTAAGAGTAAAGTAAAAACTATAATCAGTCTTCCTTGTCAAGCACCACATATTTGGAGAATCTACATTGAGTCAAATTTTGATGGACAAGTGAAATGTGTATTAGCATTAAACATACTATACTGCTCATTATTGTACAGGTGTGTACCCAATGTATATAAGAATGCGGCATCATGAAGACAGTGGTTATGAATCTGGTGACAGTTATTCCTCAGAACATTCTGATAAAAGTGATAGTGACAGTGAACACGAAATTCCTGAGGACAAAGAGATTCAACGTCTCTTACATTCAGTTTAATTTGTACTCTGACTAATGTTTGTAATACAACTTGTGTCCAAATAAATTATCTGTTGTATGCATTACTTGTATCGTTAATATATTAAGTTCAAAATAGCTGCCGTTTTGTCAATTATTCATGTTGCCCAGGGAGCACCGCGAGGAGGTAGTAGCTTTCACTCCCCGCCTAACCTAACATGCATTATAAACTAATAATAATAATAATAATAATAATAATAATAATAATAATAATAATAATAATAATAACAACATTAATAATAACAACGATAATAATAATATTAATATTAATAACAATAATAATATAATAATAACAGTACAAACAAGAATAATACTAATAATAATAACAATGATAATAATAATAATAAAAATAATAAATATACCTAACATATTATATTCACCATAAAATCCAGTTCCGAGGTATTCATGTAATAATATAACTACTAATCTAACACTAGTAATTCCGCAGCTAATTATTATATTATGTTTTTGTTAATAATTATATATACATAAATATACACATAAATCTACATATATACAAATATATATATATATATATATATATATATATTTATTTATTTATTTATATTATAAAGTTACAATAACGAAGCCTAATATCACATTTGAAAACACGTACTGTCCATACATTCTACCTAACCTAATATGCATTACACACACACACACATGCACATGTAGCATGCAAGACACACACACACACACACACACACACACACACACACACACACACACACACACACACACACACACACACACACACACACACACACACACACACACACACACACACACACACACACACACACACACGAGGGAAGGGAATGAGGAATCTATCGTTTTGGTTTTGATAGATCCTGTATATGCGCATATAAAATACTAAAAATAAAATTGAATTGCTGTGTTTTAGAAGGTACAAAGGATATTTGGTTAATATATTGGTGTTAGGGTGGAAGTACATTGGAAATGAAAGAGAGAAAGCGAAAATATATGAAAACAATTTTTTCATTTTAACTCTTTTGACGTATTCGCTTCATATTGTTTACGTTTTTTATAGTACACACTCTAAAATGTAAATTCAAATTAACATATTATCTTTTTTTTTCTTCTTGAAAATTAATATACGTTTAAAATACATTTGTAAGGACTACGAGTACTTATTGTACATTATTTTGTCAGTTTTTTTTAATATATTTTTCAAAAACCCCTTCCCACACTAATTACTGAAATAATGATATACTCATTACGCCTAGGTTTATCGAGATGCGCTGTTCTGTTTCACGGTGAACGTCTCCTACCACTATGACGCTCACAAAAACTCTAGCACATTAGAAACTGTAGATTCTTTGTACACTTTATATTGAGGACGACTTATAGGCATTGTGATATTTTATTACATAATATTTAGGCGTCTTACGTTTCGGATACTTGTGTATTATAAGTCATATTATATCCCATTATCGAAATTCTGTAAAATATTAATAAACGTATTTTACAACGTAGGGCAAATTTTCATAATGTAAAGTAGGTAAAGGACGGGTAATATAATATTAAACGACAGACATACTTTTACTAAGAGTGACAGACTAAACTTTATGTATGTAGACGACAGACATGTTGCCACTAGACTAAATATTTTAATAACAGACGACGGACACATTTTAAAGTACAAATCCACGAAATGACGCAATAACATACTCACTACTCCCACATTTTAAAATTCTTATTTCTTTATAAAGTATACTCTATATAATAGTAGGCTATTGTTAACTAAATATACACGTATATAAAAAGTCGGCTTTTAAGGTAGTAGTAACAGAACGGGTTATTGGAACTTAGATTTTATAAAGTATACTTTATAAAGTGTGCAGCTCTGTTTCACGGTGGATGTCTCCTACCGCTATGAGACTCACAAGAGCTCTAGCACAACCGAGGTCTTTTATACCTGAATGGTAGTGTATTATAATCTTCTTTTTGTATACACGGGTCGATAGATTTTTTTCTGAGGACGACTCACTACGTTAGTGTTTTTTTTATTCTACAAATTTTGTGATGGTTCGTTATTACTATTTCGGTGGGGCTACTTTCTAGAATCATGGTCTTGATGGTTTTAAAATTTATTATTTGTGCATTATTGTAATTGAGATATATTCCTTTTACTTTACAGACAGTTTTAACTTCTGTTTCACCCAGGATTTCTACACTGTAAGCGTAGTTTTTGGGACCGCCGCGAACAAAAGTTGAAATGTACGCTCCTGGTCCGTATTCGGCTACTTCTTCAGTAAGATCGCCTAAATAGTCGCGTGTTCCTAAGTCAGCTTCCAACGGTTTTTGGGTATAGACAACGGAATCAGTATCAGTGTAAATCAACCTATCCTCCATGATTTCCAGGTAGGAATAGAGTTTTAGTCTCGCGATGGCCGTTACAAATGATGCAATTACTACACTGGTAGTTGGCGATGGACTAACGGATTCTTCGTTGCAGTTCCAATTTACTAGCATAATTTCGTTGTTGATCGGTAATATGTCTTTAGTTGTGATGGAAGGGTTTGTTAGGTGGGCAATCAATTCTTCTCTGGACTTAACGAACGTCGCGTGGTCTAGATTGTCACGCTGTGCAAACTTCCCCCAGAAACTATTTAGCATCAGTTTTGCTAGCGCTCTCAGTCCAGGATTTTTTGTAATTTTTTCTAGCATAACACCTTTCTTCTTATTAAACTTAGACACATAATTCTGCTTGTCACTGTCCGTTACACACCATTCGGGCCAACCTGATGCTTCCTGTTTCATTTTCAGGAACTTATTTATGCAGCTTGTAAATAACCCACCGTTAGTGCCGTCATACTGCGTTGTTTTATATTTCCATATTTCATGGATCTGCATGATCTTATACCCCTTTTCAACGGCTTTCTTAATTTCTTCGATGACGCATGTTCCCGTGAAACAGCGTTGTTCTGGACTGTGTGTGCATTCATCATTAATTAAATTTTCAATGTGCTCCATTTAATCAAGCAAATGTTGCAATACAGTGCTCAACAAAGGACTAATTATTAACGGAAATAAACTTCCTCCTTTTTGAATAATTATATGCTTCTTTTTCTTCTAATTGTTGCCTTTCTTTACTAGTTTTCTAAGGATGTGCTTATATCAAGACAATCTCAATATTGGGACGTTTCCTTTCAATACATTATATGCACACTCACATATAGTTTGAATTAAATTGACATCGGCTGATTTCAAAAAATGTTTCCTTCTAGTCTGTTTCATTTTCAGTAGAGCGGGTAGTAACAGTGCATCGTCTTTTACTGAGCGGGACATGTTGGCAAATGATACTGAATACAATACGTCTAACTTTTATTTATTTTTAGCAACGTACACAAAATTATATTTATCCGTCGGAAATATACAAGTTCTAATTCTCAAGTCTTCCAATGTTGACTGTTTCATATCAAACAACAGATATCCATGAGGCTCTCGCATCGCGTCATTGTACGCTTCTTGTACAAATTTTGGGTTTTCTGGATGAACTTGTTGGGCCAGGTGTCTAATTTGACTCTTATCTTGCGGGTTGTTGAAATAAACAATATAATTAGCGTTGAGGGAAATATCTCTCTGCCCTTTGCCTTGATGAAATAAATTTTGTGTAATAAAAAACACGCTAATATTTCGATGGTGACTTCCTTTAGTAAATATATCGACAACACTAGCGTTGGATTCTCGCATTAAATCGTCTATTATTATAAGATTCGGTGACGAAGGATCAACGGAATTCATGTCAGGTCTTCTTGGAATATTATTGGGATATTACTGATATTTAATGGCGGCTGCCATACCGCATAGTGCCAATAAATATTTTTAAATTCTACATTGCATAACGCCGACATGTTATTTAAAAACTTTATTACAAACCGCGATTTCCCACATCCGGAAGGTCCTGCTACAACACAGGTAAATTGATGTTTAAACAAAGGTTCCATTATTTCAAATAACAAATTCTATCACACTCATCCGTATATAATTTAACACAAATTTTAAATTAATTTTTAATAAATAGCTGGTTCGCTTTCGTTTACGGTTCACACCTCTAGCGTATAAACGGTAAGCTGTTCATTATATATCGCCATCGCCATTTTGCAAATAACTAATTCACTTTAATTCAACATTTAATTTAACGCACATTTATATTAATTCTTAATAAATAGTTGGTTCACTTTCGTTTACGGTTCACACCTCTAGCGTATAAGCCGTTCATTATATAATCAGTGACAGCATCCTCTTATCTAGCGACTGGTCAGGGTCCGAAATGCCCCCAACTCCGGCATTATATAATCGGCAACAGAATCCTCTTATCTAGCGACGGATCAGGGTCCGAAATGTCCCCAACTCCGGCATCCACGCACACGCACACACTACAGACGCGCATTATATATTCAATTATATCATACCTTTGTTTAATTATAATATATTTAGCCCTTATCTTTGTTTACATTGTTAGATTTAATGCATACATTCATTTACATTTTTAGGTTGGTACCTACCTTTTGTTTACATTGGTAGATTAGCACCTATCTTTGTTTACATTGTTATCAATGACCGTTGTTTACATTGTTAGGTTGGCACCAGTCCTTGTTTACTTTGGTAGATTGGCGCCTATCTTTGTTTACATTCCTTATCAAGTGACCTTTGACCGTTGGACCATCCTCCGGTTCATGCTACTAGCTAGAATTGTTTTAAAAAAACAACCCATTTGTCAATACAGTGTAAACAGCTTTTTGGAAATTTTTCTTATTATATAATATAATGTTAAAATGTTTTGAGTCAGGGACCAATCTAGTAATGAGTTGAGAATTTTAAGAATACAGGTTCTGCTTTTAAAATATTTGTTTAAGTTTTATTAGAATATTAAATATTTTATTACAATAATGTCTAAAAATACATGGTTAGAATATACTGCACCTCTTTTTCAAGCACTTTATATTTTGCCATTTAAAAATCTATACATATATAAATTACTTAGAAGTTTTTACAACAGAAGTGGTAAAAGACATTTCTGTTTGGAGAGTACTTTGAGATCTTTGCGTAATACCCCAAATACTATAATCCCGAGAGCTAAGATAACTTTATTTAAGAACTTCTACCTTGCACCAACATTTTTCAATAAGTTACCTCAACATATAAAAGCATGCTCTCATAAAGTTAAATATGTTAAGGAATTAAGAAATTTTCTATTAAATCTAGAAAATGATTTTTTTTTTTTTGACTATACTAAAATGTAGACTTTTACATTATGTTTATGCTTGAATAATGTTGTTTCTAGTTTATTGACAGAAATTGTTTTTGTTATACTTATACATTAGAATGTACTACTGTATTTTACAATGTTTAATAAGAGTATGATTCTACATTTTCGTTGCACAATATTGTGTGGATTTTACGTATCCTATAATATTAAACAAGCAATTTCTGTATGTATGTTCAGCGTGCCTCGAAAACGGTTCTAACGAATTTCACAAAACTTCGTACATACAGGTTTTGAATGGTGCAGATTCGATCGCGCTAGGTCTCATGCCCGTAAAAAATGGCAAAACAGCGAATTTCTAGCCTTAAATTTACATGGAGTGTATACCTATATATATTGCCAGTTTCCAGGTAGAGAAATTCATATTCCTAGAATCACATTAGGTTCAAGCAAAAGTAAACTTGGATGCATGATGCAAAGACAACAATTTCCCGCTAGAAAATAAACTACTCGTAAAAACTAGTTGACTAGTTTTGATTCGTTGTCTAACTTACGGATCCAATATCCATACTCGGCAAAGCCAATTCCATTGAATAGATAAAATAGTTGACGAGTCGATGTTCACTTTTCCCGGAACACACGGAAATGTGTGCACAATTCCTGGAATTGATATTACAGTAAGTCCAGTAGACATATTATTCAATTATTCAGTATTCCGCAGTTTTTTTATTGATTGATGATTTTATTAAGAGATTAAGATTTTTTGAAGTTTTCTTGTAATTTAATAGTATCAGTCAGTTTTACAAGCTTCGTATGAACGGATCTGTATTGCTGCATCAAATCAAAGTCTAATCAAATGGTATTATAGCCAATATTTTAAATTATTCACTTTTTTCTAAATAATTATTGTTTATGTGTGTCAACCTGTGTTTATTCATTAATTATTAGTTCAAGTGACAAATCTGAGAGTTCTGTGCTGTATGTTTCACAGTGTTCCAATAACAGCGTTTATTTGATTTTTTCAAAAATCAGTGTAAAAGCGTGTACACACGTGTTTATGCATTAGATACTTTTTGAAGTGAATAGTATAAAGGGGTTTTATGCTCTGTGCTCTACAACATATCAATAACTACGTTTATTTGTTTTTTTAACACCACACTCATATTTCTTTAACCTTTTTTACTTTGTTCATTCACAAAATTTAATTTTTCACACAAAAAGTAATAATTACAAAAAAATATTTTAATCAAAAACCTTATACTTTTACGCTTTTTTAGTTATAAACTAACTTTTTTGTTTTTCGCATGAATATTGAAACATATGTTACATACATTACAAAATTTTATCAGTACATTTTACACAAAATTTAACTTGATAACACAAAATTTATTACTAAAAATTTAATAATTCACACATTTTAAAAAAGCCTTAAATGTGTTATTTGTGTTATCATGTTAAATGCCTTATGTGTTATCATAAAAAAAAACCTGCCGCTAAGGCCTGGCAAAATAATGGGTAGATGAAGAAGTAATGTTCATATTTTGCATTTTAATTAGTAGAAATTCATTTTCTTCATGTCCTTATTAATTCTTCTTTCATTAGTATTAAATTATATTAATCTTATAAGTAATTCACTAAAATTTTCCCATTCTAATAGCATATTAAAGATCATATTTCTTGTTTAGTTATTGAAACTTGTAAGTTAATTTACAATAAATTATAATATCTACAGGAAAATATATATGAAATGTAATTATAGTCAAGTCCAAATTAAAAATGACTAAAAGTATTTTAAATAAATAAACACCCCAGCTACAATACAAAATATGAAATCACATTTAACAAAATTAGAATTTTTAACTAAATTCATCATTGTATCATGTTTTACAATATATTTTTACTATTATTTGAAGTTTAAAAATACAAATTTAATTCACAATCTTCTTATACTTTTGACGCTTTTTCTATCAACAGTTTTGGGCGTTCTTCCTTTTGTTGACAATGTCTTCATTGAGGAATTTCATCCTGATAAAGGTTCTTTGTTTAATAAAAGATCTTACAACCTCTTTCGGCACTTCAAGATATTTTTTTACTATTGCCATGGTCAGTTTTCAACAACACCTGAAGGATGAAATACTTTGTTCTTAGGCCTAGATCTTTTGAAATGGTACATTGAACTGAGAAAGTAATATGTGAAATACTCATCACTGTTTACCTCAATACTGTGACCATTATTTTCTTCATGTACTTCAACTCCTGTTACTCGTAAAAATTTACCTACAATGGTGTCTGTGTCATCTTCAGGGTTGGTTGTGTTGGTTGCTTGCTAACAAATCTGCCACCTGACAATCTAAAAACAAGGTCTAAAAACCAGTTACGAATTAGCTTCAGTAGTGTGGTGCGAACATATACACCTTATCCTCAGTAGAGGTAATAAAAAATGTTTTTGAGTGCTTATTTCAAGCTTCTTCCACAAACCAACTTTCCTTCACTCACATCATTTACATAAGGTTTTACTGTGTAACCCATTTCCTTCAGTTTTCCAATAATTTTTACAAGGGTTTTCTTCGTTACTTGAGTGTCAAAGTTTACATAAAGTGGCTGTTTCCACTTCAAAAACAATCCATGAGCAGAAATAACTTGTTTGAGTGTGGACCTACAATTTGATCATTCTTTTGGTCATACTCAAATATTATTTTTACTTTTATTTCATCAAACTGGACTACTGCAACACTGGATCACTTGATCTAACTGTAAACAATGGAATCGCTTGATCTAAACTGGAAAAGAAAACTCTGATCAGCTTCAACACACTTCAAACAGCGCACAGCTAGGTGAATACCTAGCTTCGCACATTACAAACAGCGGTGGTAGGTCGTAGCATGACGTCACGCGCAAGAGGTGTGCATGTTTGACTAAGACAACCTTCTGTATACAAGCCTTGCTTTGGACTTACCTAATTTACATTTAAACAATGTCAGTGTTTCACAAGGTTTTATTTAGAGTAGTCATGTTGATTTGCCCATTTCTGAAATTAATGTTTCAAATAAAGTCAGACCATGCAGAGGCAGAAATTCCAAAAAAAGCGTTAAACTTTACAAAAAAAAAAAAAACTGAAGAACAGGGACAAAGCGATAGGAAAAAGCCAAATAAACAAGTTGAAGATCGAGAGCCCAGCACACTAAAATATATTGTTCCAGTACAAGGAGAAAATTGTTCAACATCAGCTAGACCCGCACGAGCAGCGAAAATAAGATAGTGCTAAGAGAATAGTTGGAATTACAGGTGATCTGAATGATTTTCACTCTCAAGAGACTAATAGTAGTATCAAGAAAAGATGAAATCAGTAATCAAAAGATCAAAGAAATAAGCGGCTCCCAAGATATGAGTCACCGAGTAGCTCAAAGACGTATTCAAGAATTGGAAGATGAAAGGAATCAGCGGCTGCAAGATGTGAGTCACCGAGTAGCTCAAAGACGTTTCCAAGAATCAGA
Organism: Callitettix versicolor; assembly: GCA_022606455.1. Lineage (NCBI taxonomy): Eukaryota > Metazoa > Arthropoda > Insecta > Hemiptera > Cercopidae > Callitettix > Callitettix versicolor. The sequence continues at coordinate 63,787,060 of CM040188.1, read as the reverse complement.
CATTTCCAAGAAAAACGAAGTGGGCGTTCATCTTTGGTTACAGAAGAATTGGTTCACACAATTGATGTCAAGATCCAGGAAAACCGTAAGTTTACAATTAGTGCTCTCGCTATGGAATTTCCCCAAATCTCACAATCACTAATTCATGGTTACCGAAAAACTGAAATTTCGTAAACTTTGCTCACGTTGGGTACCAAAGGTTCTTACTGAGCAATACAAAACAAACCGGATGGGTAGTGCACTTCAGTTTTTGACCCGTTATGATGAAGGCGGCGAAGAATTTCTGACACAGATAGACACAGGAGATGAAACTTGGGTTTCTTACGACACCCTTGAAAGTAAGCGGCAATCAATGGAATGGAGGCACACTTCATCCCCAGCAAAGGTTAAGTCGAAACAAATCTTGACACCTCGAAAAATGATGTGCACAGTGTTCTGGGACTGGAAAGGCATCTTACTCATTGATTTCTTACCGTGTGGTCAAACAATCAAAGCAGATGTTTATTGCGAGACACTTAGGAAATTGCGCCGCGCAATACAGAATAAGCGCCGAGGATTGCTGTCAAAAGGTGTTGTTTTTCTTCAAGACAATGCACAATCACACACTGCAAACGTGACGAAAAACCTCCTACAGGGATTTGGCTGGGACGTGTTTGATCATCCTCCATACAGCCCTGACCTCGCTCCTAGCGACTTTCATCTGTTCTTACATCTCAAGTCTTTCCTTGGCGGTCAACACTTCAACAATGACGAAGAGCTGAAAGAAAATGTTTCCAACTGGTTGAAGACACAGGCGGCAAACTTCTATGAAGAAGGTATACAAAAACTTGTGCCACGCTATGACAAATGCCTGCAAAATTTCGGCAGTTATATGGAAAAGTAGTTTAAGAGTTGTAGAATTTTGTGCAATAAATAATTTTTCTGTATCTGTACACAATTTAATTTTATTACCAAACAGAACTTACTTTCTGGACGTACCTCGTATTCGGTAAACCATCTATTTCAGGATATTCTATGTTGTTTCTTTAGTCTTGAACTGTGAGGTATTAGAGTATCATTTTGCTGGACACCTGGTCACTGTGGGATAGTTGAAATATTAGAGTGGATATTGCGATGAAGGAAGCAACTCTGCTGCCACTGAGCATGCAACATGTTATTTTTTCAGATTTTTTTAAGTCAATCAAAGCATTTATTTCTCTTCCTTTAGAATAATGAGTGGGCAGCTATGGATTATAACAGATTGAAGGTAATTTTAAAAAATACATTTGGAAGTTGTCAATATGCCAAGTTATAAGGAACAGGTAATGGTTAACCGTCTTCTCATTGATCACACCCTTTCTTATGCATGAATTTCTGATGAAATGAGAGGACCCACCCCAATGCGAGTTATGTTAATTTTTTTTTTTTTTTTTTTTTTTTTTTTTTTTTTTTTTTTTTTTTGGTGTTTAACGTTTGCCTATTGTGCACACTTGGGCTAATGCAGACAATGGAATGATTTATAGCATATGAAAATGCCAAGCCCTCGCCAGGAATCGAACCCGGATCCTCGGGATAAAAGCCTAGTACACTATCCACTAGACCACCGAGGCGGCTTTATGTATGTTAAACATCTTTTCCTTGATTGTGATAGTTTTTTTAAAATTTCCAACATTGGTTTGGGCAATTGTTTTCAGGCAATATTGGGGGTGATAGGCACCAGCACATCAACAACCGATGAAAACGTGGAAAAAGTGAAAGAAATGGTTATGAACAATTGCCAAATCATAATTAGAGAGGTCGCTGATGATGTTGGCATATTGATTGGATCATGTCATGACATTGTTTTCAATGTTTTGTGTATGAAACGTGTGGTAGCAAAATTCGTTCCAAAATTGTTGAATTTTGAACAAAAACAGCGGCAAATGGAAGTTGCTCAGGAGCCACTAAATGAAGTCAACGACGGTGCAGAATTACTGAAACTTATTATAACAGGTGACGAAATATAGGTTTACGGATATGACGTCGAAACTAAGGCTCAATCATCCCAGTGAAGGCATTTTGGTTCGCCAAAACCGAAAAAGGCTCGATAAGTGCGGTCGAAAGTGAAGGTTATGCTCACTGTGTTCTTCGATATTAATGGCATAGTGCATCATGAATTCCTGCCATCAGGTGAAACGGTCAGTAAGGAGTACTACCTATAAGTTCTGCTGTTTACGTGAAACAATCCGAAAAAAACGCCCGGATCTGTGGAAAAACAATTCATGGCTTTTGCACCACGATAATGCACCAGCTCATACTTCATTGCTTGTCATAAATTTTTGGCCTAAAACAGTACTGTAACGATGCCCCAGCCTCCATATTCGCCAGACATGGCTCCATGTGACTTTTTCCTATTTCCAAAAATAAAGAGAACCTTAAAGGGCCGTCGTTTTACAGCCATAGATGACATTAAAAGCACATCACTGAAAGAACTAAAGGCTATCTCAAAGATCGAGTTTGAGAAGTGTTTCGAGGATTGCAAGAAGCGCTGGCATAAGTGCATAATCTCCAATGAGGACTATTTTAAAGGCGACAACATCAATGTAGAAGAATAAATAAATATTTTGTTCAAAAAATTAAAATTCTCGTTACTTTCTGAACACATCTCGTAAACAATGGGTATAAGTTATAATAAATATATTCTAACTGATACTAACTGAAATTTATTAACAAAAATACAAGAGATCAACATATTACAGAACACAATTACTCAAGTTTACATTAAATTCTAATCAGGTACAACATAATGAAATTAATTGTTCATTTATTTTAAAAGTCTTTTACCTGTTTGTAAAAAAGTCCAATTATTGACTTGTTGTTCACTTAATAACTCACTTCTTGTCTGTAACACTCACTGTCATTTTAAAAAAAAGTCTATCCTATCCTACAGCTACTAAGCTTTTGGATTTTTTTTATTATTTTATTTACAATCTCACAAGCAATTACAATTTTTAACTTTATTTTGCCAGGGCTTTAAGTTAGTGGTTTACATAAGTCAACCACCAATCATATATTAAAAATGAAGACCTATTGATTGATTTTATTTTTTTTTTTTTTTTTTTTTTTTTTTTTTTTGGTGTTTGACGTCCGACTATTGTGCACACTTGGGCTAATGCAGACGATGGGATGATTTATAGCGTATGAAAATGCCAAGCCTTGGCCGGGAATCGAACCCGGATCCTCGGGGTGAAAGCCTAGTACGCTATCAACTAGGCCACCGAGGCGGCACTGTGATGACGAATGTAGACAATAACGAAAAAAAGTTTATAAGTTATACAAGTGGTTCTACTTAGGAAAATATTACAAATAATGATTTTGTAATATAATTATTATTATAAAATGATATGAAATGAAAAATGTATTTCATCATACATTTTTTTATTATGCAATCCTAATCCAGACACTAAAAAAATTGAACACAAATGGAAAGTTGGTTAGAACTGAATATACTTGGGTAAGTATTCAGTAATTACATTTTATAAATAGAAAAAATATTACTGACTTTATACTTACTTCTTTTAATGATGTTAGAGTATGCTTTATCAAATGAGGCATAATTGATCGTTTTCTTTGAAGAACTGCTTCTGGTGGATGATTTTTAAGTGCAAAATATGAAGATGTTAAATTATTATTACATCTTGCCAATATTTCTTTGATATATTTCAAACTTATAGTGCGATATCTGTAAAAAAAAATGGTTTGTTTTAGCATATTTAAATAATTGTTTTATCAGCTAAATATCTACAGTTAGATACAGACAGCATGGGTACACATGACCAATTCATTCTTTAGGGCTATGGTAAATTGTTCACTGTTTAGGAGTCGCAAGCAACTGTTTCCATATTGAGATATGTTATTTATTTTAGTTTGCTAATAACATATTAACGTGTTTACAGATTCGGAACAAGTTTGCTAACAACAGATTAACATGTTTGAAGATTTGGAACATGTTTGCTAAATATGTTTAGTTTTGGAACAACAAAATAATGAAACAAAAGAAATAAGGAGAGAATCTGATCTCAAAATACTGAACATGTTTAACATAATAACATTGTTACACAAAATGCGCTTCGTAGGTCACCTGGTTGAACTTATCATGAATGTTTTGCTTGCTAACAACATATTAACAGCTTTACAGTCGAAAAAACAAGAAAAGTGACAAACTTAGTTTTTTTTTATTTATTTAGCTTAATCCCCACAGCCTACTTGGACTAATGAGTACGAAGGATAGGCGTTAACAGAAAGGGTCAAATCTATGACCCTGAGTCTCAAATGTACAACCTAAGATGGGCAATTTAGAGATGCAGCAGACTGAACAGTGGAGCCCTAGACATCTTGCCCTATATTTACTTTATTCAACAGACAGGATAAAGCTTATGGCAATAATTGAAGTCTCAAATTTACATCCTTGGGTGCGCAGTTTAGAGATGTAGCATACTGACCAGTATTGCCCCAAACTTATTATATTTCTTGATAATGTAATGAAAGGACCTTGTCCAAATATGCAACTAAGCTTATTGAATTGTATTCAAGTAAACTGAACTGTTTCATACTTCCGCTGACTGGCTCACTCTGCTGGAGGTTCTCAGAATCTCTCCCTTGACACCTGCTTGTAAGAACCTCACATTTATAATACCATATAATACTACAGGAAAGGTAGTCTGCAATTTCCTCTTCCTTCCTGTAGCCTACACAGAATCTGCCATAGTACATTCTTATCCTGTTCAGATACATCCTTAGACCACAAAGACCTGTAATGAGTCATAATTTTCCTGATACACACTCTGCCCAGGATCCCTACTATCCCCCTAAATATTCTTAGAAGGATTTTACATTTTTTATAAAACATTTATAATGGGAATGTACTCTAAGGTTGTCCCATCTTTTCTGGCATTGACTGTTGATCCACTTATTGATTAAGTCAGATATATGGAAACACTTTGCCAGGTCTACATCAATAACTAAGATGCAGATCCCCGTCCGGTCAGTCCATCTCCGCATTACCCTAAATCTCTGTACCCTGGTACCCAGTGTAAAGCAAGCTGGTTTCCCAGGGACAGAGTACTGATGTTCTCGAGGCATTTCCATAGCAGTTTGGACTTTATTAAAGACATGCAAGCGCTTTAATTCCTGCCTAACTGTTAATATAAATGTAAAATTGGCCATTTAACATCCAACTATTGTGCACACTTGGGCTAATGCAGACGATGGGATGACTTATAGCGTATGAAAATGCCGGTAATCGAACCCGGGTCCTTGGGGTGAATCCTAGTACGCTATCCACTAGGCCACCAAGGCGGCTAATCAAATAACTACTGCAACCAACTAGCCCACTAGAAAAGATTCCAATATCAGACATCTGAGCACTTTACCTACTGACAACATTAATCGGGTCAACATGTTGATCCTGATTTTGCCACTCAGTTATATAGCTTATTGTACACATATATTCAACTTAGTGTTAGTGTTAATATGATAACGATATTGTCTAATATTATGTCTATTGGCAAGTAATTATGCTCTTTAGTTTTTGAAAGTTTGAATAGCCTATTGTTCTTTGCACAAGGGAATGTGAGCATTTATTAGTATTTTTTCTCTTTGAATACTTTTTATATGTGTGATGGGTAAATATATTTTAAATTTTATTATTGATTTCCAACACTGTGTTTTATATTAGTTACAGCCTAAATTGAGACAAAAACACTTTAGGGCTATAGTTAAGAAAGGAAAATTTTTACCCACATAGGTTTGTAGTGGTTTTACCTTTGTTTTAAAAATTGCTGCATAAGTTATTTTATTAATTACTTTTAACAGGATTAGATTTTTTGATATGACTTGACTTATTATAAAACAGTAAATTAAATTAGATTAGATTATAATCAACTAAAGGAAGGGATTATAAAACAGTGTGCACTGCAATCGACGGACCTATTGTGCAACTAAACCTCTTACATACTACTTCAGAAGATCGGTGCCCTTAGTATGGTCCAACAATCCACTGACTGGCTTATCCTGCTAGAGATCTTTGGAACCCAAAAATCCTTAGCCTCCTGCTAACAAGAACCTCCCAATAATGAATTGTGTTCTGCTGTTTCTTCCTCTTTCCTGCATAACCTACAAACAGGTTTTCCACGGTACATATCCACCCTCTGGCTACAGTGTCCTGTTATAAACCCCATGATTTTCCTGTTGAGTTCTGCCCAAGATGTCTGCCACTCCTTGAGACGCTTGCTATAACAATGCCCATGAAGATTATCCCATTTTCCCTGGTGTTACTTGTTAATCCACCTATTAATATCTGACCCAGCCAACAATAGTAGATTGATTCCTAAAGTTGGCTCAGGTCCAATTACCTCAGATGCAGATCGCACTAGCCAGTCGGTCTGCCTCCTCACTGCCCTGGAACTCAGTGAAGAGTAATCTGGTTTCCTAGGGACAGAGTACTGAGGTTATCTCGACAATCTCAGACCAGCTTGGACAGATTCATAGGACTCACAAGTGCCTACTGCTTGCCTATCAGTATAAATATGAATGCCAGTCTTCTTGAAGGCATGTTTCAAATCTCCCTGAACAGTCATTATTGGCCATTACTTCAGCCTAGAATACTAAACTCCCCCATCCATGACTATGTGCTTATGATCTCAAACAGACAGTTCTTTAGACAAATACCACCATTCCAACATGGTGTAAATACCACTGGTCCCTAGAGTAAGATTTAAAACCTCAGTTCTCGCTTTCGTTACAAAGGTTGGTGTATTACTTTTAGATGTTACAATAAATTTTGCTCCCTCTCTCATTTGTGTCGCTGTTCCCCAACACACTGTTTCATGTTTGTTGATGTTAAATCCAAAGAGTAGCTCAACATCACCATCACTGCAGTGTTCCACCACTCTCCGAAAGCTGATGGATGAGAAGCTGCCCATGTCCCTTAGGAAGTACAAGGGGTTGTCCTTGTTGGGTCAGTACAACCCTTTTACTCCTATGTTCCACTTGTAATTCAGTACTGATTACAATACGTGGAACATAAAGAAGACAACATCAGTACCTCAATATTATTCCTTACAACTATGCAAGTCCTGGTCCTAGCAGTTGATTTGTCGTAAACCAAGTTACCTTCGCTTAGAGCCAGTCCTGCTATTCTGCTTCCTGTTACCCAAGGTTCTTGCACTACAGCAATATCAGCTTTCTCCTGCTCAAGCAGCCTCCATAAAACAGCAGTTGCCGCCTTATTATGATGTTATGTTAACTTTAACTACTCTTGTCCTTCTGTGTAATGAAAAATCTACCAAATGAGTGTGCACAGCAATCCCATATTCTGCTGCAATCCACAACCGGTAGATTTAGTACAACCCCAGTTTCCTCCTTACCCAGATTCACGCCCCTTCAAGGTCCACTAGCATTTTGAGTTTTATGAATTACAATTAATTTAGTTTCCATTTACAAATGGCTAAGGACCCACCCATATGAGTCCTACATGAACAGGTAAGGCTGAATTGAAACTGGAGATCACATGGTATCCTGAATTCATATACTAAAAGCTAAGCTACCCCTTAGCCATGCAGCCCTTGGCGTATGATGTTCCACCTTGGCTTGGGACAGGTGTTGCAACCTACGCATTAGCTGTACTGATACAGATCATTTTTACAGAACAGTATCAATCCATTTCTACCCTGCACAGCATAGAGGTAAGTAAGTCCACTCTTGAGTTTTCACACATCCCCCATCCCAACTATCCTCGAAAAGAATGTGTGGTATGAAAGATCAATGTACAGACAATTCACAAAGCTATGAAACACTAAAAATAGAAATATTTATTTTATATAAACACAACAAATTATTTAGGTACAAAATAATTGATAATTATAATTTGTAAAATGTGTTGTAGTCCTAGTCTAACATAAACACTAAATTAATCAATTGCTTTTGTAATTCAAGTAGCCTATGGGCTACCTGTACTTACAGTATCTAGTGATTATTTACTTGAATACTTTTAAAATAATCAAATAAAATAAAATACTTTACTGGTGATGGGTAGCCTATGCATAACCATATTTACGGTATTCAACTGCTTATTCGAATGCTTAAAAAATTATTGAACAATTAAAAAATAATCAATCAAATAAAAGAAAATAACTGAATATTCAAAAAAAAATTATCTTAATAACCCATCACTACCAGTGGCCTCCTTTGTTTGCAGCCACCTGTACACCATACAAGGACACTAGAATTTCCCACCACTCCATCTTCCCTTTATCCATGCGTACTATGTTAGTTACATTAGCAAGAATCTAACTTAAAGGAGAACTGATTTTTTTATTTTAGCATCCATTCTTTATTGCCAGACTAATGACACCAAGGGATCAGCGTTAACAGTAAGGGTGGGTAAGGAAACAACAGTAACTGCAGCTTGAACTCACAAACTTAAGATGGGCAGTTCAGACAGGCAGCATAGTGACTGGTGCCTTAGCTACACCAAGGCCTAAATTCAGTAGGAAGCCTACCACCTATTTTATCTACATAATTTAAAGAGATACAGTGTAGGTTGTTTTGGTAAATATGACATTAAACCAGTCTTGTCAGTTTTTTTTTTTACCAAAACGTATTGTTACACACTACTTAGTAATAATAAAAAATATAAAAGTGCAAAAGCTACGAGAAGTTTAAAAAAATAAATAAAATAAAAGTGACCCACGTAACTTCAAATTCACTCCCACATGAAACATGTTTTTCATTGTGAAAAAAATTAACTAAATAAGTGTTATTGATGATGAAAACAGAAACTTTATTTAAAAAAAGACTAAAGAAACAAATACAGTTTTGTATGAAAACAGATTTGCATGAACAACCTACATAGGTTTGTACCTAATAGTTTTGTATAAATAACCTAACACGGCTTTGAAAGTAAGTACTGTAGATGAACGTGCATGAACACTACCAGGTGACAAACAGCAATGATGTCACAATTCATGCAGTTCATCCACAATTCATCCACCATACCTCCATGCGATGTACATAGCAGTATCATTGTATATATAGTTCCTTCAAAAAAAGCATAAAAATCTAAGTTACCATAACAAATTTAATCTTCCAAGGTAAATATCTCTAAATTTAATAATACAGTATGTAATAAAACAAACAAAAAAAAGCATTACTACTACTAGTATAACTGGCTTAATGTACAAATACTGTTTTTATCAAATAGTGATTTTTGAATATTTTTTCTTTTATAATATACCTTATTAATCAATTGACATATTCATTCATGAAAAATACTTTTGGTATTTATGCAGTATAGTCTGTTCTACATTTTTCAAAATTTTATTTAATAAAACGCTAATTACATGCCCAAAAGCAATAATCCAAAATATAAAAGCGCGGAAACCACGAGAAGTACGATAAAAATTGAAAATAAAAGTGAACATAACCTCAAAATTGCTACCGTGCAAAAGTCGCTAACGTGTTGTAGATCGGTAAAACGATAAAAATACGTCTAAAACGGATTTTGTGTGATAAAAAACTTTATTATTATTTTTTTAACAAAAAAACCCAATAACCTGACACGGTTGTTAGGCTTAACACGGTGATGCATAAATAAAGTGACTGTTGAAAGGCTTACAATTGCCTTTCTGACAATGGCTTTGTCCATCTCCCGGTCAACCACTCGGTTAATTTCGTTGATTACGAGACAAGTGCACACACGAATACGAACAAAAGATGAATACTTAATCTGTATCAGTAAGGTTCACCATGCTTGTATCATGTCAGGTAGGTTATTCAGTATTATTTTTCTTTTTTTAAAAAAAGGTTTTCTTCAGGCATCGCCGTGTTACGCCTAACAACCGTGTCAGTTAAATTATGCAGTATTCTGTTTTAAAGAAATAAAAGGTTTTCTTCATGCATCACCATATTAGGCCTAACAACCGTGTCAGTTAGGTATGGGTTACTTTTTTGTTTAAAAAAAATAAAGTTTTTTATCACGCAAAACCCATGTATGTTACATTCTAATATACATTACTTAATCTTAATATGTATTACTACAATTATATGTATTACTGTACTTCTATATGAATGACCTTGTAATGAAAACATTAAAATGGAATCTGTTTAATTAAACAGATTTTTTACCCAACAACCGTTCGGTCCTTCAATATTCTTTTATTGTTTTAGTAATCAAAAATATGATACTTTTGCATAGTAGCAATTTTGTGATTATGGGGATTACTTTTATTTTTGATTTTTATTCTACTTCCAGTGCTTTTATAATTTTTAGGCATGTGTTGAAAAACCCAAAAATTGACACCACACTATAATGCATCTTTACATTTAAAGATTACCTACTTGTAATAAAAACATTATGCATAGTTTAGTAATTATAGGATTATTTCATTTGTTTAATATATAATTTACCAACCTTGTTTTTAAATACTCTAAAGATATATTTTTGTAAGAAGAACCATCATTTATTTGTGTGAAGAACACAACAGGATCTGGTATTTCTTTTAAAAATTTGTCAACAGTGAAATCAGTTGAAAAAGTATTCCACTGTGTTTCTGATATCAGTTTTTCTTGAAATTGTTTAATAGTAGGAATATAATTACTTTCTAGAGCATTTGTTACAAATACATTAATTTTGTCCGGGTCACCTTGTAATTCATTTTTAAATTTAAATTCTAAGAAAGCAGGATCAGCATTTACAAAAATTTCTTTCAATAAATTTAGCTGTATATTATTTAATTGATCATTTATTTCAACTTTTTGCATTTTCCACTTCACTGACTTCATGTTGCCTTATGCCTTTCACTGGTGTTTCAACAAAATTATACTCATGATATAACAGTGCATTTTTAATAGCAGAATTTAGATCTTGACTGCAACTACTTATTGCTTGTAAAATATCTTGGTCATCATTCGGAAATACCTGCAGTAAATCTTGAAAATAATTTGATTCTTTTATAAATGGTTGTTTTAATACAGGGCAATCTAGAGTAGGATTTTCATTTTTGGACAATATTGGTACAGCATTATCTTTAGTATTAAAAATCAGAAGATCTAAATTTGAACTACATTGTATGGGCTTATCAAGCCTTAGTTTTTTTAGGAAGCGACCCTTCATTTTTTGCTCCTGAAAATAGTTTATGTTTCAAATTGCCAGCCACTGGAATTGCATTTGTTCCAATAGAGTTTTGAGATTATCAAGAACCCAGAAAAATGTCTTGGTTGTTAAAATTTGGTAACGAAGAAGAATCACTATTGGAATCCATATATAATAATTATTAAAAAAGGTCAGGCCTGTTATCAATAACTTGCAATGTTTGGACTTGTTTAGGTTTGTTAATATGATGTAACCTAGTTCACATAATTAACAAGTTTTTAATTTAGTAATTTACAATTATCGAAATAACACAAAATTGTAATCACTTTAGATGGCTTCCGTTTGCACAAAAGTTTATTTAATAAATTTAATTAAAATACGTAATAAATCTTTTCTTTTTAGTTGAACCTAAACACAACTCACAACTAAGAACACGATTATACAGAACAAACAACAATGAATATATTTCTCTTTCTCAATTTATTCTTACTCTGTACTATGTAATCTGTGGTCAAACTCAACCAGATAGTAGAAAAAAAATTTTAACTTTGAACTTGACAGTGTGTGTATATGCAGTACACTCTGTATTTGCTGTAGCATGGTTTTGTTCTATAATCCGTGCTCTAGAAAGCTTGATAAAAATCAGTATATAGTATCTTTATGTAGTTAAAGTTAAAATGTGTGTGTGTGGGGGGGGGGGTATTTTTTTGGGTTAAGATATTCGCACTAAAATTTCACATGAATTTTATTTAGACTCCAAGGAAAAATACTTTAGGGGTAGAGGGTCCTTCATTTCAACCCACAACCAAAATTGTTATTTATCTAATTACATTATCGTCATAACGAAAGGGTATATTTGTCTGAAAGTTGAAAAAAATTATTGATTTTCAAGGGACCTGAAATTTTTCTTTAAAGACTTGGAGAAACATCCCATATCCAAACATCCCTAACTTCTGAAAAATTGATTTATCATTTTTTTAAAAATCATCAAAAGAATTTAAAGTTTGTTTTTTTAGAATATTATATTTTTCAAATTTATGCTTTTAAATAAAGATTAGTTAGATTTTAATCATTGGAAAATTGTTTTTTAAAAATTATTTTTGCAAATTCTAACAATCATTTCATTTAGACCCAAGCAATATCGGATACCCATAGGTAGTACAATAGTACTACCTGTGTGTTATGATAATGATAAACACATTATCATTTACAAATCTTCCAACTTTGTATCAGCACTACGTGATCATTATCTCTGGCTACTATACTGTATCGTCTCTCACTATATTTTAGTATTTTACCTTCATAAAATTACGTAATCTTTAGATTTTTAAATTGTATCTGTTACGAACAGTACTATCTATTCTTAAATCTGTAAGAATAAGAGTGTAAGCAGTATTGTTATGCATTATACCTTCGATGTTAAAAGAATATACTGAGTATATACATAATAATAATTTCTGTTATAAATTTAATAATTTTGAGTAACGTGAAATTTTTTTCTTGTTCTTCATTTTGATAAAAATAAGTCATGGATTTTTCTTGTTTTAATTTCAAATAATATAAGCGCAATTTTTTTCATCAAGCTAATTTTTTTTCCTTTAGAACATTGCCTAACAACTGTGTTTTAACAATTATTTACTAACAGTTTTATGTTGTTGTCCATGATTTTGTATTCTATGCAGAATTAATGTAAATCCACAATAATTATTTATCACAAGTAAGTACTGAACATAACTATAATCGCTAGGCTTACTAATCGGTAATTCTCAAACATTGTAACCATGTAAACTATATCTAATTTTTTTCTTAAAAATACTCATGTTTCTGACAAAAGGAAGCTTATTAAATTTTCTATTTAGCCAACTGAAGAGCTGTTTGACTCTTTGATTTTCACTCAAAGGAGCATCTTTTTTTAAAAGGAACAGTGTGACTATATTTTTTTAATAACTAATCTATTGTACTTTGGCTTACTGTATTACTTCAGGACAAACTTTAGTATTTTTTTTTAAGGTGAAAAGCACATTGAGGCTATTATCGCCTCCCTAAATGTAAGTGTGAGTGTAAAGTATTAAAGTCATAAGTGTGTGTTAGACTCGGGTACCGCGAGGGACGTCAAATCCTTTCAATAGGTGCAGCTAGTCTGGACTCCTCCTGTGGGGGAAAACTTTGATAAAAATGCACTTTAGGCACTTTTGTTAATTTTGGTAAATTTTTGGTGCATTTTATTATACGCCTAATATTAATAATCCAAAATGCATTTATGCAGTGCAGGTTTTTTCAAATAGTGATTTTTTAGTATATTTTTGTTTTTTTTTATACCTTATCTAATTAACTCATATTCATCAACAGAAATTTTTTTTCTAAGATATGCTTAGTATGCTAATAATCACTTCATGTCTTTACAACGTTAATAGCTCTGACGGAATACTACTTATATTAAAAACCATGTTAGTTCAGTTTTTAATGCAAAACCGTGATAGCTTTTTACGTAACAACTGTGTTAGATTATGTGGTGAATGTATATATCTAACAACATTTAAAAAAGTGTTATTTTTATTATTAGCAATACAATATATGCACCACCATGTCAGTTCCACCCAACAACCCTTTCAGTTAAGTTTTTTACCCAAACACCATGTCATTTAAGGATTTTTTTTCTTTTTAATGAATGGAAGCTTTTAATGTTAAAAGCACATTTTGGAAATATGGAACAAATGAGTGAAGAAATTTTGTCTCTTTGGTTTCAGTAATTGTCTGCAGTTGACGAACACTTACACATTGTAACCATTTATTTGAAATTAATTTAAATATTTATAATAATTGTTGTTAATATTGCTAGTTTTTAACAACTTAACCTGAAACTTATTATAGCCTATCATCAGTTCAATAAAATCAACTGGTCTTTACAAATTAATATAAAACAACTGATCTTTTAGTATAACTACAGTAAATATCTAATATAGGTTCATATATTTATTTATTTAAACAAAAGATATTTGTAAACATATCTTCAAACTAATTACATATTCAGCAAAGATGTCATTAACAAAAGTTTTGCTTCTGTCAGTAACTCCTTGAGTTTCATAAAAATCCTTTTTTTAAAAAAAAAAACATGAAATTTCACATTACCTACTTTTGCGCACTAGTTATTTTGAAGTTATATTTGACAATTTTATTTTCCATTTTTTTTTGTAACCTCATTGTTTCCATACTTTTATATTTTGGATTATTAACATTGAGCATAAAGGGTTTTGGTTAAAAATTTACCGAAATTGACTTGAGGCCCAAAAGTACCTATAAGCTTAAATTACTTAATTTTTTTAAACTAAAGATTTTGCCTCATTTTCACATTTTAATTTTGCTATTTTTGGTTTTACAGACTAGGGTGCATCCTATCTAGCATCAAAAAAATTTTATTCAGCAAATATAAATTTCTAAAAGCATTAGAAAAGGCTCTACTATGCTTGCAGGTGTCCTTCACACTGAACAACAATGATTAACAATTCTTTCTCAGGGTCCACTTGCTGTTAATGGAATTTCCTCTCCTACAGATTAAAAAAACCATAATAGTTATGTCCAGTTTATGAAGAACTTAAACTAACTGTGTCTTACCTTGTGCCTCTGTCATCTATGTAATTTAGTGTTTCTGTTTTGGATATTATTTTTAATTTTAAATTCACAATTTATGGGGAGTGTATGTACGGTAATTTATTTTGTTTATTTAAATTTGAAATTTTCTTTTGCTTTATTTGGAGCATTTAGTTTCTTTTACATCTGAAACTTTATTGTTTAAATTGAATGATATTCTTATCTTTCATCATACTATGTTATGTTTTATCAGAAATGTTTATTATTTTGCATAAATTTTTAATATTATTTTAGTTTGTATTTTCGTTTTTTAATTTTTATATATATTATATCAGATGTTAAGTATGAGATTAAGTGGAAAAAATGATCTAATGGTTCTAACTTCACCCCTTCAAAATTAAAACCATAAAATATAAACTTTTTCCATTTTATTTAAATATCTGGTGTTTATGTAATTAATTGTCACCACTTATTTTCATGATATTAAAGTATTTGTTTGTTCTGTTACCTGTGTTATTATTAAATTAAGTAATATTAATTAACGGAACATTTAATTTCTTACAGAAGTTATGATTTTATCTAATTTTTAGCAATAGTTTACTCATTTACAACATTATTAACTTTTACATTATTGTATTGTTTAGGTTGTTCAAGTAGTTTTTTTTCAGTTTTTTGGTAATTTATTAATTTTTTGCTTTTTATTATTACTTATAGCCTAGATATTAAAGAAGTGTTTTCACGAAAAAAAAATATTAATGGTGCATATCAAGAACATGTTTATTAAATACTTAATGTTTTTTTCCTGTAGTTTATTCATTTTTTTGAATAAAATGGCAATGGTTTTTTTTTGCACTGAAAAACTGATGCAGCTGCACCTTTGAAAATTGATCTTTCTATTTGTTAAATTGGTTCAGCAAACATTGTCCTAATGAAGCAGTACAGTAGTTCTGAGATAGTTACATAAATTATTCAATAAAATAAATTTTTAATACATTTACTACACTAGCTCTTTTATTACAGTCACATTGTTCAGCGAATTATCATAAATTATATCTATGTAGAACTTAAATTAGCATGAGCTTTGTAGTATTTCACCTTTTGTTTTTAGTTTAAAAGTATATATTTTTCTGACAAACTTGTTTAAACAATTTCTTAGCGCTCTTAAAAGCTTATGGAGAAGCAATTTTGGAAAATCAAAAATTGTATATAGGACACATTTTTATTAAGAAACTTTTAACAAATTTTTAAGTGGAAGGAAAAATAACATGTACAGCAACAGTTGCAAGATTAACATAAAATTCAAATAGTTTTTTTTTTAAAGTAGAATATCATTTTAATCACTTGAACTACAAAAAAAAGATAGGCTACTAAAATTTACATGTCACAAAACCGTGTCAGGTTTGGCTAAATACAAGGTTTTTTCAGTGAAAAAACATCTTAATGTTATTATTTGTTTACAAATCTTAGTTCAAGGCAAATAGATAGAAATTGACGATTAATCATAAAATTACTGTAAGCGTGTGTGTGTGTGTGTGTGTGTGTGTGTGCGTGCGTGCGTGCGTTTGTGTGTGTCCCCCATGCACATGCACGCGTGCATGCGCACTCGTGCGCGCATACACACATACACACTTTAATGTAGGCCAGCATAACTTTATGGATTGAATGAAATAATATAGGAAAATGATTTTTAATGCATGTTTACAATCTGGAGTTCGGTTGCAAGTCCATGGCATCCTCCTTTCTCTTCTATACAAATGTATATCTAAACTGGTACTTAAAATAAATAGCTGCTTTTTTCTATTACATTAAAAATCTGTATGTATGTAAGACCTATTTCTTGATGTAAGATAAAAATTTCAGAATTTTTAGTTAAAGGCAAATGGTGATACAACTGAAATCAAGATGATTCTAGAAGTTTTCATGATTATTTAAAAAAAATTTTGATTTAATAGAATCTTGATTATTGATTATTTTGTCCAGTGTTGACAAATCAACTTTACAGAAGGTAGCTGAGAATTATGTTAAGACAGTTTCATCTACTTAAATCAATTAAGGTTAGTATATTTTTAGTTGAATATGTTTTTAGTTTGAAGTTTAATTTTACAATACTTGGACACTTAAAACAACTTTTAAGATATTAGGCTTAGATTAAAGTGTTTTATTAATTACTTTTTTATCTGTGGAATAATATTACTTTTGATTTTATCCACATAATTGAATGTGATATAACTAGGCCTGTATTTAATTAAATTAGGAGTTACTAAAAAAGACAAATATGCATTAGGTGTAGGCTACCTAGTTAATGAATGATTAAAATTTGTAGTAATTTCATTACCTGTAATATATTTCCACCAAGTATCCTACCAAAAATCATAAGTAGAAATACTGTAATTTACTTGTAATTCAATTAACTTGAAACATGTATTGTAATGAATTTATCTTAAACCCTTCCATTAAGAAACTTTTTACAAGTTTTTAAACCTGTTTGTTTAAATATTTCATTTTTATTTCTTTTTTTAATTGTTTATTAAAGAATTGATTGATTACTCCACTATCAAAATTTATTTATTTTCTAGGCCTATCAATAGCTTAGTCATACAATTATATTACTTGTAGACTTACTACTCAGGAAATCTTAACAGAAGTAATTTGAGGTATAAATATAGATTCTATGGGTGTTTTAAAAAGAATTTCCTAGTTTTATGTGTAAATTTGTGGGTGAATTTAATGTTAGTAAACTTCAACATGGGATCCATTTGTTGATCTACTCATGTCTAGGTGATATTCCATTTCTCGCCAGGTATTCACCAACATGGCAGATATAATTGTCTTAACCACTGCGATGATTCTTTCCTGTAAATGGTTGCTATTACGGATATTTTCAGTGTAAACAGTATTTTTATGTACCCCTCAAAAGAAAAAAAGTCAAGAAGGGTTAAGACCGGGCTTTGTAGTGGTGAAGAGATTGGGCCAGTCCTGCCTATCCACCTTCCTTTTGGAGAATCATGATGCTGAGTAACGACATGTGGTGACTCTGCTCCCCAAATTCTGCAGTTATGATGATTGACTATTCCACTCACATAAAATGTTGCCTCATCAAAAAACAGAACATTAGAAAAAAAATGTTATTTTCATCAATTTTATCTAGAAAGTTAACAGCAAACTGCAATCTTTTGTTTTTGTCAGCAGGTTTAATCTCATGTAACAGTTGTAATTGTAGGCGCGCAAATGAGGTCTTTTACATACCAAATCGTACAGAATACCTTTAGGCACTCCTGATTGTAGACTACATCTGGCCAGTGACTTCTTTAAGCTCCAAACACACGAAACACGGGTCTGTTCAACAGTAGCTTCAGAAGTTCTGTTTACCTGGCGACTCCGCTTTTAAAACCCTGCTGGTTTCCTTGAAAGACTTTTTAGCCAATAACGGATAGTTTTTGCTGTAGATGGTTTACCTTGTTATTGCACAAGCTAAATAACACTGCGCTTTTTGTTGTGGAGTAGCTATTGCACTGCACTGAACGACTGAACTAAGCACTGTCACCGTTATCCTCAACATTACGCAAGCCTGCCAACTGCAGGAACTGAATCCCCATATTTACATGAGCAGGACTTGGACAGTTAATGAATTAAATACCACAAACTAGAATAGTGTATACCACTTTGTACAGATTTTAGGACACATTTAAAATTAGGGAGTTCTTTTTCAAACACACTGTAGTTTATAAAGCCTGTACAGTATTTCTCGTAAAAATAATATTACATCTAGCCAGTTACAGATAATTATATAAAAGTAAATTATCTTATTGGAAACGATGAAATGGAATGCATGATCGTCAGTTCTTTTCACAGTTAACTTTCATTCAAAAAATGTAATTTATTTTAGGTTAACAAGATTCAGAAATGTGATGACAGCTGCAATAATGAAGACTAAAATTTGCATAGACCTACTGTATAGAAAGTACTGTTCATGGTAAATTTATACGAGGAAATTCTTATACATTTAATTGCGCAAGTTAAAATTTCATGAGAACCTTTAGAGCTCAAGTTGATAGTTTTGGTACTGCTATCTGCTTTTTCTGTTTGTAGTGTCATTGATAGGGCTCAATTGTCTTAAGTTCAAAAATGCAGTTACTTCCATTAATTTCTCTACTACTATTTCTGTTAATGTCAATCCCTCATCCTCTTTAGTTAACTGGCATAAAGTATAGACGTTAAAAAGATGTATTGGTTCCTCTTCTTTATTAGTCTTCAATGATACATTAAAAAAGTTAAAAAGGGTAGCTATTCACATAGCTTAAAAGAATAAAAGTTTCTAGCATCTCTCTTACAAATAATAACACAAAAGTAACCCGACATCATTGTTGGGTAGACTCGGGGCAGTATTAATTAATTATAAAGAGCACTAAAAAACTGTTACCTTAAGCAAAGGCTTGTGTTACAAAAATATAACATTTATTCAATTTGAAAAATCGTTTTTATTTTTAATTGTTGCCCAGTCACCTACATCAACTATAAACTAAGTAAGTTAATAAATTCATTTTTGTTAAGTGTCTCAAGTCCAAGCTTCAGAATAGCAATTACAAAGTCTTTTGCATTTTCAAAAAATAAGTTTGTCAAAAATACTTTTAGAAATGTATGTGTATGAAGTTGAAAATATATACACAAATAATAAAGAATTATATATTTTAAAAATTTTGATGTCAGAGTCGGAGTTGTCGGGTAAAATAATTTAAACATGTCTCTAATTTGAGTAAAAAATTATAAGAAATCTTAACTAATTTTATCAAAATTTAACTGAGGTAAAATGAAAAAAAAATATTAATGTTTTTTGAATATTAGTATTTTAAGTATTTTTGGAATTTGATTTTTTGAGAATTCAATGTAAAAAATAACAAAACTGTCTTACGGAAAGTCATATTTTGGTCACAAGTATATTCATTCTTCTATTTTTCAACACTATGCTATCATTGGCTTCTTTAGTAGTCTAGCATTTTCAGAAAGGTATGCAGAAAGTTTGTGTGTGTGTGTGTGTGTGTGTCCCTTAAAATATCCTTTAAAATTTTTTGTCATGTACCTTCACTAATCCGACAATATCATTAATCAACTGAACAGTAATCCTCTGGTGTGATTTCTGCTGAATTACTGTAGGAACAAAATGGCATTCAATTTAAACCAAAAATTTGAATTGCAACTTTTCATTGTTGTATACATTTTTTGTACGGTATTTAGAACTACTGTGTTTTGTAAAAGTCTTTTACTAAAATGGAATTTGCTGTTAATCAATGCTTAATCAAAAGGAAATTTTTAAACATAATGTTTAATTGATAAAAAACTGTCGAGCTAGTAAACAGTAAAGATAAATGAGATGAGTCAAAAAGGATGTAACATTTTTTTAAAAACTTATTTCAATGTAAATGATGTCAAGATTGTCAATATAAATGCATTTGGAAATATGCTTAATTTGTTGGAAATTACAATGGTCTGATTTTAATCTTGACTGATAGTTATTTTCGAATGGCTTAGCGAAAATAAGTTTTTGTCATTATTTATTTAATACGAAAAAAGTGTCATCTATTTACTAATCGTAAAATTTGCTTTTGTATTATGAAAAAACTGTAAACAAAAGAATTTCTACATTTTTAAAAATTGCTGATTTGGTAATGAAATGATACTGAACTGCCATTGAGTATTTTTTCAATAAAATTTAAACATTCAAATGGGAAATTAATGGAATTTTTCTAGATAAAAAACTGTTTGAAATATTAGCAGAATTAATTTTTGTGCCCAGTTTCTTATAAATTAAAACAAAAATAAACCCTAAAATATTAAAACACACACACATACACACGTATATAACACAGAGTGCTCTAACATGCTTACATACGTATCCAGTTTTTAATGCTTCTGCTACAAACATATTCTAGAAGTTGGATACTTGTTTCTTTGTACAACATCTAGATATTGCCAGATCACTAAGTACTTGCGGACAAATCAATTTGCAGTTGCTACAATAATGTGAATTATAATAATTTTTCAATGAAAATTCATTAATCATAGTAATAATTTAAAGTAAATTAATATAATGTTTTCTAAAAGTAATATACTTGTGTAAAAAAATTGTTGACTGAACCATTCTTATCTATTTTCCGGAACGTTAAATTAAATGTGATAAAATAAGAACTTGCACATTTAATTAATTCAGTCTTTTAAGTATATTAAATAATGTAAAAAAAAAATATTTGTTCACCTTGTTTATTTCAAAATAATTTTCTTGCAATTGGTTCAAAGAAATAAATTTGTCAACGTATTTATATAATAGAGATAGTTTGTTATCTGGGTAATAAATATGTTTTAACTAACAGAAAACAATTCAGATTATTATCTAACAAAATTCCTATGTCTAAATACTTCGCTTGTTGAGTGCAACCTTTTTCAATATATAAAGTGCAAATTTCTTTTGATAATGAGCTAATGGAGACCATAATAATAATAATATCTAGACCTAGAGTCATGAAATAAGCACTGATAATCTGTAGAATAATTTTTGTGGAGTCATTCAGAATTGTGTGTGTGTGTGTATGTGTGTGTGTGTGTGTGTGTGTGTGTGTGTGTGTGTGTGTGTGTGTGTGTGTGTGTGTGTGTGTGTGTGTGTGTGTGTGTGTGTGTGTGTGTGTGTGTGTGTGTGTGTGTGTGTGTGTGTGTGTGTGTGTGTGTGTGTGTGTGTGTGTGTGTGTGTGTGTGTGTGTGTGTGTGTGTGTGTGTGTGTGTGTGTGTGTGTGTGTGTGTGTGTGTGTGTGTGTGTGTGTGTGTGTATGTGGTGTGTGTATGTGTGTTTTTGTATGTGTGTGTGTGTGTGTGTGTGTGTGTGCGCGCACACACGCGTAAGATAGCACTCCAGTTTTCATGGTTTGGTAAAATTTGATTTTAACTTAATAAAATTTGATTTTTAAGTAATAGCCGGGAAAAAGTAATTTGGACACAGCAAAATTCATCAAAAATGTTGCCCATTAAATATCTTTGAAAAATCATAATTTTTCTACACTTTTCTGCAGATTTTATGATTATAATTAGCGTTAAATCGCTAATTAGCATTTAAAATTTTCAAATACATTACAGGAAATTTTCACATACTAAAATGTTTATTTATAATTTGTTAGTTTTTAAAAATTGACATGTAAATGCTATATGCTATAGTTATTAAATTATGTATTTTTGGAGTACGTAATCAACAAATCTTATCCCCTAACAATATAAATCAGTTGATTCTTATTAAAATTAATTGCTAGTTCTTGTGTTTATATTTTGTCTCTTTTCAGTCATCAGTCTTGTAAAGATATTGTGTATACGAATATATGTAACAGGTGTGGTTGGAAAGTTTTAATAGGCTGTAAATTTCAAAATAGCAGTACTCTAAGAAGCTAATTAGATGGTTCTTCTAACATGTAATCGTCTTTTGACTGAATACATCAACTCCACGGTGTTTCCACTTTTGGAAGCATTTGTAGAAGTTTTCTCTCTTAAAGGTGTTTAAAACCCTTGCATCTATATTTTCTTGAATGTTTGTAATTAATTAAAATCATTATACTTTTAGTGTAAATTTGAATTTAGAAAACAGATAAAAGTCGTAAGTGTATGGGGAAAAAGAGGGGGTTGTAGAAGCACTGGAATTTGATCAAAAACCCCATGTTAGAGAACACACAGAGACTTTGTGAGATTGTGGTAAAGGACTTTCTGATTCATGAGGTTGCAGAAACTTTCTTCTGCACATTTTTGTATAAATGCTGAAGGGAAGATTTATACAGTTTCTAGTTGACTGTCAGCCACCAATATTATCCTAATCTTCAGTTGACTTTCTCACACTTCCCTTGCATATTTCCACTACCTGTAATTATTCTATTTAACAAATCTTTGTCAGTTTTATTGAGATTAATTAGTTTTGGGGACACTTCATTATTGTTTCTACAGGTTTGGCTACAATTTCAAAATACATTTTACAAACACTCAATGCATGTTCAAATCTACAGTTGAAATTGACGAAACCACACAGAAATATAAATTAATTTCTCGTCTGACATATCTTCAATTGTAAGGTATGTCACAACACATTTTTGTATGGTGTTTGAACTGGAATTTCAGCTGGATCAGGTCATTGTCAACTGATTCGTGGCTGTCTTTGAATCTTTTGATCAACTCGGATATTTATATCTGAAAGTTGTTTTTAATAGTCTGAAGCTGTTTTCCTGGTTTTAAAACAAATTTGATTAAAACTTGTTCCGTTTTGTGAAATCAGTAATCAGCTGAGAACTGAAAATGTATTTTCATTTATCGGGATGCTATTCTTTACTGAATAAATATATTGTGGTGATCTATTCGGGACATTTCAAGAACAAAATAGAAAGAACACAACATTATTTTTAAAAATTGTTATAATTTCAAAGTATTATACAATATTTTTTGTTTGAACATCAATAAAAATTTAAATAATAAAGAAATTTATAGGTTTTAAAATGAATATTCCTTTTTTGTATTGGTGAATAAATTCTTATTTTTCTTATTTTTATATATATATATATATATATATATATATATATATATATATATATATATATATATATATCTGTAGCCATACAATTAATAATAAATATATATGTAGTTAATCATATATATGTAAATATTTATGTAATATCCTGTATGTATTGCTTAGGTTCAATTATGTACTTGATTTCAATAACTAAACACAGTGATGGATCAGGTACATAACAGTTTTTCATAAAAATGGTTCAGAACGTTATTTTCTCGAAGCCAAAACAGGACTGCTGAGGTATAAAAGAATTTTTTTTGTAATTCCTTAAATACTCTGGAAAAATTTGAATATTGAGTTACTCCATGAGCCTGTAGCACTGATTTTAAAAATTGTAAGGGGTGCTCAGTTCCCTGTCCCTGTTAAAAGCTGTAACAAGTTTTTTTTTTAATTTTCGTAGGGGTTTCAAGTTTAGTAAATAAGTGCAATGTACTTTTTACTATAAAGGCTTTATTCTGAGATTATTCGAGGTTAATAGTGACTGGGATAGGAGCATACCTTATATTACTATAACAATGTTCACTATTCACCTGCTTTTGTTGTAGTTCTTAATAAATAGATTTTGTACTTATCTATTTAAAATATGTAGGCTATGTTTTATATCCTATGAATTGTGTGTTAAAATATTAAAATAAATATTTTTATTTTTTAAATAACATAGAAATCTAATATTGTGGTTTTCTTGCGTTTAATTTATTGAAATTTTTTCAGCGTTCTTATTTGGTAACAAACAAAATAAAAACTATTCTAAAAGGCGAACAACCTCTTTTTATTTTTAATGAAGTAAGCCGAATTGCTCGTACTAACCCAGTTATAATGAAGCTGGATTCACCAGAATTTAAGTCGCTCTTTACACTGGAACTAATGACATTAGCTTCTCTTTTCAAAAACCACAACTATGAAATTAGGATAGCTGGCGGAGCTGTCAGGTAAGTGTTTTAGTTAATCATGATGATTTTTCAAAAGAGATTATATGATGTATAAACATTATACAGACGTACATGTTGTCTAATTAGGACTCAGTTGATGTGGCTAAATCACTGGTCAATGTGCTGTGTCTCTGAACTGTACATCTCAAGATTGTAAATTTGAGACTCAGTTACATTTATAATCTTTAACCCTTCTTGATAACACATATCCCTCATCCTCATTAGTCTGACATAAAATACTGACGTAAAGGAAAAATTACAGTTCAGTTCAGTAGTAAGTGGAAAGAAAAATAAAACAGGTTACCTTGTTTCTTGTCCTTGTAATTTAGTATAAACTGTTGAAATGTAAACTTCAATAGTGAGTGTTTTACACCTAAAATGCAATATAATTATGTACTGTACTTTTATTTTGATATTTACAATGACTTGTATATCAACGTAAACTATTAACAAGAATAGAGTTGACTTCCGTGTTACGTGCAATGCTGCAACATGGACTAGACTTCGAACTGTAGTCTACCACTTGTAATATTCGATTTAAGTGCTCCTTTTGAAACGTTTAGAGGCAAGCGTAAAATTAATTTTTGAATTGTATCCTACAGCTAATCTTCTGTAACTCTTTTATATGCCAGTTTTTGTTAACTATCAGTCCATTATTAAAAGTAATTGCAGTAATTAAATGTTATTATACTGTAATTTTTTTATACATAAATCTAGGAAATAATAAAAGCAGTGACTATACAAAAGTGTAAACAATATTGTACTGTTTGCAACATGTACACTAGCCAGATTGCAGCGAAAAATAATTTTTTTTTTATTGATGAGTCAGTTACGTTTTGGTCACCTACTGTACATTATCCCTAATGTTGTCAGTTTCTGAAAAGCTGTAGTGATTGATGTGTGTTTTATGTTGTATAGTGAGTAATGGCTTAACTGTTTTTGCTTAAGATTCAGACGTTCAGTAAGAACAGTATAAGTGTAGGTCCTGGTATTAGTGATTGCGGCACTTTTATTTTATTGCAGAAACATATATCCAGTTCTTAAAGATGCATTTTTGAATCTGGTTTTATGCAATGGACGGAGCTGGATTTTTTAATGGTTTTCAGTTAAATGTCTGTTTGATTAAGCGAATAGTCCTGGTCCCAACTTTGACAGTTAAAAGTTTCACTGTACTTACTTTTACCCACATTGCAAAAGGTCGAACAGAATAAAAAAAAACCTTTCTAAAGTTGTGGGCGATTTTTTTCAAAGCATGTTTATGTTAAGGTTTGTTTTGATCCAGTCTTATGTTCATAAATTTTCCAAGGTTTGTCTGACCTAACATATCGAAGTAGAGAGAGTCTAACAGCTCTATAAAATGTTATGTGCCAAAACTATATCTATTCAAAATGAGTATCACTTCTAGTTTCAAGTGGTACTCTACACTAGATAAAATATTTTTGTCTAAGATTTTACTGCTTAATGGCTATTTAAAAAAAAAAAATTTGTATTTCATTAACTCCAATATTTTTTCTGGGTTTAGGCTGCTACAAGGACTATTTTTAACAAATTTTATTATGATAGTCACATTGTTTATGAGTAAGAGGTGCAATATCGACTTACAAACATGCTAGTAACTCTATAAGGGTCCTTGGTTATGTTTTACAGATCCTACAAAAAAATACCTGTCTGTGGTCGAAGTCTATCACAAAATTTTTAATTTTATTATTTTATTTATTATTATTATTATTCTTTCGATGAGGCCTGCTAGGGACCTCGTGACAATTTCAATTCTTCACACTTAGCTGTTTTCTCTTCCGTTCCCTCCAATATTCCCTCATCCTTTCACTATGCAGCTTCTTTCTGTCTTCAGACCACTTCACACCAGGCTTCCTCCGCAATCCTCCTTGGAATCCCTCCATACTCAATATCCTCTTTCTAAAAATATCTATGTTCAGCGTTTCTTCTTCTTTTATATTATTTCTTTCTAAATCTTTCCTTACCTCTTGAATCCAACCAGTTGTTGACTTTTTATCCCATAGGTACTTGAGTATCCTTTTCGCTAGTCTTGAATCATTCATCCTGTACATATGTCCAAAAAATTGCAGTCTTCTCTTCCTTATTATCTCTGTCATGTCCTCTATGTTCCTGTATATTTCATTAAGATCTTAGTTTCCATGTTTCTTTAGTCTTCACTGGGCCTAAAATTTTTCTCATGATTCTCCTTTCTATTTTCAGTATTTTCAGTTTATCTATACTATAATTTAGTACCAAGCACTCGCATACAGGCATTCCGGTTTCACTACTGTAATGTAGTGCCTTATTTTAAGATTTTTAGATAAACACTTTTTGTGCTCTTTCCATTTTACTCCATATGCTCTTTCCATTTTGTGTACCCTTTCTTCAACAGCAGACTTCTCCAAGCCATTGTCTTGGATCATTTCTCCCAAATATTTGAATTTCTTTACTTTTCCCCTGCACCAATATCATAACCAAAAAATTTGGAGTGTTTTTGATGTTTGTAATAAATTTAGTTTTTTCTACGGAGATTCTCAAACCTGTTTTATTAGCTATTTCCTTTAAGAGATTGATTTGTATTGTTGCATTTCTTAGGGTGTCCGACAATATAGCAAAATCGTCTGCAAATGCCAGGCAACTTACTTCAATGCCTTTATTGAAGTATTTATTTTTCTTCCCCAGAGTTACTGGCGAAATGTTATGTTCTTTAGCTTCACATTCCAAATTCTGACAATTTTTTCTAGAACACAGTTCAACAGAAGAGGTGATAAACCATCTCCTTGCCGTACACCTGTATTAATCTTAATATGTTTTGATACTCACCCATAAATTTTACTTTTGAAATCGTGTTAGTAAATGTTTCATGTATTAAGTTTGCCAATTTATTTTTAACTCCAAAATCACGTATTGTTTTATCTATGGTTTCGCCTCGGTGGCCTAGTGGATAGCGTACTAGGCTTTCACTCCGAGGACCCGGGTTCGATTCCCGGCAAGGGCTTGGCATTTTCATACGCTATAAATCATCCCATCGTCTGCATTAGCCCAAGTGTGCACAATAGTCGGATGTTAAAATACAAAAAAAAAAAAAAATCAACCGAGTCAAAGGCTTTTTTAAAATCGTCAAAAGTCACAACTATGTCCTTTGAATTTAGTAATGTATGGTGAATGATGGATTTTAAGTTAAATGTTTGTTCTGAGCAAGATCTACCTTTTCGAAAACCAGCTTGATACTCTCCCAGTTGATTGTCAAGTGATGTCTCTACTCTATTCAGCAGGATCCTTGAGAATACCTTATATGCAATTTGCAGAAGAGAACCTCTGTAGTTCTCAACATTTTGTTTGGCCCCTTTTTTATGCAATGGTATTTATTATTATTATTATTATTATTATTATCATTTTTGATTTTACTTTATGCCAGTTAGACAAAAGAAGGAGGGAGATCAAAGTAATACATGGAAAAAACCAATGGCAGTAACTAGAAACAAACCTGCAAGTACAGGTCAGTGTTTTTAGCTGTCTGATTGTAACAACTGAGCTAAAATTAATTGCTTATTGCATTGGCTTATCCAAAAATAACTATAGATATTGGCAAAACAGCCATTTTTTTCCTTTACTATTTTCCCAAAAGTTTACGTAAGCCTTGAAAATTAGTATATAAAGACTTTTATAAAAAAGTGTTTCATTTTTTCAGGGATTTACTAATGGGTAAGAAACCAGTTGATGTAGATTTTGCCACTACTGCCACACCAGACCAAATGAAAGAAATATTTGTTATGGGAAAGGTAAGATTGATAAATACGAAAGGCGAGTCACATGGCACCATTACTGCGAGGATTAACAATAAAGAAAATTTTGAGGTAAGTATTGTGTCTGTTTATTGAATAAAATTTAGATTGGAAATTTTAATGATTAAAATTAATTTATTGACATTTATTAAAAAAATCTAACTGTATAAGTAAACAATGTATTTTTTTACTGTACATTTTGTTTCTTAGTACAAGGGTGGTCTGAAAAGTATCTGACCTAACAAAGATACAAGACATTTTTTCAGAATTTTTTATTTTATTTTTCAACATAGTCTCCTTGTACCTCTACACACTTCTCCCAGCGATGATTCCATCTCTGTAACCCATCCAAATAGTACTCGGCGTTTTTCTCTGCAAAATAATTGTTCACGAAGGTGATTTCCTCTTCATTTGATGAAAATCTCTGTCCTCTGAGCGCAATTTTTAGATGTGGGAATAAAAAGAAGTCGCTTGGGGCTAGATCTGGTGAGTAAGGCGAATGTTCAAGCAGTTCAAACCGTAATTCGTGGATTTTCATCATGGCAACCGCTGAGGTGTGAGGATTGTGTGAGGCAACCACATTGTCTTGGTGAAACAGGATTTTCTTTTTCTGCAAATGTGGCCGTTTTTCCGCAAGTTCTGACTTCAGCTTGTCAAGTAATGATGCGTAGTATGCTCCTGTAATGGTTTTTCCTTTTTGAAGATAGTCGATTAAAATAACTCCATGATCATCCCAAAAAACAGTCGCCATCACTTTCCCAGCCGAAAAAACAGTTTTTGCTTTTTTTGAAGCCGGTTCCCCCTTTGCAGTCCACTGTTTGAACTGTTTTTTTGTTTCGGGCGTATAATGGTGTATCCAAGTTTCATCTACAGTAATTAATCGGCACCAAAACTGGGATTTATTGCACCTAAACTGCGCCAACAGAGCATTGGAAGTGTTCATTTGAACACGTTTTGGTCTAATGTGAGCAAACGCGGCACCCAACGCGCGGACAGCTTTTTCATATCTAAATGTTGATTTAATATGTGACAAACACGTTCTTTTGACATGTTCATAATGTCTGCTATCTCTCTCACTTTAATTCGGTGGTCATCTAGCACTATTTGGTGAACTTTGGCGATGTTTTCGTCGGTAGTTGCAGTTTTTGGACGTCTCGAACGTTCATCGTCTGCCAAGCTCTTACGGCCACGTTTCAATTCAGCTGCCCAAAATTTCACTGTGGTAAATGATGGTGCAGAGTCTCCATACACAGAATCCAACTCATCTTTGATTTGCGTAGGCAAATGCGTAGGCAATACGCCTTTCAAAAACAAATATTTAATGATAGCTTGATACTTGATTTTGTCCATTTTCATAAAAATACTCACATCAGCTCACTCAAACAACTGTTACATAACAACTGCGCTTCCAAAATGGCTGAAACTTTGGTGAGTAACTGTCAACAGATGAACAACGAAATTCGAGTGTTGCCACCGACGAGTGCTGCTATCTTCATGTTGAGGTCGAAAACTTATCAGACCACCCTCATATTTTGGTTGTGTTTGCATTGATACACTATGTCAGCGGTTCTCAAGCCTTGGTGTTTCCCAACCAGCAAATTATGTTCAACAGTTCAAATTTGATATATACATTTTGTTTTGGGGTTAATTTTGTAACATATTTTTGTTACAAAAAAATATAAAAGTCTTTTGAAATGTTCTAAAATTTCTGTAAAATGTTACCTTACAGTATTTAAATTTTATAATAACTAATATATTTGTCTGTATTCTTCTCGATTAATTGATCATGTTAGTATTAATCTTCCTGTTTTCACACTTAATTATTTAATTGTCTTCTGTTGATCGTTACAGTTCTATTTCATGCACTTAATGCTTCTCGAAAATACATCTGATCTATGATGGTTCAAGCTTTACTAAAATTTCAGGCTTCTTAATAATTAATTGTTAATTAACAATTGTGATCCAGTAGTTTATTCTCGTTTTGCTTTTTATGTTTTTATTAGCTGACATAGGTTACTGCCCTTTCGCTGAAAAGTTCGTATTACATTTCACATTTAAGTTTTTCTATTTTTTAACTATGTGTATATTTGTTGTTTACTAATAAACTTTACAGAATAATGTAAGATACCTTATTATTTTTGGTTTTTGTTTGGGTTAATTTGTTTTATTACGTTTATTATTTTAGAAATAATAAACATATTTGAATATTTTGGTTGTTTGCTTGATTTCACATATAGACCTGTTCTTGATCAGCTGTTCTTACCAGTATTTTATTATTAAAAATTTTACTTTATCGTTCTGCTTACTTTATTTTCAACTTGATAGCGTAAACATATTATATGTAAATAGAATTGTTTGTTACATTACAACCCATTAGTTCAAGAAGAAACATAAGCCAGCACTAATAATACACACCGACTTTTTATTTGTGGCCATAATTCCGAGTAGGAAAAGTACTTTGCCAACCTGGACGAGCATTCATCTCATTGAGACTAAGATACGAAGTTTGCATTGAATTTATAATTCTGTTCAATATCAGTAGATTATCTGGAGTACTTGAACCACCCAACTTTAAAGATATTCTTGAGTTGACTGCATTTAATTAAATAAACAAACTACATGAGGCAAAACAATGAAAAAGGCTGATCTATTTTGTTTTCAAATATTAATACTACTGTTACTAGACATGTTTCAAAATCTGACTTTTAAGTAATAGTAACAACATAGCAAGTACCTTGTGATAGTCATTTTTATAATAAAAACAAATAATACTTTCTCATTGTGTTTTACAATTTTATTTATTAAAACAAGAATTTTGTACTTAAGTATGATGTATACATATAGGAATTAGATCGTAATATATACCATATATTAATTTGTCTACAGTACTATTTCTGAATTGTACAATTCAATAAAGTTTGACGTGTGTTTACAGATCACAACTCTAAGAATAGATACTCCTACTGATGGAAGACATGCAAAAGTTGAATTCACCAAAGATTGGGAGTTGGATGCCAGTAGAAGAGACCTGACCATCAATTCTATGTTCCTTGGTAAATACTTTTAAATACAGTTCTTCCATAGAAACAATGTAGCTGTTATAAAGACTAGAGAATGAACATTTTTAGATTCTGTTTTGAAATGTTAATATTGTCAAATGTTCAATTTAGACTCAATTGTATTAGATGTAAATTGCAGCCAGTTTTAACCCACTGAAAAAAGAGAATCAGTAGCGACTTATTTGAGGAAGCCTAGCCTGGTCAGTGGGATAGGGCCCATCACTCACCAGCTGTCACTTTAGTGGTTGCATTAAATATGAACATATTAGAATGATAACTGTATAAGAGAATGTGACTAGGTGGTATCTTGTGGCAGAGAGTTCAACTATAGTTAAATAGATTATTTAGTATTGTCTACTTTCACAAGTGTCTCCCCAGCATGTCTTTGCAGCTTACAGTGTTCTTAGCGGCAGATCATCCAATTACTTGCACTTTTGCTGCTGTTATCAAGCTTACTGTTTATAATGGTGGCTACTCTTGTAGTCCATACATATTCAGTGATGGGAAATCTTATTATGAACATATGAAGGCGTCATTCAACTATACTCATTAGAATGCCTGAGGTTCTGTACTCTAAATTAAATTTTCTAAAACTATATTGGTTTTGAATTAGAGAAGAATGGAATGAATGTGCAACACCCAGACCCAGGATCTTGAAGCAAGCGTTAATCAAGTGTTAACAGTGCCCCTCTGTTAAAAACACGTCTATAATGAGTCAACCATTTTGAACAAGTTTTTCCTATATAATGTGTGATTTAGAAAACATCCCGTATTATAGTTTCAGAATAATCCAAAATTATTTATCTTTTATCAGATAGTTTTCTTCACCTTCTGAGCTTCATCGCTTTATAGTCGTTTATTTCAGTGTTTACAGTTAATTATTTTGTTGGATTCAAATGATTTCAGATTTAGACGGAACATTGTATGATTATTTTAATGGATATGAAGACCTGAAGGCGCGGAGAGTTCTTTTTGTTGGAGAATCCAGAAGAAGAATACAAGAGGATTATCTCCGGATTTTAAGATACTTCAGGTAATCCATAGATTTATTGTTGTAACATTATAATCATTGTTATAATAAAGGTAAGTTATTGTATCTCATTGAAACAGTGCTAAATATCAGGTCTGCTTTGTAACAAATACTTGCAGCACATACCTTTCTCGCTGATGCAGTGAAATCTAATTTCTGACAATAATTTTTTGTACCTTCCATTTTTTTGGAAAATATAATTTCATCTTTATAATGAGACATTTATGTTAATTTATGCAAATTTTAAAGAAGAAGAAATTTATGCTTATTGCAATGAAGATAAAATTAGATTTATAAAAAGTTAACGCTTTTTTGAAACATTTTAATAATTATAAGAAAATAAAATATGATTATTAAAATTTTAAACAATAACGTTTATTTTCAAATGTAATATTCTTATTATTTTTTTTTTTTTGCAATAGATTTTACGGAAGGATTGCAGAACTGCCGGACAATCATGATCCAGATGTTCTGGATGCAATAAAGGAGAATGTTAAGGGCTTAGACGTAATATCTGGCGAAAGAATTTGGTCTGAACTGTTTAAGATTTTGCAAGGAAACTTTTACTTAGAACTGATGTTGACCATGCTGGAAGTGGGAATTGGTCCTCACATTGGTAAGAAATTAACAGTAAATAAACAGCTTAGAAAGTACAGACCTATTTGCAAGATTCTTAGGAATGTAATTAAACTGGATAATTATTTTGTAAAAGTCATTAATTATGATTGAAATTAGTATTTGTTTACAACATTCTTCTTAATATTTAAATAAATAAATAAAAAATGAATGTAATCTTTATACTTTGAAACAAAAAATAACTTAATTCATTTATTATACCTTTTATAAATTCATATGCGTGTGTTCAAGTTCATAAAATATTAGCTTGTCAAGAATTTCACTTTATTTTATTTATCTCTTGATTATTAATTCACACTGATTTATGACCATTATTGTTGGTCCCTCAGCGACTACAATTTAACATCTTCTAATTTGAACTAATTAAAACAAAAAACTATAATATGCTTGGGCTAGCTTATATTGATCAGATGTTTTTATCTGTTTATTTATGCCATCGACCTAAACTCAGGAGTTCTGTAGAGCACATATCTGACAAACAAAATCCTTAATAATCTCTCTCCCTCTCTCTCTTTCACACACACACACACACAGATTAATTTTTTTTGGGGAGCAAACTTGATCATGCTGTCACCTCATTCAAGACTTACTATACATACAGTATTGATAACAGATAAGTCAAACATTAAATAAAATTGTATCTTAAAAAAAATTAAATTAAGCAAGCTTACAATATTTTGAATTGCCTGTTTAGAAGAATTTGGATTGTTATTGTTCATAATTGAGATTTATAATTGAAATAGAAAATAGTGAAAGTTCATTGGTTTTGTCTTGCCCAAATTTTGTAGCCAATTTATTTGTGGTTTAAAGCTTATATATAATTGAAATTCACTATAAATGATAACTCTTCTTTTATAGTATTGATTTTAAGTTAACTTTTCAAATTTTGTTAATAATGTGAAAATAAAATTTCATTTTCAGTTGAAATTTTCAACTGAAAATTATTCAAAAAATTCAACTGAAATTACTCAACATTATGTTGCAATAATGAAATTTTCACTTGAAATAAACACGTAACCTCAGAGTACTATCAAACTGAACCATCACTCTTGGAGACCTCTCAAGCACCTCCCTTCTTTCTTCTTAAAATCGAAAATTCATAATGTCCCTCCGTATCCTTTTACTAGTTGTAGATGGTAATATGTTGGTCAAATGTTCTTCAAATTTTAATTTGGTAATTTTATTTGGGCATTTATAAAAAAAAATTCTATTCAAAATATTTTCACTTTTCTTAAATTTAGAATCTGTTAGAATAACTTCTTTATTTTGGTTGCGTTTATTTTTTTATAAACGCAATTTTTTTATAGATTAATTTTAGTATATAAGTTTGTTTTGGAAGTGCCGTATAAGGCATTGTTTATCCTGGTGACTGGTTAGTACTGACCAACCTTATACATTTACATTTAATATTTAATTGTTCCGACATTTCTAAATATCTGAGGTATTTTTATAGCTAAATATGTCTATATATGCTTTTTTTTCATAAATTTTACATAAATTCTCATGGGTTAAATTAATATCTGAGAAAAGTTTACCTGCATGCAAGCTTGTCAGCAGTTGACATCATTGCTTAGGAATCCAGGCGATCACAATTGATCTCGCTAATTGTTTATATTGGAAGTCATTTGATGTAAATTAATTATCTGTTTTGAATTATCTTTATAAGTTGTTGCAGGTTTAAACCTTTAAATGGCTTCCTTTTTTATAATGCTTGACAAATAATTTGACAATGAATTTATAATAGAAAAAGTGTGGAACTGAATATAATGCAGTACATAAACATTTTATTTATAACTAGGAATATCCAAGATTCTTTGCCAATTAATGAGTAGTAGGTTAAATAATATGGCCCTTTTCTCACAGTTACGGTGTTTTATTCGTATAGTATTATTTAATAAATATTTGCTTCTTGGGAGGCGTTTGCCAGCGCTGTTCATCATTTAGCACTACCCAGGGGACTTGTACAGCTTAAAGTATGCTGCGGACGCAATCAACATTGTCCCCCAGTGAGCAAGAACTCTGATGTTCCTGTGAAAATATCTCAAATCGCTTTGGAAACCTTGGAAGTGCGATACCCATCAGACTCTTGGATCCATGTATATACTGATGGCTCTAGAATGGAAGGAGAAACAGGAGCTGGAATATATTGTGACCACTTCTCGCACTACATTGCTTTAAGCAGCAACTCTACAGTGTTTGAGGCAGAATTGATAGCTGTAAATGAGGCTCTCGAACAGCTGATTGTGAGACCATGGCTGAACACAAACATAGTGGTCTTAGTTGACTCCAAATTGTCTCTGCAGGCAATAGCCAATAATGATAATCCAAAAAACAAAGTAATACAAAATATCAGACAGAATTACAAGATTGTAAGAAATAATGTTGGCAATATCGCAATGCAGTACCCTGCACACGTGGGATTGATGGGAAATGAAGCGGATAATTTGGCGAAGAGAGAAACAAAAATTATTCAAAAACCAGCAAACTCCCTGTCATTACAAGCAGTTATAAGAAAACTAAAAACAGACTCACAGGAAAAATTTGTTAGTGAAATTAAGAAAAACCTACAAGACAAAGCTTATGATCCGTTTAATCTTTTTGAGGACAATAAGATGCTTCCACGCAAAATAGCTGTAGCAAATTTCCGCTTGGAAATTGGTCACGATTGTCTTGCCAAGCATCTCCATAGAATGAGACTAATAGCCTCTGACAAGTGCAAGATTTGTTCAAAAGATGTGTATGTTACTGATCTGCGAGGGTCTGGATAGAGAGAAGCAGGGACGAAGGGACTTTCCTGGATTGTATTGGGAGACAAGATCCAAAATGGTGTGAACCAAAAGGAGCCATTGGAAGAAGAAGAAGTTATTTAATAAATATTGTTTTTTAAGGACTGTAGCTCATGTGGTTTTATTTCAATAACCTTTACACTCAATGCTTCAAGTTAAAATGTAACAACACGTTTTGTATATGTTTTAGTTAAGCTGTGTCTATAGTGAAAATCTCTTCATAGTGGTGAAACTAACGTTCCATTCAGTGTCGCTGTGGAGAGATTTTGTTGTATAATAATAGTGGTGCATGTATAGGCATGTATACATGTATGCATGTGTAGGCATGTACAGATAATTTCATTTGTGCAATTTAAAATAAAAATCCAATAAGAGTTTATAATTGTTGTTGAAAGTTATAAATTTTAGAATGGCCAGAGTGCAATATTTTGTATTGTAAAATATGGTTATGCTTATGAATTGAATGTTTATTTGTTTAATGTTATTCTTTGTTCATGTTTTTAATTCAAAATTCTGTTGAAAATTCCTGTGACTGCTATCAGATTTTAATGTAATATGAATATTTAATGTGCTATTTTATGAAAGTCTTAATTGTGATCATGAAGTAAAACAGGTTTTACGTGAAGTAAAATCAGGTTTTTAAAAAAATATTTTTTCCTTATGTCAACAATAAAGTATGACATTATTATTTTCAAATTGTTTCTATTTCTGTATCGTATTACTATACCATGTTGTAGGTCTGCCAGAAAATCCAGATATTGATGCTTTTAAATATCGCTGTGATATCACTAAGTATAAACCGCTTCATCCTGCAGCGATGTTGACATCTTTTGTAAGATCAGAAGATGAATGGTTCGCTTTGAGCACTAGGCTCAGAATGTCAGCTTTTGAACGTAATCTAGGCAACTTCATTGTGAGGCACAGGCATGATATAACAGTCAATTTCAAGTAAGGCTATAAATAAAATCGCTTTAACTTTCTAATGTTTAATCTTCATCGTTTACAAAATATCTTTTACAAATGGAACATTTTTAAAGCATGTAAACATTTCTTATTTATAATACAATTGCACAGATTGATAATGTATTGATTGCAAGGCTTGCTACCATTGTTCAGAGTTCATTTTTTTTTTTCATAGCCACCGGACCGCATATTTAAATGATTAGGATTATAACCTATTCTTCCCGTCTGGTCTATCCACTCACCTAATAAAAGCTACTGCGGTTTCGAAACTCTATCGTTTCATCTTCAGGCCGTTATACAAAATGTTAAGTCCCTCTGTCGAGGTCGTCACAAAGTCAAACAAAACATTACATACATCACAAACACTGAGCACAATTACACATTTAAAATATTTATCATGAAATTCGGCTTGGCCAAGCTACACGTGCGACTCGTACGTCGTTACATTCCGGACTGTGGAGTCTCCATCATTAGTAGCGCGCCTGTCATTGTTATAGCCACGCCCTAAAAAAAGAATTAGCCAAAGAAAATATATATGTCTCTTTCAGAACATCTAATGAGTTACCAACATTATTAAAGAAGCCAGTTGCAAATACAAGTGGAGATAACTTTGAAAAAACTGGCATATATAAAATGAAATGTAGTGATTGCCTAAGCTTCTATATCGGCCAGACATCTCGCTCTTTTAAGAAAAGATTTGAAGAGCACATACCCAGAAGTGCATTATCGACAAACTCGGCTTTCGCAGAACATCTTATGGACAAAAACCATAAATTCAAAGACATCCATACCAACATGAAAATCTTACATTTATGTCATAAAAGTAGTTATATGGATGCTATTGAAGACTTTGAGATTTACAAGAGCAAAAAATCAGACTCCCACAATATCCTCAATGAAAAATTTCATTTAAATCAAATTTAATATATGACATGGGTCAAAGGATAAGTGATTTGAGTAAGTAACAAAAAGCAACAGACACACCGTAACTGATAACAATGACAGGCGCGCTACTAATGATAAAGACTCCGCAGTCCGGAATGTAACAACGTACGAGTCGCGTGTGTAGCTTGGCCAAGCCGAATTTTATGATGAATATTTTTAAACTTGTTATTGTGCTCAATGTTTGTGATGTATGTTTTAATGTTTTGTTTGACTTTGTGACAACCTCGACAGAGGGATTTAACATTTTGTATAACGGCCTGAAGACGAAAAGATAGAGTTTCGAAACCACGGTAGCCTTTATGAGGTGAGTGGATAGACCACTGACTGGAAGAATAGGTTATAATTCTAATCATCTAAAACTTATTATAAGCCTGTCAGCTGTTCAATAAAATCAGCTGATTGTTACAAATTAATATTAAAAAACTGATCTTTTACTATAACTACCAAAAATTAAATTAATTATTCATTTCATATATTTACATCTGTCAAACTTGTCCATAGTTTCCACAGTGTAGTGGTTATTACATGCGCCTCACACACACGCAAGGTACCCAGTTCGATTTTTGGGGGGAAACATAGGAAATTTTAATTATAATTAATTTAATATGAGATTTTTGATGCGTAAAATATACTGTTGTATGTCATTATAAATTTTTGCATCACACAAAATCCAACATCACAGCCAGTCCTAAAACATGACAAATACTAAAAAAAGAACAAATTTTCTTTTATTTGTATGGAGACTTTTGTCTTGTCTTTTAGACAATTATTTTATTTAGACAGTTAATTTATTTCTGATGTTCAAAGGGTAAAATTTATTTTAAAATGTTATGTTATTGTAATGGTTTCTTGAGTGTATTTTAGTAAAAAACTTAAAAATTATCCTGTAATGATATGTACAATTTAATTACTGTATACCATAGTGAAAAGGTTATGAATAAGTGGTGCAACAACTATATAACTATATATATATATATATATATATATATATATATATATATATATATTTATTCACATTAAATTATTTCCCCAAAAAATTCAGTTCAGAAGCCAATAGCCATTTATAATTGTTATTATTTTATGAAAAAACCTTATGCAATCCTTATGTTTGGTTTCGGTGGTACTTATAAACTACATTTTCTCAAAATTTGTAATGTACAGTCAACCTCGGATATAACGCGGTTGAAGGGACAAAACATGTATGAGCGCTGTAAATGAGTTGAGTTTACAGTAAACGACTTTGTAAACGGCAGAAATACTGTATATAGTGAAAGAAAAGCATACTTTGTACTCTGTATATAATTAAAGGCTATTTAATTATAATTTATTATACATATTATATAATTTTGAAATATATTTTAGTTAAAACTAATAGAAAATAAGTACAGTACAGTCTAATATGTATACATGCAAGACAGTGCTACATTGTTGTGTGGGTTCCTGAGATTGAAATCCCCCCCACTAAGGCATACAAAGTTTTGTGTGTGTGTGTGAGAGAGAGAGAGAGAGAGAGAGAACACTTTTATGAGAATGACACAATTTACATTGTTTGATCAGCCTGCAACAAAATTCTAAGAAAGGGTCCATTTCTATTTTCAACCTTTATTCTAAAAATATAATACAAATTGTATTTAAGTGAGAGTGACTATAGGTCACTATAGCTATAGCGCTATAGGTGACTATAGCTTATGAAACTGCTAAGAACACCAGTGGGACAGAGAGAAAAATGTGCGAGTGAGAGGTCAGGTTCCCACTTCGTCACCGTAGCTCCTCTCTTTCCCTTCACTATCGGTGAGTAGTAAGTTTCTAGACTCAGATTGGCAGACTTTATGTCTCTGAACTGTTGGAGGGAACAGGAGAAGAATTCTCCCACAAGAACGAGAAATTCTCGCTCAGGCTGTTTACAAAGTGGCTGGACTATAACAGCAGCGTGACAGCGTTGTATCCGAGTTCACAAAGCGTTGTAACCAAGCCTAAAATACACATACACTTAATATAGAATATTGGGGACATTATGAAAATAGCGCTATAACCAAGTTAGCATTCTAACCGAGGGCATTATAATCAAGGACGGCTGTATTTTAAAGGAACAAAATTTTTGAGAACATAGATAAACCTGGTAGCGTATATTTTCTAAACACTTAACACATGATTCAGTTACTGGAAATAAATAGTACTCACTAGCACACAGTGGTAAACTTCCTTGATAAGACTAATACATCCACAGTTGCTTGATTTGCCAATGTAATATATTATATAAAAATATCAACCTGCGTTATTTAAATGACCACACCAATTTTAAATATCCATTGTAGTACTTATATCTTGTCTGTGAATCTGAATTCCGTTACAGCTAGGGCTGATTTTGTATAATGAGGAAGTAAAATCATACAAATTCTGACAGTTTTTCATGTAGACACAATACTTTAACTATTCTGCTCTGCTTTTTTATAATTTTTCTTTTTGTAATAATTTGTTTCTTGCATAACTGTTATTTTACAGGTGGTGTCAAAAAATGACTATATTAAACAGCAATAAGGGAAAGTTATCTGATTTGAAAGAATACATAAAAGAGCTACTTAAACACCAAGGCTCCATTGCAGTATACCATGAGTATGATCATTGGGAAGTACCAAAGTTCCCTGTTACTGGCCATCATTTAAGATCTCTGGGAGTTCCATGTAAGATATGTACTTAATAAATTTAATAGCAATACACTAATCTCGACATAGAACTGTCTTACTGACATGATGGAAAATAATTTTCAAAAAATTTAAGCATTGAATAACATGAAAAAAGATTTTTTTTTTGTGTTTAACATCTGACTATTGTGCACACTTGGGTTAATGCAGACGATGGGATGATTTATAGCATATGAAAATGCCAAGCCCTTGCCGAGGATCGAACCCGGGTCCTCGGGGTGAAAGCCTAGTACGCTATCCACTAAGCCACCGAGGCGGCACATAAAAAAAGAAGTCTCTTATACATAAATAATGGGAATTATGAATTTCATAAAAACTGGCTTAGCAGTTAAACTGTTTGAAATGTATTTTCACAAATTTGTCTGTTTCTGGTACAATATAAGTTTCTTATGTTGAACAAAAATGCTTTCAGTTTTCCCACAAAAAATACTATACTGCACCTCCTTAATTTTTATTTTTGTTTGTTTTTTACAATAAACAAATTATTGATTTGATTTTGAAAAATACTTCTGTGACAGTTTTTATGTTAATAACATTACCTTTTCCTCAGCGTTCGCACATTACTTCTTCACTCAACAAAGAGTTAACAAAATATAATGCCATTTTGAAAAGTGAAGTATTACGTATTTTTTTAAAATCAGTACCGAGGGTTTTTTATTAATGAGCCAAATTTCAATTTTCCAGCACATCTACAAATTCAAAGTTAAGTTGGATCACCATTTATTAAACAAATATTTTTGTTTCAGTGGGCCAGCCGATAGGAAAACTAATGAATAAGTTAAAGAAATATTGGGTATCTAATAACTTTAACCCCGACTGTGATGAGTTATTGAAAGAAGTGCCACGTTTCCTCAATGAGATGGGATTTAACTTCAAGCCTCCTCAATAATTTTAAGTTTTGTTTGCATTAAAACAGTGTCATTAAGAAGGATTAAAGATATTTCATTATTTTCACTGTGGAGTTTTTTTCTCTTCCTTATCTGCCAGTTAAATAATGGAATGCAACCGAACCCAGTACCACTGTTGATCTGTAGAACATGATTAAGTAGTTGTTTAAAATCTGATATACAAGAACTATTTTTTTTTGAAATTCCAAATCTCAAGCAGTAAGAGACGGAGCTGCACACAGGACAATAGCACATCTCTTCTAATATAACAACTGTCACTTCCAACTTCATAATGCCTTTTTCAGCTGTGTTACAAATTTGCAATAATGGCTAGGAATTGCATTATATGTTAATGCTAAGTGTTATTTTTTTTCAGGTAAAAGGGAATAACAGCAGAAATTCATCTCACGATGCACCAAGTATACAGTGAAAACTTCATGAGTGATGGTGTATGGGAGAAGTGCACACAAACACTGAACAAATCCAACAACAGAGAAAATTGTCAGACATTACAAAAGCTACTCAGAACAAAAAAAAAAGACTTGCTGTCATATGGGGGTTGCTTTGGTTCATGTACCTAAGAGCTTCTGACAAAATTTTAATAGGAAGTTTTCGATCGCCCACTAAATCTTGCTTCAAGTAATTTTCATACTTGGCTCATTCTGTGAATAATTTCCGCTGCTTGATTCCCACTTGTCTGAAGGAAATTTCATAATTTGAATTTAGGAAGAGAATCATGTTTACAAATTGAAACAGCTGAAAGTTGTGTTATGATGTTGGAAGTTGTAATGGGGGAAGAAATTCAGTTCCACCTTCTACCATTCGACAGTCCACTTCACGGTAGATTTGGAGATTTTGAAAAAAGTAGCCCTGTATATGAGGTTTTGGTCTTTACTATTTTTCTGAAATAAACTAGTTCTGCTTACATAGGTTCGTTTAAAGTTGTTTTTATTGTTCAGAACTAGTTCTGACTACAGAGGTTAGTTTAAATGTTGACAAGGTTTTGCTGAATTCTAGTTTTGGCTATATATATAGTGTATTTGTGTGTTACCACAGGAATGTATGCACTTTTGGTTAGATCTGATTTCCTTAGCTCAGAATTGACCTTGGAAATAGCTCGAACAAGTTCGTTACACAGTAAAATTCATTTATCTGTTTCAAAATAGCGGTATTTTGAAAAAAATCAACTTTTTCATCTCGCTCTTTTGTCAAAATCTTGTTTTCATAATTATCAATTGCATATATTACTATTTTAAATTTTCAAAACATGAAAAGTACCTGTCAGCGGCTATGGTCAGTTGAATAAACACCAAAAAAAAAAAAATTTTGTATTCAAGACAGATTGAAGTACTAATCAAATGTTGTAGTCTTAATTTTTTTAAGATTTTGTCTGGCAGTATTTTCCTGGGTATCAAACTTACTAAACGAAGCATA
The DNA here is from genome assembly GCA_022606455.1 of Callitettix versicolor. Taxonomy (NCBI): domain Eukaryota; kingdom Metazoa; phylum Arthropoda; class Insecta; order Hemiptera; family Cercopidae; genus Callitettix; species Callitettix versicolor. The sequence goes on along the minus strand of CM040188.1, from coordinate 63,744,625 downwards.
AAAAAAAAATTTCTTTTGGTGTTTAACGTCCGACTATTGTGCATACTTGGGCTAATGCAGAGGATGGGATGATTTATAGCGTATGAAAATGCCAAGCCCTGGCCGGAAATCGAACCCGGGTCCTCGGGGTGAAAGCCCAGTACGCTATCAACTAGGCCACCGAGGCGGCAGACCAAAAAAAAAAAAACTGATTTTTAGTGAAAAATGAGTTACTTTTCATTTTTGACCCAGTTGTGGGGCAATGAGTTCATCCTTATTTTTAAAACACGAAATATTACATGCAGATTTTAATACTGATTAAAATAGTCAAATAAGATTGTCAAAAAACTTAAAAATTTTATGGCAGTCCGAGTTTTTTATATTGTAAAATACTATAATTTTCGATTTTGTGATGTTAATTAGGTTTTGTTACGTTTTTTCAAATTCGCTTCCATCACAGTTCCAAGACACTGTACCGTGATGATATAACGTTGAGTTTGGCCTATGTAGATAATTCCAGATGTTTTACTGGAAACATTATTCAAGTAACATCTGTTTTAATCAGTTAATTAAAAAAATCTGCATGTAAAAGGAAAATTAACACTGCACTCATTTTCTTTTTTATATACTTTCAGGTTTCAAAAATGTTTAGGAAAGACAGGAAAACGGAGAAAATATTGCATATCCTGCTAACTGGCCCACCAGGTAGTAAATTATTATTATTATTATTTTTTGTGTTTAACGTCCGACTATTGTGCACACGTGGGCTAATGTAGACGATGGGATGATTTATAGCGTATGAAAATGCCAAGCCCTGGCCGGGAATCGAACCCGGATCCTCGGGGTGAAAGCTCAGTACGCTATCAACTAGGCCACTGAGGCGGCAAGTAAATTATTAGTGATTAGAAGTGTTCATAAAAATACTGTATGACAATTAGTTATTCAATTAATATTCATTGTAAAATTGATAAAAATGTTAAGTGAATAAATTTCAACCACAAAATAATAAAAAAATAATCTTTAACTTTCACTTAAAGTTGATTTTAGTTATTAAAATTGATAATTATTACTATTAGTGTTATAGTGTTATTATTGATTATTAAAAAAAAATTGTTATTGATTAGGCATTAAATTATTGATAATGTTTAGTAGTATTGAGATTTCCCACAGCTAAACAAATATATATATATATATATATATATATATATATATATATATATATATATAGTTGCTTGTAATCTTGAAGATCCAGTGTTTCCACTGGAATTTTTAGAACCAGGAATTGTTAGTTCCTGGAGCGTTATGTACAGCCGCATCCTCTGGATGAACAGATGCTGACCAGGTTGCCGGTTGTTGCCACTACAGACGCACCCCGGATTTTGGTGTTCTTGGTTCCTTCGCAATCTTTGCCGTCAAGAAATACATCTTCATCCGCCATTGTGGCCGTTGACCACATCACTGATTTTTGTCCGCCCTGGGTATTTTATTTCCAGGGCGAGCATCCCCATCGCCAGGGGCGGCCCCCGATAGCAGATCAGCAACTGTCACGAGGGGCAGCAACAGCACTCCACACAAAAGCTACCATGGAGGATATTTTGAAGGAAGAACGCAAAATCTTGACGAAGATCCTTGGCCCAAGATTAACAGAAGATGGATACAGGTTGCACCTCTGGAAGACCACAGAGAAGATATCGAACCTGGCAGCAGATATCAGAAGAAGGAGGCTTTGGTTCTATGGCCACATCAGTAGACTACCAACAACGAGACTTGCCAACAGAATCCTTAAGTATATACAAGGAGTGAAATCAACAACGTCGTGGATCACACAAGTAAGAATAGACCTACATGACGCAGAAATAGACTCAACAGACGTTGAAGACAGGAACGCATACAGGAGAAAGATGCTCGGTTGGAACGTCCCAGAGAATGAAATCCCAAAGAGAGCAGGGTTAAATGGACGGAGGAGTGGAAGAGGATCCATTGGGACAGGATGAGGGAGTGTGGAGGATTAAAAGGAACAAGACATGAGTCGGAGTGCTTTGCGTGATCCAACAGGGTCTATACGCAAATAATAATAATATATATATAAACAAAACAAGAAGATACAGAATTAACAAATTACTTTAAATAAAAAAAAATCATTTTTCAGTTTGTCTCAATACAAATGGATAACATAATTTTTATCTTCTGTATAAATTATATTTAACTGATATTTATACATAACATTCTTAATTTAAAGAAAGATATGAATATTCAATCTTCGTTAATTTTGTGTCAATTTTCTCAGGGATCAGAGTTGATTTTACAGTCTTGATCGATCAAGCTTTTTTTAGTATAATTTTAAAAAAATAATACTAAATTAAATTAAACCAAACATAATACTGAATAATCCCTTTAGCTACTGAGGGAAAACTGATATGTAACTAAATCTCCGTAATACCTAACGCTTAAACTAATCTAAATCTTACAACCATGAACTTATTAATGTATATATACTAAAATTAAATCTAAATTGTCTTTGAGTGCAACATAGTAAAATGGTGTTCGTTTTGAAATGTCTTATTAATTTGATAATATCAGTGCGGTTTTAACATGCTGGTCTCATTCAAATTTATTTAAATTTAGATAACTCTTGTACTAATTTTAGTTTCACAGTCCGATATTTGCAAATGTTCGTTATCTGTATTATTAAAAGTTTTCGTACTATTTTATTAAGTTTGTTGTAGGTCTAATAAAGTCGCAATTGTGTCTATAAGTTCGCAATTAGGTTTAATAAAAAAGCTATGGAATCTAGGAGAAATAAAGTTGAATTAGCCTTCCAATTTACCAAAGACAAATACAACAAAAAGTCCCTCTCCTGGAATACAAAGATAAGGCATTATCATACGGTAATTAAACTAGAAGCCTTATATGCAGCTGAAACATTATCTCTCACAACCCAGGGCCCACTTGAAAGGCTGGAGATCGAAGAAAGAAAGGTATTACGAAAAATCTTAGGCCCCAAATTCCGTAACAACCAATTACTCCACATCGGTAATGAAATTCTTTACCAAAAAACTGAAACACTATCAGACACAATAAGAAAAAGGAGAATTGATTTTTATGGGCACATCCTCCGAATGGACAAAAATAGACTAACCAAAAAAATATTTCACTACTTTCGCAATAAAAGAGTCAAACCACTTTGGTTTAGAGAAACATAGAAAGACATAACAGAACTAAAAATCACTGACACTATGCTCATGGACAGAACAGCCAAAACAATAACCAAGGACAAGAAGCAACGGTTCTAAGGCAAAGTCAAATCCAAGCGAACGATCCAAATCTCTGACGAAGAAAGAAAAGCAAGATCACAACGAATGAAGCAATACTGGGCTATGAGATTTCTTTCATGTAGAAATCTGAAGAAGTCAGTCCAATTTGTCTTCCCTTGTTTATTAATCTCCAGTATATCCCTATCTTAGCTCTCTAGTTGGACATTCGATGCCTATGAGAATATTCTTTTTGTTTCTAAAATGTTGGTACAGTAATATAATTCAGTTATCCCTATCAATTAGTGATTATTTTAATAAAGTGAAATGTGCTTAAGCTAGGCTTGATGCCATGATGTCATATGATTGTTTATGTATTATTTATATTTAAGTTGTTCCTAACCTATCCTGCTATTTGAAATATGAATTGTTACATCATTTAACATTTTCATCATGCATATATGATTCTTTTATATATATATATATATATATATATATATATATATATATATACATACATATTGTGTTTCAGTATCATGGATACTAAATATTTATTAATTTTGTTAATTTTAAAGATGTTTATCATGTACATTATAGATTTTATTATAACTGTTTCTGGTTTACATTTATATACACAAAGTGGTCTCACTTTTTTATTTTATTTTTTAGCTGTTGATACAAAAAAAAACAATTGTATGTTATTAAAACTACCAGTCATTGAATTTACAGAGAAGAGAATACCAGTAGTATATGAGAATGTTCTTTTTATAACCTCAAACAAGTGAAACCAAAAACTCATTGTATATTTATATCATGTCATATCATCTGGTTAAGTTTGCTTGTTAAAGGATTCACATATGTCTTAATTCAGTAAAAGTTTCAAACTACATAACCTGTCAATATAATCTTATTTATTCTGTATTATTTCCTAAAGAATTTCTGTAAATGTACATTTATGGTTCTTTGAGTATTTTTTTCGTCATTAATTCACTTTACTGTGAGGTAAAAGTAAACCATCGAAATGTCTAATTGAAATATAAATGCAATTATGGGAAAATAAAATCAACTGTTTCGTTGTAATATTATGCTAGGCTGTGCGGTCTAGCATGTCAATTCGACTGATTGTTGCCCTGTCCAGTACATACTCCAAGAGCGATGAGTCTTGTTACAGGTAGACAGCTAATAATGTTGAGCCTAAATGATTAAACCTATATATTACTTTTTATTTTTCTTACTTAACCATTTCCCCCATTATTAATTATATGGATTGTGCCGCCTTGGTGGCCTAGTGTATAGCGTACTAGGCTTTCACCCCCGAGGATCCGGGTTCGATTCCTGGCGAGGGCTTGGCATTTTCATACGCTATAAATCATCCCATCGTCTGCATTAGCCCAACTGTGCACAATAGTCGGACGTTAATTAAACACAATAATATATATATATATATATATATATATATATATATATATATGGACAGGTTCATGTTGTATATAAACATTTTTGTTCATGTTAAACGTAAACGTTGTGCAAGTCACTTCATCAGTTTACTAAATAAATGATGAAAAAATATTACAGGAGTTTTCTCATTCAATTAAATTATACAGAGGAGTTAAAAATTATATAATTTTTTTTCGTACAGTGTTAGTTTTTAACACAAAATTGTTATTCATTAACAATACTCTACATTAACAAACATTTAGGTAAATTTTTTTCTTTCACAGGTTGTGGCAAAACTACATTAATTAAAAAAGTATGTGAGTTGTTAAAGAGTAATGGCATTCCTATTTATGGGTTTTACACTGAAGAAGTCCGCTACAGAGGACGGAGACAAGGATTTGATGTTGTTACTTTGGAAGGTTCCAAGTCACCTCTGGCAAGAGTTATGTATGAATTCAAATCAGATTTAAACAAATTACTATGTACAGTTCTTGTTAATCAACTCAGTGCATATTTCTGTGTACAAAAACGTTCACACACTCAAATTCAAATAAGCACTAAAATAGTCAAAAAGCATACAAAAAATTTTAGCGTTTAAAAAGATTACTTTTTCGAAATACTTTCATCACATCATTGAAACAGCCCCGTGCTGTGATTACATTGCAACCCTGGTTATCCGAAATAAAGAGGGGGTAAGCTATTTTAGATAATAATTTTTGGTTAAGCTATGCACATGTAATACTTCTTTGTATCTAATTAATTCTAGAAGATTTCGATGGTCAAGTTATTCTAACCTCTTTTTCTTAGACTATGACTGATGTGCTTTAATAAAAGTTAAAAATTTTAGTTTTACATCCATAAACTGAGATAGTTATAGAATATAAATTATTCATTAAAGAAACTCAATTTTTATTTATTTCTTCTGTCCCTCAAGTTTTTGAGTTGCGATGTTCCGCCATCTTTTTATTATCAGCCAGTGTTAATTCACTTCTTTGTTCAACAAATTTTAGCACAATCTAAAATTAAGTTCTATCCAATGTATTGACAGTTAGTGACTAATGCGGATGTCAGTGTTTTGACATGGGGTTGCGGTTTAGCAGTAGATATATAGACTTGGGAATCGGTTGTTGGGAAAGTCAACTAAAGGTCAGGTGTTTACTTCTTTGCTAGCTGCTATCTCACCATATATATATATATATATATATATAATATATATATATATATATATATATATATATATAATTTGCATATAAACCCTGTTGGATCACGCAAATCACTCCGACTCATGTCTTGTTCCTTGTAATCCTCCACACCTCCCTCATCCTGTCCCCATCGATCCTCTTCCGCTCCTCCGTCCATTTTACCCCTTTCTCCTGTATGCGTGCCTGTCTTCAACGTCTGTTGAGTCTATTTCTATGTACACACACACATATACATTCCTGTACATATTATTTTGTTCCATCATTTTTTTTGTTGTTGTAATTCTGCTTATGTTTCGGTGATCCAAATTTGATTAACCAAGTTTTTACTATATTCAACATTTAACTTTTATAAATTAATTATTATTGGATTAGACCAACAATAGTCACAAAACTTAGCACAGTGATGTATGCCCTAACCCATAACCAAATAAAACTTATAAACTTCTTACAATAAAAAAAAAAAAAATGAAACAAATATGTCATAAACTTTCTCATATTCAATTATTTGAATAAAATATTGGTTTGGATAGAAAAATAAAATAAATTTATGGTTTGTGAATAAAAAAAAGTACAACAGGGTTTTTTTGATTCCTGATATATATATATATATATATATATATATATATATATATATATATATATATATATATATATGTGTGTGTGTGTGTGTATGTATAATTCCAAATTTACTATACTGAATTATTACACAGGAGTATCTTTATACATGACAAGTGTAAATTATCATCATGAATATACAGTTATGTGATCATTTTAATGGGAGGTATCAAAGTGAATTATATTTTGCATCCAGAACAATTTGGTCATTGACTGACACTATTGAGGCAGTTTATCAAACTGATATGATCATTTTTTTTCCATATAATTTTAATTTTCTTTTCAATTAATGTTTATTCCGGTATTTTTATATTTGCTCCATAAAACATGATAGAGGAAAAGTATTTAGATTGTTCTAAACAGCTGTATCAAGCCAGACATGTGCCTAAAATTAGTTTGTATGGACTTGCATAATTATTTTGATATACTTTAATTAAATTTGTTTTGTTTTAGGGACAATAATGCACCTGCCTCAAAACTGATGGTTGGACAATATTCAGTTGATAAATCTTCATTTGAAGCGACAGTTTTACCACTATTGTCTTACACAGTAAGTTTATATATATATAAACTTACTATATATATATTTTTATATATATATATATATATATATATATATATATATATATATATATATATATATATATATATATACATATACACACACATGCACAAGGGCTATCCAGAAAGTCGGTTACGTTTTGGTATAAAAAAAAAACAAAGTAAAAGAAAAATTTTTATTATATACATTTGAAAGTGGCACTATAGTACTATTTTTCTATGTAGTCGCCGTATAAATTTAGACTCTTATCAAAGCGGTGAACCAGTTTTGAAATTTCAGTGTTGTAAAATTCTGCCGTCTGAGTCTTCAGGCAGGTTTTCATACCCTCCCGCAGTTCCGCGTCGTTATCAGAACTGTCACAAGCCAGGTCTTCATTGCAGGAAACAGGTGATAATCACTGGGAGCAAGATCCGGACTGTAAGGTGGATGTGGAAATACCTCCCACTTAAAAACATCCAGGACTTCAAGAGTTCGATTGGCTGTGTGTTGTTGTGCACAAACAGAATTTGAACTCAACTTTCCTCTGCGCTTGTTTTGAATTGATCTTAAATTTTTCAAGGTTTCACAATACCTTGCAGAGTTTATTGTCGTGCCACATTCTAAGAAATCAATCCTTTCCTATCCCAGAAAACAGTCGCCATGGTCTTCGTTGCAGACAACATTTGCATGCATTTCCTTAGTTTTTTGGGGGGAATTTTGTGCCTTCATTCCATAGACTGCAATTTGGTTTCACAGTTGACATGTTTCACCCAAGTCTTATCTCCTGTAATGGTTCAATCCAATAGTAAGTCACCATCCTTTTCGTAACTCCAAAAATGTCAATGAAGCAGCCGTACGCTGATTTTTATGGGTTTCAATGAAGATTTTCGGTACCCATCTTACACAAAATTTGTGGTAACCTAACTTTCGTGTAACTATTTCATGCAACAAACTTATTGAAATTTGTGGAAAACTAAGCGATAGCTCTGTTATTGTGAACCGATGGTCTTCTTTAATTTTCACATCGACTTTAGAGACAATTTCATCGGTCACAATGCTTGGCCGTCCACTTTGTTCTTTGACGTGCACATTAGTTTGGCCATTTTTAAACCTAATGCACCATTGATGCACTCCGCCTTCAGTGATCACATCGTTCCCATAAACTTCACAGAGTTGGCAATAAATCTCAATTGGTTTATTGTTCTTAGCCAACAAAAACCGTATCATGGACCACACTTCATAGGTCACAGGATTTTCAATAGTGGCACACATTTCAAACTAGTATTGTATGGGAACGGTAACTGCTCATTAGCAAGGCTGGATAGCCACTGAACAAACAAACGCTCTGACATAAAGATGGCTGCAATATCTCCACCCCTAGCATATATAGAGCAAAATGTAACTGACTTTCTGGATAGTCCCGTGTGTGTACTATATATATATATATATATATATATATATATATATATATATATATATATATATATATATATATATATATATATATATATATAGTGGAGTTTATGTCTTTAATAGAAAACAAATATAATTAATTGTCAGATTTGTATTAAATAAAATAATTTACTTATTGTTCAGAACATACCTAAATAAATTAACCCTGGAACTGGTGGGTATTTTAGCCTTATTGGCATGACATTTTATCGTACTATACAGCATTATTCTTAAAAAGTCATAAAAAATAATAACTTAACCATAAACATGAAGTGTTATATATATATATATATGAATACTTTACCAAATTTTGTATTCTAGTTGGTGTAATAATGTTTGTTGCATATTGTACATTGCATAATGTTTGAGTGATTAATTCACTGTTCTGTTGATCGTCCATTGTCTGGTTCAAAAGTATGGCTAAACAATTGAACATTGTAAAAAATTTGAAAGGCCTAATTTCTTGAAAATGGCTCAATAGATTTTGCTCATATATTAAATTGAAGATCCAGAATTAGTGTACAAAATGTGGAGCAAAGTAGTTGCAATTCAAACCTATTTAAATAAAGTCTGAAAAGTGTCTTTTATAACATCTAATCGTATTTTCACATAAATGCTGATATTGTAATTTTCTAGTTTACTTGAGAAGAATAACTTTCATTCAGTTAAAATTATATAAATAGTTAAGACTAAGTAGGATCAAAATGTTTAGTGCTGCTTTTAAGATTCAAATTCTCAGTTTCACTATCGACATTAGCTTCTGCAATAGAATTTTTAAAGAGCTAACTGCGTGTTTCATGTTTTGCGATTTCTTTAATTATTTTAAAATGTTTTAAAGGGAAAAGGTGTCGCTGTCATAGATGAAATTGGCAAAATGGAGTTGTTCAGTAATGATTTCCAACAACTGGTGAAGGCAATTTTTCATGATCGTAATAGAGTTGTCCTTGCCACCGTACCATTTCGTCCTCTTCCATTTGTGGATGTCATTAAGAAATTGCCATCTACAAAAATTTTTGTGGTAAAGTATCCTGAACTTACTTGTAACTCACTTTTGTTGTACATTTTAACTTTGAAGGTGCCTTATTTTTGTTTCTAGCGACAAACACGCTATTACAGTTGTAATAATATACTGAACTAAGAATGTAGTTTTACTGTAATATTGGTTATTATAATAACTGTTTAACTTGCAAATATCAAAACAATAATTTATTTATTTTACTGTAAAATAACTGATTATACATGTTTATAATACATCTCATTATAATTACTTTACAAAACATAGCACTATATTTGCATGATTATTGTACATAATAAAAATAGCTGTACAAATAAAGTACAACGTGGAAAGTATACAAGACATACTTATTAAGACTTCCACACGTTTTGCCAACTTCTTCCTGGCTGGTTTTAGATACAGTAGTTGACATTTTTAGTTTTAACAGAATCAGTTTCTGCTTAGTGGCACTAGCTTATTGGCTTTGAAAATGTTTAAACTGACTTCATAAGTGGAAGCCACACACGCAGGCACACACACATTAAAATACAAGCATTCTCTATTACTCATTGCAAAAAAAATCTAACTTTTTTTACATTATAGTCAATAAGCTAAAATGTATCTTAGCTTACTTTGAAAACAAGGAAGTGTTTTACGTTAAATTATGATATTCATGAATCGTTTATAAGTATATATTTTACAACATTTAATGAAGACTTATTCCGTAATCACTCTATTCACTAGTGGTATATGAATTCTAAGAAAATGGATGCATTGTAAGAAGAAATTAACTGGTAGGCCATCGTTAAGCAATGAAGTTTTAGAGCATGTAATGGAAAGATGTACATGTTGTCCTTTGAAGTCAACCAATAGATACAGCAGAAAGCAGAATCCACAGAAAATGGTTTCGAATTTTTTATGAAAACTAAAATTACACACTTCAGTTTCTTCACATTACCACTTAAAAGTTTAGGGCTGAACTACGAGATTGCCTGCCAGATGGATTGGTTGAGCTAGTCATCATGACGGAGCACTTTCGAATAGATTCTAAATCTCACTCCGTGATTTTTTTCTTATGGAGATTTGTTGAGGTGTTTATACCATCCCTTTGCCATCAGTCCACCACACTTGTAAAAGTCTGACAAGAGCTTGATGACACTTAGTATCTGACATTCATGACACTTAGTATCTGTGATATAAAGTTTTCATTATTCTTTTTTTGCAACCACAGTTTATTAAATAAAATCAGAATTAGTTTAGTTTTTAATTCATTCATTTCAATTAAACAAAACTTTTAAAAGTTGTTCTTAATAATGGTACCATTTAAAATGTAAGACATTTTAATCCATATGCTTAAAATCATAAACATAATTTAGACTAACTCCGTATGTCAAATTTTGACAGTTTTAATGAAATTAGTGTAATCTTTTTATTTTCATGTATCAATTAGTTGATATTCCTAACACTAATATTTACACAGAAACATTGTACAAACTTCATCATATGCAATAAGTGAATTACTAAAAAGAAGCTCAAATAAATCCTTACTAAGCGCCCAAACAAACATAAGGAATACTTAAGTAAAATAAAATATCATAGTTAATTGTTCACTTAAATATCATTTTATTCAGATGATTTCATTCATATCATTCCAGGTCCCGCATGTCTAGCATGTTCCATGGATTATGAAAGCAATTTATGTTTCAAGGATATGAGTTTTTGCCACTAGTCATTATTTTTGGAATATGTCTACCATTTTATCTCTTACTGGAAATTTAAAACAATATTTGTGATATTGTAGAGAAGAACTTACTTTCCCTTTTGTGTACAAGAAAAAAATTTATAAAGTAAAAAAGTCAAACTGATTTATGTATTCAAAATAAAGTGATATATTTAAATTACATAAATCAAATTTTAATAAAATTACCTACCTTATTGTAAATTGCTTTATTTTTAATACAAAGTAATTAATTTTTTATTGCAGGTTGATCAGAGTAACAGAGACCAACTGCCTTCTGAGATAGTGAAATGCATAACTGATTCTGTGACTAATGAATGAAATAATTATATTGTAATGTTATATTATTATTATCTTTACATTAAAAAACAACAATTAAATACAGTACAATTAAATTAATGGCTGCTTATTTTATTTCATCTTACTGGATCTAGGACAGAAATTTTCTTAAAGATTATTGCTTAGTATTTAGAAATTGGTGAAAGTTTAAAAATATAACTCAACACATGACTTCTTTGTAGCACATAAACATACCAAAGTGATTTCGAAACAAAAATGTTTTAAAAAAATTAGTAAAATTATTTAGATAGTTGACAAGTTGTGCGGTAAATATAACTAAAAACAATTATTAACAAATATAAAATCAACCCTGACTAATTCCGACAATTTTAATTTGAAATCCTGGATAATTCAAAGTTTGTAGTGGTTCCTATAGTCCCTTAAAATGCAGTGTTAAAGAATTTTTGTGTTTCAAATTTTATTAGGTAATCTTCATTGGATTTGACAACAGTACAGTTTTTACTTAAAATGAAGAAGCCTCTTCAAAACAAATGTGGTAAGGGTTTAGCACAGCATTTGAGAGAGTAAATGAGTATTTTAGGAAAAGACACACCTTTTAAAAAATTTGTGAAAGTATGCAGCTTTGCATTGTATTTTGAATTTTTTACCCACTTCTGAACCATAAACGTCATCACCTACTGTGCCATATATTGCTTGTTACATGTTCTGTATCACATGTTTATTGCTTTGATAATTTCTCAGTTTTTACCAAAACACAAATTTTACAGCAGTTGTAACATAAAAGTAGTAAGCAAGAAAACCTTAGTACTTTCTAGTACAATACAGAGTTTTTGTACCACAATATGTATTTGTGTGTGTGTGTGTGTGTGTGTGTGTGTGTGTGTGTGTATATATATATATATACACCATGGCCCATGCGACATTTTGCACTATGAATTTTCGTGCTATTACTTGTCCTTCCTAAGAAGGAAGTAAACACAGCCTTTTGAATAAGAGTAGTTGGAGTGAAGGCGGTAGTTGGAAGGAAGGGAAAACGTGTTCAAAAAAATAACACTGTATTGTTTCAAATACAGTGTTTATAGGAAACCTACCACAACCAGCTAAACAATACATTCTTCATCCCACCATCCATACAATATAAAAATGGCAGCTTACAATAGTTTGGTACACAGGTTAATTTCAGTCCCTATGGACAAAGGAAGCTATGGAAATGAAGTAAACATCATTAAGTACATAGCTGTTTCTAATGGATATAAAAGCTCAATTGTTGATAGGCTTATTGCCAAACACAAAAACAAAAATAAAAAAATCATTCCTGATAAAAAAACAAATATCTCCACGGAATATGGTTCAACTTTAAGCCACACCCTAAAAAAAGAATTAGCCAAAGAAAATATAAATGTATCTTTCAGAACAAGTAATAAGTTGTCAACATTATTAAAGAAGCCAGTTGCAAATAAAAGTGGAGGTAACTTTGAAAAAACTGGCATATACAAAATGAAATGTAGTGATTGCCTAAGCTTCTATATCGGTCAGACATCTCGCTCTTTTAAGAAAAGATTTAAAGAGCACATACCCAGAAGTGCATTATCGACAAACTCGGCTTTCGCAGAACATCTAATGGACAAAAACCATAAATTTGAAGACATACATACCAACATGGAAATACTACATTTATGTCATAAAAGTAGTTATATGGATGCGATTGAAGAGTTTGAGATTTACAAGAGCAAAAAATCAGACCCCTTGAACATCCTCAATGAAAAACTTTCATTTAAATCAAACTTAATATATGACATAGCTCTTAAGGATAAGTGATTTGAGTAACAAAAACCAACAGACGCACCGTAACTGATAACAACGACGGGCGCGCAGTCGCATCTAATGGAGACTCCACAGTCCGGAATGTAACGACGTACGAGTCGCGTGTGTAGCTTGGCCAAGCTGAATTTTATGATGAATATTTTAAATGTGTAATTGTGCTTAGTGTTTGTATGTTTTAATATTTTGTTTGACTTTGTGACGACCTCGACAGAGGGATTTAACATTTTGTATGGCCTAAAGATGAAACTATAAAGTTTCGAAACCGCGGTAGCCTTTATGAGGTGAGTTGATAGACCACTGACGGGAAGAATAGGTATATAATCCTAATCAAAAAAAATTAATCGAAAATTGGTCAGTTTGAAATAATAATCACAAACTTATGAGTCACCAACCGTAATATTTACATTAACCTGTTGTTAAAGAGAGGTGTAATGAAAAATCGTAATATTCAAATACAAATAGGTAAATAAATGCGAAATGTTAGAACATTATGTTTGCTTCTTACCTTGTATATCACGAAGTCCACAATAACCTATAACTGTATTTTGATATTTTAATTGTACTTCGTATTTTATGATGTCCATTTTAACAATAGCTAAATATACGATGGAATGAGAAATCACAAATATATTTCTGTAAAAACAGTGTCCAAAACACATGTTTGGTGTTCGAAATGCTTGTCCTGGCTTGTAAGATGGGCAGGGATAGGGGACTGTCAGTAGAACTACATAACCTATAAATTTAATAACTTTAAGTATTAAAATTGTTCTAAGCACCTTATGCAAAAACATAGCATTTGTCTATTCGTGGTTAATAAGTTAGTTTTGTAAAAATATACAAAATATCGTCTGATTTTTGATGCCGCACATGCACATCCATGATGCCGTTTTTCTTGACCATGAAAAATTTTTATGTTAAAATTTTCCAGAAACAGTAAGTTTTAGTGCAAAATGTCAAAAGCCGGTTAAAAATATTCCTAAGATACCTCATTTATGCCTGTACGAATAGTATGTGCTGAGAAAAAAGGATGTTGACTCAAGAAATAATATACATGATATATATATATACACACACACACCACACACACTTTGATCTCTATTGTTGTGAATTTAAAATAAATGGTTAATATGTTATTTAATAATTTAAAATAACTAACATTCACAAACAACTTTCCATCAATCGGTATCCATTTATTATAGAAGTTCCTGAAATGATTATCTGTGCACCTGTTAACTTTTCTAATAACTGACATGCAGCAACTTCGGAATATGTAAAACCACCCACAAAATAAATTATCATAGTGCGAGGAGGAATATCTGCACTTTTACTAGTTTTAAAAATACTATTTGGAATCATTTTAACCAATTCTTCTAGAGGTAATTCTTGCTTCAGTAATATACTTGCAACTTGACAAACAGCAGGTATATAAGCACCATTAAACACATAGCTCATATCTTTAGGATTTTTCAGATCGTAATTTTCTTTTAATGCTGGAAATAGTTTTAACTTTTGTGCCATCGCATAGAACGCACTCCGCCTAGAAGGTAACGACACTGCTTGAACAACCTTGTTAGCAATCATACCAGCAGTGGCTTCGCTGGCTATTAGACCAGCTTGTTCTGTTAATAATCCCAATTTTTCTAACTTATGAAAACTACTTAGGTATTTGTATCCGTAGGCATGAAGGAATTCAGTTTTAAAATTATTCAACTCATCAGGACTTAATCCGTCTTGAGTTATAGATTGTAAACAAGACAATCGTAGAGCTCCTAATATATCACAGACTCCCATTGCGATGCAATCTTCTATGTATGAACTGTTTTCACGTCTACTTCGACCTTCCAACATATTCTGTTCAATATTCTGTAAACTTTCGAATCTTGGTCCTAACTTACTAATAATCGCTTCGCAAGCTCCGATGTGATAAGCAAGGGATGACTTCATTACTGTTAAGTTTTGTAATTCTTGAGAGATGTAGCGTTTCATTTCTTGTAATGCCATATTTTGACTGCGCTTATATTCAACTTGAAGGTCTTTTGCTTTAATACTTAAATAACTAAAAACATCCGAGAAATGTCTGTTTTTAATCTGTGAATATATCTCATCACTACTGTTTAACTGATGTCCGCGAAGTTTGCTTTCTTTTTTTGTACTTTTGTTTTTGTCAAGAAGTTCGACAACGCCACTTTTAATACCAAAAACTTCATCTAATAGACTAGTGTAAGTACCTGGAGTCAATAAAACACTAGCAAAGTCCATATCACGATCTACTATAAGAAAATATCCTATGTCAGGATCCTTCCTTTCTGGAGATCCTAAATGATCAAACAAGACATCTAATTGTTTGTATAACTGCTGCGAGAATCTACCTTGTAAAAATAATGTTGAAGGTTTCCCAAAAAGCATCTGCAATGTCCAAATTGATTTTGCTACACTTGGAAGGAAGGATTGGTCTCCTTCCACAAACGTAGTGTGAAAAAAACTATCATGTTCTAGAGAAAGTATGTTTGAATCTAAATTTATCATTTCCCATTGAAAACCATAAAATGTAACATTCCCATGAATTCCTTCTTCTTCGAATAACTGTTCTATAATTGTTAGTTTTCTTGGAAAAAGAATTACATAATAGTGGTTGCCTGAATTATTTTGATGGATTATAGAATTTATCTGATCACAAACATATTTTGCTGTTATTAAATCAGAAGGAATGAAGTAAACAACTTGTGAAGCATTACTTGCCATCACACTTTTATCCAGTTTATAGAAGTTACCTACACCGTGTGATCTGAAAACAAATAAAATCAGTATATTAAAAAATAATTATTTAAGCATTGACTGAAAAGTGTTGAAAACAATCTAATTTTAAAATAGGCCAATATAGAAAAACCAGATTCACAAAGTAATAATAATAATTTTAATGCAGATTTTGATTTTTGTTTTCAGCTTGTGTTTTTTGATTCTCGTTTTACATTTCTGGGTATACACGTTTTGTGTTTCTAAAACTACAAATTTTTTAAAAACAAACATTTTTTATATATACAAACCATAAAATAATAAAATTATCACATAGACTACAAATAGTTTTAAGTGTTTGAAGTTATTGTTTGATATTCTGTGACGAAATTCTAACTATTATAACTTGAAAGTAGGTTCTCCAAAATAGAAAAAAATGATTTATATTCTTGTACTACAATAATTTATTTTAACTGAATAAACACAATAAAACTGCGTTTATAAACCAGGAAGTAAATGACTAAAAATATAAATTTCAGTTTATATTTAAATACTCAATTTTTTAAAGAAAAAGACTAGCTTTTCACTTGATCTAAGGTATGTTCACATCGTGTAATGGGCTGGTGCAAATACAATGTCTTATTTATTAACATAGAACTTGATCCTTACTCGTATAACGACTCCAGACAGTCAGTTAACTGAAAAGCGTTAACTCTGTTAACTTTTCACAGTTAATATTACGAGGGCTATCCAGAAAGTCGGTTACATTTTGGTATAAAAAAAAAACAAAGTACAAGAAAATTTTTTTATATATATTTGAAAGTGGCACTAAAAAAAACAGTCGCCATGATCTTCCTTGCAGACAACGTTTGCATGCATTTCCTTGGATTTTTGGGGGAATTTTCTTTCTTTTTTTTTTTCTTTTGGTGTTTAACGTCACTATTGTGCACACTTGGGCTAATGCAGATGATGGGATGATTTATAGCATATGAAAATGCCAAGCCCTCGCCGGGAATCGAACCCGGGTCCTCGGGGTAAAAGCCTAGTACGCTATCCACTAGCCTACCGAGGCGGCTAAAATTTGGGGGGAATTTGTGTGCCCCTATTCCATAGACTGCAATTTGGTTTTGCAGTTGACGTTTCACCTGTCTCGTCTCCTGTAACGATTCAATCAAGTAGTGAGTCACCATCCTTTTCGTAACTGTCTAAAAATGTCAATGAAGCATCCATACACTGACTTTTATGGGTTTCAGTGAAGATTTTCGGTACCCATCTTGCACAAACTTCTTAAAATTTGTGGAAAATTAAGCTAAAGCTCTGTTATTGTGAACTGATGGTCTTCTTTAATTTTCTCAAAGAGAAACAATTTCATCAGTCACAATGCTTGAAACAATTTGTTTCACTTTGTTCTTCGTCATGCACATTAGTTCGGCCATTTTTAAACCTAATGTACCATTGATGCACTCCGCCTTCAGTGATCACATCGTTTCCATAAACTTCACAGAGTTGGGGACAAATCTCATTGGTTTATTGTTCTTAGCCAACAAAAACCGTAACACCAACCGCACTTCACAGGTCGTAAGATTTTCAATAGTGGCGCACATTTCAAACCAGTATTGTACGGGAATGAGCAGCAACGGTAACCTCTCATTAGCACAGCTTGATAGCCACTGAACAGACAAACGCTCTGACACCAAGATGGCCACGATATCCCTGCCCCTAGCATCTACAGAGCAAAACGTAACCAACTTTTTGGATAGCCCTCATAAAACCAGATGGTGAAAATAAAAAGTGGAGTCCAGCGGAAAAACACTACACATGTAAAAGTAAAACTTATAAAAGAAGTTTTTGACGTATGTCATTTTTGGTAATTTTGCGCCAAAAGGCTTTACTATATGTCCAGTATTAATAATCAAGGTATTCATGCAGCATAAGTTTTTTTTTTTTTTAAATGGTGATTTTAAAATATTTTGTATTTTATACCTGATTATCTGATTTAACACATTCACCCGCAAAAGTAATTTGTTTAAAGATTACTTACAATTTTAGACAGTTTTTTATGGAACTATATGACATTACTGTTTATATGGTATTAAACATATTAAATTTCATACACAGATTTACAAGTTGTGCATGTTATTTATTATTAACTATTATTTATTATTAACTACATGTATTTACTGCTCATGTGCTTTAAACATTATGACAAACACAACTAAATTTTAAGGCTTAATATTTTTTTTTTTTAGTTCGTTCTCGTAATGAAAACATTGTTAAAATGGTGTCAGTTAATTGTGAACTTCGTGATTTGCCCCTTTTTAAATCTATAACAAGATTTACCACCTAATCTGTCAGTTAGGTCATTGACTATTTTTAAAAAAATTAAGGTTTTTTATCATTTTAGCAATAAAAAACATATTACCTATAATACAACTGCTTTAATAAAATAGCTTCCCCCCACTATGTCAGTTAGGTTATTGAGTATTATTATTATTTTTTTTTTTTTTTAAGTGTATATTATGCAACAACCGTGTCAGGTTATTGAGTATTATTTCCAAAAAAATTAAGGTGTTTTTATCATCCAACAACTGTGTTAGTTAGGTTCATCACCTAACAACTGTATCAATTAAATGATAGAATATTTAAAAAAAAAAGGTTTTTATCATCCAACAATAGTGTTAGGTTTATTAGCCAACAACTGTTTCAGTTAGATTGTTGGTACTTTAAAAAAAAATACATTTTTTATCATTTTAGTGGTCAAAAACATGTTACCTACTTTTGTGAGATAGCAATTTAGAAATTATTTGGTTCATTTTTATCTTTGATTTTTATGTTACTTTCCATTCTTTCATATTTTGGATTATTGCTTTTGGGCACATAATAAAGTGTTTTGGTGAAAAAATTACTGAAAAATTAAAAACAACATACACTGCACGTTTACCAATCCAAAATACAAAAGTGCAAAAAAAAGGAAGTAAGAAAAAAAGTGATATACATAATATCAAAATAACTAGCATGTGAAAGTAGGATTGTGTTTTTGGAAAGTTCTAAAAAAAAGAAATGAAAAAGTAACAAATATAATCTTAAAATGAGTAGCATGCAAGAGTACGTAACATATTTTTCGTAGCAAAAAAAATTAGTTAAATATGTGTTTATTTAATAATAAAATGAATATAATTTTTTTAAAAGAAAACTTATGAACCAAAAAAAAAGAACCTAACTCAACTCGGCTGTTGAGTATTTGTTTACCTAACGACTAAGTTATAATGTGATAAATTACATTGAGCATTATCCGCACATGACAGTGTAGTAAATCTAGTATGATCCTGCTTCATACAAAGTAAACAGCAATGATAACACATCATTCTGTAAAAAATGGCTTAAAATCATAAGCTATAATAAAGTTAATCTTCTGTGGGAGAATATCTGAGTTCAATAATACTGAACACAACAGAAAAAATTGTTAAAATTATTTATTTTAGTGTAAGCTCCAATATCTCAGAAATACCAAAGAAAAATGTTGGCCACATTCCTAGAAGTCTACATGTGTCCAAAACAAATAAAAACATAACCTCTTCCTTCACAATATTTTGCTAAAATGTATTTTAAGCTATACATTTAAAAATAATAATTTTAATTTAGTTTGCCTACCTTAATTTTGTAACTCCTACTATTTTTTCTAATGGTTTAATTAACTTAGAATCAATAATAAAATCCTTTTGACCAGGAATTTTGTCCAACAGATCAGTTAGTTTCTTTTGAGATATTTGGTTCAAAGAATTAATTATCTTGTCCAGGTTATTTTGCATCTTATAAAATAATTATTACTAAATCTGCTGAATGAACAATGCTCAATTTAATAAAAAGTTTAGAAATATCCAGATAATAATAACTTAATTAACGATAATAGTAAGTGCCAGAACTATTTTAGTGTAACAAAAACATTTTCAAACAATTACATACTAAAGCCAGGTTATATTTTTGTAAAAGTAACAGCTGTTATTAGACATAGATTTTTGTTTAGAATAACGTAAGGACCATAGTATGATTACCATTATAATATATTTAGAAGTTAATCTATGACAAGACCTATTTTGATATTTAGCATCAGCCGCTTAGAAAAAGGCCTGCTATGAACACTAGTGGAACAGAGAGAAAAAATGTGCGAGAGAGAGGTCGAATCCTAACTCTCTCAATTTAGTTTTTCTCCTTTTTCTTCACTATCGCTGAGTTGTAACAGTTTTTAGATTCAGACTGGTAGATTCTGTGTAACTAGATTGTTGAAGGGATATTCTATATGCGCGACAAATTCTCTAGCAAACCGTCTACTAAGTGGCTGGA
This sequence comes from Callitettix versicolor, assembly GCA_022606455.1. NCBI lineage: Eukaryota > Metazoa > Arthropoda > Insecta > Hemiptera > Cercopidae > Callitettix > Callitettix versicolor. The sequence goes on along the minus strand of CM040188.1, from coordinate 63,724,218 downwards.
CTACATTTTGGCCTCAATGATAATTCGATCATTGCCTTGTTATATTATTTCACTTTATTATGCTAACAATAAGCTCTGTGTTTATTTGTAAAATGGTATGAGCAAGCCACGACTTCTGACGTCACGAAAGTACTTTGAGACTGTATATTTGGGAGGTATTGGCTCTGCTCTGAGAAGGCGCTGACGCTAGTTCGGGTTGTGTTAATTTTACTTTATGTATTTATTTTTATTTGTTTATTTATATTCTTTGTTAACTTGATCACTTTTCAGAATGTAGTTTCTTTTGGATTTCCGTTTGTTTATGTGGATGAGTGATAGCTTTAATTTATTAACTGTATATAAAGCTACAAGTTTCTAAATGTTAAAAACTTAAAATTAGCCTAAATCAAAATGTTTATAAAACAGGTAAGGTAATTTTGTTTTTTTGACATAATACATTGTTAGATACGAATATATTTCATGGGATCTCATTTCGTTGTAAGCTAAATTAAAAGGTACTTATGTAGTGTAGTTTGTTTTTGGTAAAACTGCACTTTAGGGATTTTTCAATTTTGGTAATTTTTGCACTGATATGCTCCATATTATACCCAAAGTTAATAATACAAAATACAAAAGTGTGGAAACAATGGGAAGTTATAAAAGAGTGATAATAAATGTGGCAAACATACCTTAAAATTACGTCTTTGCTAAAGTGAGAATCATGTTTTTAATAGCGAAAACGATAAATTTCATGTGTCTTATTAATAAGTAAATGTGTATTATTAATAATGAAAGGAATATTAAAAAAAAACTCCATACCTAACTTGACTGAGCTGTTGTGTGTTTAATCTAACTCGACTCTCTTGTTTAATGAAATGCTTATAAGGGTATATAAATGAACAATGAAAAGGGTATAATTTTTTCTTTTTTATAAAAAGAACATCGTAACCTAAGTCGACTCAGTTGTTCAACATTTGACTCTAAAAAAAGTACTAATATTTGTAATTAGCATAAGTTGTAAAATTACAAAATAATAATAATATGTAATATGTGATTGTTTATCATTCTAACTAATTATAAAATCTAACAAAACAATAACACATGATAAACATTAAACAAAGATTAAAATTTAATGAATTAATACAAATTAAACAAAATTGATTATTATTATTTCCAGTAGTTGAATTAAAAATTATTTTCAATAACAAAAGAAAACAATAACATGACAAATTATATCAATTAATTATTTTCATATAAATAAAATAAACATTTGATTATTTAATATGATATTAACTTATAGCACATAATCATTCGATATAGTGAGGATATCTTTTAATTTTCCACTCTACCATTTATTTAGAAGTCTAAACTAACTTAGTAGTATTGATCGATCAATGTTTATTGGAATTAATTTGAAAATAAATTGTAATACATGGAATGAACTAGTTGGAAAAGAAATTAACACAATCCCTTTCGTTACTGAGAGAAAATTTTTAAAAACAATTATATTAAACACTAACCTTAAATTATCCTTAATATAACATTATAATTATTCTTGTAACTAAATAGTATACAAAATGTACATAGGTCATTTAAAGTCTTATCACACAATTGTTTTTTAATGAAAAATTACGAGTCTTTATGATGTGTCCTAAAATATTATCTCGGTCATTCAAGTCTGTTACTTATGTCACAGTAAATAATCGGATTTTAATTGTCTACTTTATTGTTTATATTCTCGGAAGGGAGATTATCGAGCTGGCCTCATCAAGTTTTCAAAATGGAAACAAGTCTATAATAAATATGGTGAATTTAAGTGTTTATTTCAAATGTTTGACGTATAATTATTTTATTATTATTATCTTGATATTTATTTAAAATTATTGAAAGAGCAAAATATATTAAAGTTAGAAACCAGTATCACATAAAAAAAATGGTTAGATCTCACCCATATGTTCCACAAAATTTAATATTTATCTTAATGCACTATCACTATTACTTTCTATGTATATCACACTGCTAATATTTATTTCTAGTATCACTCTTCCCTACTGATCACTATTTTGCACTGTGATCATGATGAACTGTTGTGGTTGTCAGATCTGTCTCTCCTACCCATGCTCAACACTATTTATACCTTCTGTTACAACGCTATATTAGGGTTCTGATGCCTTGCTCGTCGAACTGAAATTTGAAAAACTCGAGTTACTCTGATGTTCAAGTTTGTAAATTTTAACAGAATATTGTTGTTACGTAAACTTTGCATATAAATGTCATCACGACTGATTTCTTTAATAGTCTAATTTTTTAATAGTTTATCTTCCATTTATTTTGTTTAATTTGAAATTTTGTTAAAATGTGTTCTTAGCCTTACTTTTTCTCACCGTTAATTGACTCGAACGCTTGACGTTCGAACGTTCCTTCTAGCTTCCTTATCGATTAAGTTGTAGTCTGTTTCAGTGATATTTTTGATTTGGATATTTACTGCCAATGAAGGTATGTTTTTTTTGTTTTTACAATGGTGGTTTAGTGACATAATTTAGTGATCTTCATTGAATAAGTGATGATTTAATAAAACAAAATATGTTCGAACTAGGCTTGACACTATGACGTCACCGCGGCTGTTTGTTTACATTTCTTAGCTTGGCTTGAGTTAGTGTGGTGTTTACATTCGAGTGTTGATAACCTATCTTGCGATTTGGATTATGAATTGTTACATAGTTAGCGAATATAAAGCTGCCACATATCCTAAAACTGGTGAATTTTTCGTTTATAATAACCATATTTGTATTTAAATTGAAATTTGGCTAAATATTTATTTATTTATTTATTGACATTATACATACATATCTCTCCATAAGGAGTTACATGCCTCTTTGTAAAATATCCCACAAAGTAATTTTCTCAAACGCCAAATCAAGAGGTCGTGTTGGACTTCACGCCAGCATCTTTTGATCATATTTGTATGTGTACAAGTCATAAAATCAGCGAAGTTACCAAGTGATTAACTGTAAGATGGGTGAAGCTAATATCAGAAAGTGAAACAAATACAAGAAAGAATACAATTCTTTAAGTTGCCGTGATTTATAAGAAAATCAACAACACAACAGTTGAAGTAATTTCAACTTAACCTGACAAAACAAACAAATCGCAAAGTTCACAATTAACTACAAACATTTTTTTGAACAATGTTTTCAGAACAAAAACTTTCACAATAATAAATGATTTATTATAAAGTATGTGTTAATCTAATGAAGCAAATTTATCATACAAAGTAAACGTACAAGCTAACCCATATAAAGTAAACATGCAAGTACATTCATGCAAAGTAAACATCAATGATGTCAGAATAAAGGTTAAAAATACAGGTTAGTAATAAATAGCTAAAAGTCTAATTTATTTAACATTTATCCTAATAAACGTCATCTTTCGCGTCATAATGTCTCTCAAGGAAATGATATAACACATAATACAAGCAAAAAAAATTTTTAAATACTGTTTTTTACAAATGTCCCTAAAATTCAGAAATACTTTGTTTTTTTCAGATTTTTGAGTATTTTTTTTGTTTTATTTTATACCTAATTATCTAATTAACACACAGTACCACGTGACCAAGCTCTGCTAGTGTTGTTCATTTTTGAAAATTGTTTGAACTACTTTGAAATCTTTTCAAAATTTTGTTAAATGATTTTAAATATAATAAAATTTTACGAAACGTACAAAATATTTACAAAACAATCGTATATACATGTGGATGCGTTCAGTAAAAAATGAACATATATTAAAAAATTTTATAATGTCGCCTCTTTCTGATAAAAATCATTAAATAATTAATGTAAAAATATAGATATTTAAAGCATTATAAAACTCTGCAAATGAAATAACAAAAAATGTATATTCAATAACCATGCAAATGATCAAATATTAAAATCTTAAAGTTGTCAGGGAAATTCCAAGTTTCCACATATTCATCGATCTGCATATTTGTTGTCGGAACATAATTATTCGAATGTTCTTTCCAAACTACATTTCTTGTGTGGCGAGTGTTTTCTGGGGGCAAGAGAATTTTCAGTCCTTTTCGCCTTTTAACTGTGGAGAAAGCTAGGTATAACATTCCATGCATAAAAACTGCTGTTAGTAGGAATATCCCAACTGATACAAATGTCTGCACTTGGGCCTTATGTGTTGTCATAGCAAAAGCTGGCCTAATGGGAAATTAATGTCTTTGCATTGTGCATCCAAAGTTTACTTTTGCTAGAGTCTAATGTGATTGTAGGAATATGAAAGTCTCTACCTGAAAATTTACCAGTAATAATAGGTATACACTCCACATAAATTTAAGACTAGAAATTCGCTGTTTTGCAATTTTTACAGGCATGAGACCTAGCTTGATCGAATCTGCACCCTTCAAAACCTTTCTATAAGAAGTTTTGTGAAATTCGTTAGAGCGGTTTTTAAGATACACTGATTATACAAACATACATACAGAAATTGCTCTGTTAATATTATATGATTCACTTGCGGAAAAATAATTCTTTCATACGATTTTAAGTCATTTTTTACAGAACTATATTGCAACATTTTTTTCAAATATAAAAAAAGTATAAAACGTTTTTTTCTTCTCAAAACAAGTAATTAAATTTGTGTTTTTATGAAAAGAGTATAAATTTTTAATATTTAAAAAAAACGAACTTAAGGACCTAACTCAACTCTGTTAAGTGTTTATGAATTTGAAATCTAGTCAAAGACACAAACTGAATAATAAACCCGAAAATTGTAATATTTTAAATTAAAATAAATAAACCAATTTTGTATTTCATACACTTCATATGATTGATTTTATTTGTAATACTAAGCATTTATGTCTTATAGTTTCGTGAACATCTTGACTGATGTTATAATTAAATATTTATTTTCATATAACTCCATTGTTTTGTTAACCAGTACATTTTTTTGTTACCAGGTTATTATTCATGGCTTCAAAAGCTACAGAGAACAGACAGTTGTAGAACCATTTCATAAAAGGCATAATGTTGTTGGTAAGTTCTACTTAGTGTGTATACAATGTATAATTGATTTTCTTTCTGTAAGAATGTTAAAATGTTACTTTTTAATTTCAGTAACAAAATAAGCACAGTTGTGTAAGTAGTAGGCCAGCATGAACTCTTGTCAGACTGGTAGGACCTAGTTCTTTTGTATTTATAACCCTTTCAGGCTGGTAACAACACCTGTATAATAGGTCTGTTGAAAGTTAACCAAAGTTTTTCAGTTAGTGCTGAACTAAATTGTTTTCTTGTTACTCTATAAAAAGAACATTAGCTTATTGGTGTTTTCTTAAACATTATTTCTGTTTTAGTGGGACGAAATGGATCAGGGAAAAGTAATTTCTTTTATGGTAAGTATTTAATAATAACTGTTCTTCTTAATTTGATATAAGGGATCTATTTGTAATAAGTAGACCGTAATAAACTTCATTTTTTTAAATTTTGAGTTTTAATATTGTTAAATAAAGTTAATTGTAGGCTTTTCTTAAAAGTAAATTAACTCTTTAAGTACGGTATTTGTCACATAAGTTTTTGTGATTTGAATAACAGTTATAGGTTTGTGAAAGCTGTTCGGGAAGTGACTGGATTTAGTATTCTCTGTTTGTATGTTATCTGATGTATATTGTATGCTGATGTTTGTAGAGCTGGTTGGATGGTCTTTTTGTGATAATTCCGAATATAAGGTTGAATCTGTGTGACTGCTTATTCATTAACATTTTTTGATATATTTTTCATTTTGATACTTTCAATTCCTAATACAAATTTTTAATGCTACACTGTAATAGGCCTAATTATTGACATATTGTTTGTACTTTTAGCTATTCAGTTTGTACTAAGTGATGAGTTCTCCCATCTTAGGCCAGAACAAAGGCAAGCTTTGTTACACGAAGGCACAGGACCTCGTGTTGTGACAGCATATGTTGAGATTATCTTTGACAACTCTGACAACAGGCTTCCTGTAAGTAAACACGTACATGTATTATATTAGGAAGATTATTTACACCTAATTTATTATAACAAAATATTTATTATAACAACTAGGAATTATTGGATTAGAAAAGTGAGTTCTTAATTTTAACTTAACCAAATTGGTATTTGTCTGTTTTCACAATTATGGTTTAACGTATGATCTAACTTAAGAAAAGGGTTTAGGATGTTAAAAAATTTTATTATATTTTTTATACTCTGGTTAGAAAAAGCAAAACGTTTAGACCAGGTGGCCAACAAATACAGAGTGGAGCTTGTACTGAGTTGAGTGGATGAAGATAAACATCAACAAGCAGAATTCATTCAGTTTAAAGAATGTATTTGTATCTTTTAAATCTAAATATTTAGGCTTATTGAAACAGATTCTAGGAAATTCTATATTTAAAAACTGCAACCTAGGTAACAAAACATAAGTTAGACATGGTCAGCAAAATGGGGGAAGTGGACCTTCCCAGTTTTTAAGTGAACCAGGTCAGTTTTAAAACTGACCTAGACAGAGTCAAAGCTACACAAGCATGGAGCCAAATGATACCGCTTGACTCCACTCAGTTCTGTTATTCTTTCAGTGGTCCCACTTATATTAAAAACAGAGCCGCCTCGGTGGCCTAGTGGATAGCGTACTAGGCTTTCATCCCGAGGATCCGGGTTCGATTCCCGGCGAGGGCTTGGCATTTTCATATGCTATAAAATCATCCCACCGTCTGCATTAGCCCAAGTGTGCACAATAGTCGGACGTTAAACACTAAAAAAAAAAAAAAAAAAAAAAAAAAAAAAATATATTAAAAACAATAGGTTAGGGTTTTGAGAGCATAGTCCAATCCGCTGTGCATTTGGTGGCCTTAAAATGTGTATCTACTACTTAGCTTTTTACATTGTCCATGAAAATTGATAATGTTATAAAATTTGTTTTAAGTCTTGGTGGTAGATGTGGTTATATCACTGTATCACTGGCTAGTCTGCTGTGTGTCTGCACTGTGTACCTCAAGGTTCTTAGTTCGAGCCGCAATTACTTGTATTACTCTTACCATTAACACTGGTCCCTTGTCCTCAGTAGTCTTAACTGGCATAAAGTGTAGAAGTTAAAAAAAACAACTTATTTTTTTGTATTAAAATAAAATTTGAAAGACAAGATGTAGGACAACCTCAGGAAGATAACATTCAGTTATAATGTAATTGGAACAGTCACCTAATTCTTGGAATCAGCAGAAAAAATTAGATTTTGTAAACTTAAGTTATAGTCAGATCACAAAATAGTCATTTTCGAAACAACTATATTTAGTTGTTTTACTTGTGTTTGTTAGATTTATGTACGCAATCACACTCCAGCCTATATTGTATTGTAAAACAAGCAAAGTAAGTCATTGGGTAATTTACTAAACAACCGGAATTAGTGTACTTAATGTTACTTTTGTGTGCGTTTAGCTATTCTTACAAAATCGTTTAACGTTTCATGGCAAAATATATGTTATGTCTTGGATTCCATGTATTTTGTATCAACAACATATATTTATTTTACATCTTATAGTTTTATAATTAATTCATGAATAAATAAGGGAAAAAAATTTAAAAAGACAAATTAACAGAATAAAAAAAACTTCTAAAATTGGAAATGACTTATTTTGGCATTTCCTGAGTTTTGCGGAAAACCATATTTTGTCATTATGTTCATTATAATGATCTGCCTTCCCTAACTTCGTAAATTCTACTTTCATTGATGCGTTTCGGAGAACCTCAATCTTCAAAAACTATATCTATACTCCATATGGTGAGTATAGATATAGTTTTTGAAGATGGAGGTTCTCCGAAACGCGTCAACGAAAGTAGAATTGATGAAGTTAGGGAAGGCAGATCATTATACTGAACATATTGATAATAATCCTAGCAGAAAAGAATAAGAATATAAAAAGAATATTTTGTCATGATTTCGTCTTGAAGAATTGGTTATAGATCATAACTGTAATATAGTTTGATGGTATAACTTTCAGGTTTTTTTAATCTGCATGAAATGGAGAGAATTTTTGCAAATACACAAATATTAAAAATACCTTATACTAGTAATATTTTTTTTCTGGCGAAAAACCGTTAAGGTTATCATCGCCAGATACTAGTAATATACTTTAACTGAGGAGGCCTCTACAAAAAAAGTAAAAGATGTTAAATTTATAAAGTGGCTTGTTTTTACAGATTGAAAAAGATGAAATAGTATTGCGCCGAGTGATTGGGGCCAAAAAGGACCAGTACTTCCTCAACAAGAAAATGGTTCCTCGTTCAGATGTTATGAACCTTCTGGAGTCAGCTGGATTTTCACGTTCTAATCCTTACTACATTGTAAAACAGGGAAAAGTGAGTATCAACATTTTCTAAGCGGTCATCAGTATTTAATATGTTTGAAATATTTAAAATGCAGACTAACTTTATTTTAAATTTTAGACATGGCTGTTGAAGAAAATAAATACATTTATTTCACCATCAGCAGATTTTATTGACAATACTACTTCATGATACCATTTAGATATTGCTGATGGGTTTTATTAAATTTATTTGTTATTTGGTAAAGTTTTAATTAGTCTGTTCCGAAAATATTTAGTATATTGGTCTGAAAGAGTGTAACATGTTAGAAATCAGTGAATTGACTATTACATTATAATAAATAACATTTTTTTAATACAGATAAACCAAATGGCCACAGCACCAGATACGCACAGATTAAAATTACTGCGCGAAGTCGCTGGGACTCGTGTTTATGATGAAAGGAAAGAAGAATCCACAGCCATTCTAAAAGGTACGTATATGTAAAAATGCATAGGCCTTGGTGAGGGGGGAATAAGAGTTGAAATAATTTAAATACAGATTTTTTTATCTACTTTTCTTAATTTTTTACACTGTTTTAAAAATAATTGTTCTTTATAGGGATGAATTAGAGTTTGAAAACAAAAAACAAAATTGAACATTTAGTTTCTAACTATAAGGAGAAATGGAGTTCAATAATATATGAACTGTATTTATGATATGATTGATATAGATATGATATAGATATAGATATTGATATTTATGATATGATTGAAGATAGATATGAAAGCAAATTTATTTTAGAATACTTACCAGATTGAAATAACCATCATTCATTATACTAGAAGAAAATTAAATATTAAGACTATATCATTTACTAAATCAATGATTAGATTGATTAGATGTTCAAACAGAATTATGCAACTAATATTAAACTTAAAACTTAAAATATATGTAATTAGGATTATGAAGTATTATTCCAGTCAGTGGTCTATCCACTCACCTTGTAAAGGCTACTGCGGTTTTGAAACTATCATTTCATCTTAGGCCATGATACAAAATGTTAAATCCCTCTGTCGAGAAGTTAAACAAAACATTAAAAACATATATCACAAACACTGACCACAATTACACGATTAAAATATTTACGATGAAATTTAGCTTGGCCAAGTGACATGTGTGACTAAGCTTCACACACGGAGTCTTCATCAGTACTAGCATGCGTCATTATTATCAGTTACAGTGTGTTTGTTGGTTTATGTTATTTATTCAAATCACTTATCCTTAGAGCCATGTCATATTAAATTTGATTTAAATGAAAGTTTTTCATTGAGGATGTTGTGGGGGTATGATTTTTTGCTCTTGTAAATCTCAAACTCTTCAATCTCATCCATATAACTGTTTTTATGACATAAATGTAATATTTCCATGTTGATATGGATGTCTTCGAATTTATGGTTTTTGTCCATAAGATGTTCTGCGAAAGCCTAGTTTGTCGATAATGCACTTCTGGGTATGTGCTCTTTAATAATATGTGGTCCGGAGGCTATGTTACAATAATAAAATATATGGTTTAGAACAGTGAACTCAACAAATTAAATACCTTGCATAAAGCCCAAACGGTGTATGTGTAAAAAAATGGTCTATTTACTTCCCTTTCAAGTTAGCTATCTTTGATTTAACTGTAATGAGTGTTTGCAGGTTTGGCCAAATGCATTTGGAAATTTAGTAGTTAGGTAGCATGTATAAAGCCCAAATTGCAAAGATTTTTTCCATTATTTCTGTTTCAAGACGGCAGCTTCTGATTTACGATGATAAGTGTACATAGTTCTGGCTAAACACATTGACTAATTGTTTTGAAATTTGGACGAAGTTAATCGTGTATAAAGCTCAAATGATGCATGTGTAAGGTTTTTTTTCAAATTCACTTCTTTTTAAAACGGTGGGCTTTGATTTAACAATGAGAGTATTGATTAATACTTGCTGGTTATTTCCTGTAATGACTGACAAATGATGGCAAGACCTATCATAAATTTTGTCTGCTTCATGGGGAAAGAGCATAAAGTTTTTCAGTTAAGTTGGTTCAGTAATAATTTTTGTAAATATTACTTACTCGTTACAGTGGTTGAAAAGGTTACAAAGTCCATTTGTCGTGAAGTGTTCTGTATAGTAATTAAGAATATATTGCAAAGTCTACTGTTCTTTGAACTACTAATTATAATTAATCTAACTGAGATTATATTTCACAAAAATGTATAAAAAATAACAAATGCAGTCTCCCTTTTCTTGCTAGTCTAGGTAGTTAGCTTGTTAGTTTTTCGGGAAGGGGTAATAGCTTAGCGATATATTAACTTAGAGATTCGTTTTTCTTTCGACAGTATCGTGTTATAAGTTAGAGATCGACCTGTGTAATAAAATAGAAGTTCCGTACTGTGTATTAACTTAAAGATTACAGTTCCGTCAAGTGTGTTGCACCGTGTGTATATGTTGCCGATGCCGCTGCTTGCAGGCGCTTCAGTATCTTTTATCTAACAAGTAGAATTCGCTTAGTTAAAGAAAGATATATTATTAAAATATAAAGTTCATTTGTATAGGTTTTGTTCTTAAAGGCTTATGTGCAATGCTGTAAATGTATACTAATTTACATATGTAGTAGTAATAATAATATAAAACTATTGTTTGAAGGCTGCTTTATTCAAACCATATCCGAATTGAATTAAGAAAACAGTCCTAAATTAATGAATTAATAAATTCATATAAACTTACAGTTTTTCTGCCGTGGATAATAAATGTTTTAGGGAAATGTCACAAATTTCATGAAACAATAGGGAAAATGTTGGTAACAGTATTGTACAAAACTACTTCATATTTTACCCATCAATTAAAATAACTAGCAAAATCATTATTAAAAAAAAAATAAAAAATATAGTTTTAATAAAAACTTAATTCTCTACAAAAACAGTTCTGTGCTTTTATGGAACTCTAGTTTTAACCCAGAGACATGAAGAAAAATCAGTTACATTGTTTTTAACCTTTTTATATCCTGTGCAAATGATAGATATTTAGGTAACACATAACATTTATTTTGAAAATAGTTCTGTTGTTTTATCACTGTAAAAGTACAGCAGTAGTATCTGTTTTCTTTTGTGGAAATTTTAAACTTCAAACAGTAAATACGGTATAATTAATTTAAATGCATTTCATGGCTAAAATAATAAAATGTATCAGTTAATCGGCATTACATAAAATAAAAAAAAAAATTCACTTACAAAATATTTTTTTTTATAGAAACTGAAGGAAAAATCGAAAAAATTCAAGAATTTTTAAGAACAATAGAAGAACGACTAAAGACTTTAGAAGAAGAAAAAGAGGAATTAAAGGAGTATCAAAAATGGGATAAATTGAGACGTTCGTTAGAGTACTGTATTCATGATCGAGAACTGAAAGATACTAAGCGAAAACTTGATGAGGCAAGTATTACTTAACTATTTCAATTAGAAACATATGTAATTAAGTACATAGATTGCCACAGTTTAATTTGTTTTGTAAAGTAGAAATTGATTTATGTTTTTATATTAAACATAATAATGTTAACAAAATTTATACACATATACTAGAGAATAATTATTAACTTGATTGGACAGTGCTTTTCTGGATAAGCAGAAACAGCAAAAAAATGTCATTTTTGATTGACCTGAGTTATCAGATGTTATCATGAGATGCAGTGTCTGACGGTGGCCTAATAAAAGTTACTACACTTAAATACTAGAGTAAAATTTATGTAACAAGACAAAATAACATAGAGAATATAAAAGTTACACATTGCAGTATCTGTACTTTAAAATAATATGCATGGTTTTAAACTGATTTTATTGAAAAAAAAAAAAATAAACAGAAGTCTGAAACAATTCTGATGATAGATTATCAGAAATGAAATCCATATTTATAGTTGCTGTTTGGAAGACAAAATATTCATAACTTGAAAAGCACAATATTCAACAACACACAAAATTCAAACAACACATTTATAAGGAAAATGTTAAATGATTAGGATTAAGACCTATTCTTCCCATCAGTTGTCTATCCACTCATCTCATAAAGGCTACCACGGTTTCAAAACTATAGTTTCATCTTCAGGCCATACTAAATATTTAAATCCCTCTGTCGAGGTTGTCACAAAGTCAAACAAAGCATTAAAACATACATTCTAAACACTAAGCACAATTACACATTTAAAATATTCATCATGAAATTTTAATTGGCTTGGCCAAGCTACACACGCGACTCGTATGTCGTTACATTCCGGACCGTCGTTGGAATGTAATGACGTACGAGTCGCCTGTGTAGCTTGGCCAAGCCGAATTTCATGATAAATATTTAAACGTATTATTGTGCTTAGTGTTTGTGATGTATGTTTTAATGTTTTGTTTGACTTTGTGATGACCTCGACAGAGGGATTTTCAGGGCCATTTTGTATGGCCTGAAGATGAAACTATAGAGTTTCGAAACCGCGGTAGCCTTTATGAGGTGAGTGGATAGACTACTGATGGGAAGAATGGGTCATAATCCTAATCATTTGAATATGTGGTACGGTTTGTATGTTACAATAATGAAAACGTTAAGGTTATTTAAATAAAACTATGTAAAGAAATAAATAAATTTTTAGAATATCATTTATTTAGAAGAGTTATGTTTAAAAAACTATGTTCAGTAATCACTCACCAACCACATACTAACCAATCATGTACTCGGAAACGTTTTTCTTTGTAATGTGGTGTAATGTAAAATAAATTTGTTAAATCGTTATTACGCATTACTCCTAAACAATTCTGGAAAGAAAGAGAGACAGCAAGGTTTTGCTTACTTAGAAAATGAGTGCTAAGGGTAGTTTTGTTTATGTTTGTATTAGAAATTAAATTATAATTTTCATGTTAGTTAAAAAATTGTAAAGTCATACTGCCAGTTGTTACTAACAACAAGGTATGTAAAACAGCAGTTTAAATAAAAACTTAGGGAAGAAGTAGGTTGCGGCCAGTCTATTCTTGGGGGGAGGGGGACCACAGGGTTATTTGCAGGCCAACTGTACATCGGCAAGTGACTGGTGCTCCAAGAAGACATTCCAGCAAGGTAGTGCTAGGGAACAACAGATCAGCAGTCTACGGTATAAGTAGACAGTTTTGCATACACTTCTTCCTCTTCTTTTTTGGGTTAATCAAATCGGGGCATGAGTTTCCAGAAAGGATTTTTGAACATTATTTCAGGGAAACTTTCTGTTCAGGTAATATAACAGTGTTTATTCTTGGGTTGTTATCAAATGTAGTTGTACCTGAAACAATATAAGAATATTATAATATAGTTATAACTTTGAACACTGATAGTTGATTATTTAAAGATCCCCAATTAGGAGAGATTCTAAATTCCTAACAAATGGCCAGAAGTATTGCCTGCCTTATGTGAAATAAAAAATTGTCCTCTTGCTGTAATTGTTCTATAGTTAAAGTTGTAGCTGAAACAATATAAGAATATTGTAATATAGTTATATCTTTGAACACTGATAGTTGATTATTTAAAGATCCCCAATTAGGAGAGATTCTAAATTCCTAACAAATGGCCAGAAGTATTGCCTGCCTTATGTGAAATAAAAATTTGTCCTCTTGCTGTAATTGTTCTATAGTTAAAGTTGTAGCTGAAATAATATAAGAATATTGTAATATAGTTACATCTTTGAACACTGATAGTTGATTATTTAAAGATCCCCAATTAGGAGAGATTCTAAATTCTAACAAATGGCCAGAAGTATTGCCTGCCTTATGTGAAATAAAAATTTGTCCTCTTGCTGTAATTGTTCTATAGTTAAAGTTGTAGCTGAAATAATATAAGAATATTGTAATATAGTTACATCTTTGAACACTGATAGTTGATTATTTAAAGATCCCCAATTAGAGAGATTCTAAATTCCTAACAAATGGCCAGAAGTATTGCCTGCCTTATGTGAAATAAAAATTTGTCCTCTTGCTGTAATTGTTCTATAGTTAAAGTTGTAGCTGAAATAATATAAGAATATTGTAATATAGTTACATCTTTGAACACTGATAGTTGATTATTTAAAGATCCCCAATTAGGAGAGATTCTAAATTCCTAACAAATGGCCAGAAGTATTGCCTGCCTTATGTGAAATAAAAATTTGTCCTCTTGCTGTAATTGTTCTATAGTTAAAGTTGTAGCTGAAACAATATAAGAATATTGTAATATAGTTACATCTTTGAACACTGATAGTTGATTATTTAAAGATCCCCAATTAGGAGAGATTGTATATTCCCAACAAATGGCCAGAAGTATTGCCTGCCTTGTGTGAAATAAAAATTTTTGTCCAAGTCTCAATGACTAATTGTTCTATAGTTAAAGTTCAGTAGCTGAAATAATATAAGAATATTGTAATATAGTTACATCTTTGAACACTGATAGTTGATTATTTAAAGATCCCCAATCAAGGGAGAGATTTCTATATTCCTAACAAATGGCCAATATTATTGCGATGTTTTGCGCTGAAAACAGTCTTGTGTGAAAGGAAAAAAATTTGTCTTCTCGATAATGCTGTAATTGTTCTATAGTTAAAGTTGTAGCTGAAATAATATAAGAATATTGTAATATAGTTACATCTTTGAACACTGATAGTTGATTATTTAAAGATCCCCAATTAGGAGAGATTCTATATTCCCAACAAATGGCCAGAAGTATTGCCTGCCTTGTGTGAAATAAAAATTTGTCCTCTTGCTGTAATTGTTCTACAGTTAAAGTTTTGATATTGTTTATCTACAATTCTTCCTGTAAGTCTGATATGTCAATATTCTTCTCTTCCGGTTGCCTACTAATACACTGTGGTACTTGCATTTGTGTCCTGGTTTGTGCCTAACATCAGAGTTATGGTCTCTGAGTTTCAAAGCAAGCCTATTCAATCATGAATTCAGTGTTTTAATGTTCTTATAAAATTGTAAACAGGCATGTTCATTGAATATCGTAAATCATTGCCCATGTAAAAATGTGAAACTGTATATACGATGGTCAGCTGTTTGATCTTGGATACGCTCCACCTCTCTTCTGTATCTTCAAGCATTGCCAGTATTTTCTTCTTTTTTTTTTTTTTGAATTCATAAGCGATGTGTTGATGTCACTGAATTGGTACATAAATTATCTATAGTAAGAAGCTGCCCCCCAAAAAAACTGAATATGTCTGTTATTGTCATAGGTGTATGGAAGTCCCTAATTGCCTGTAAATTCTTTTCTAAAGGTTTCACCCCTTCAGCGCAAATTTTTGTCCCAAGACATCTATGCTCTTATAAAAAAAAAAAAATGGTATTTTGAAGTTTTAGTTTCAAATTAGCTGAAACTAATCGTTGAAAAACACATTCCAGTGATTTGAGTTGATCGTCAAACATCAAGCCTTACGTGACCAAATCATCTACATATATTATCAATCCATGATAGAGTAAACCCACAAACAATCTGTTTGTGCTCCTAGTCGCCTCAGTGGCCTAGTTGATAGCGTACTAGGCTTTCACCCTCAAGGATCCGGGTTCGATTCCCGGCTAGGGCTTGGCATTTTCATACGCTATAAATCATCCCACCGTCTGCATTAGCCCCAAGTATGCACAATAGTCGGACGTTAAAAAAAAAAATTTTCGTGCTCCTTTGAAAGGAATTTGACAAGTTTCAGATCCCTGTCAGTAGTTCAGTATACTGATATAAGCCCCTGTGTGTAACGAATGCTGTATATTGTGTGTCCTCTTGAGCTGTAGGCTGTTGGAAAAATGCTTGATTGATAGCCGTTGATGAAAAATTTGGCTGTGCCTAACATATCAAAAATTGTATCTGTCCTGGAAAACAGAAATCTGTTTGATTCTATGTTCTCGTTCACTTTGTGGTAACCCACCACCATATGACATTGGTTCACAACTAACACAAATTTTTTTCTTAAGGAATGCAGATGCTGCAAACAAGCTTTGTGAATCTTCTACTACTTTTGCTTTTTTTAGTTCTTCTACCTGTCTATCCAATTCCGTCCGTTCTGCTAAGCTCAAACGATAAGGTAACACCACCAATGGAGTAACATTTTTCATCACAATTTTGTATGTGCTTCGTACTTAACATGTTTGTATATTAACCAGTTGTTATACAATGTAGAAAGCCAAATCCAAGTTAAGCCTGACAACCGCAAAATGGATTGCCAAAACTCAAGATCCACCTGTCCTGGAATTTGTAGCTCTAGTTCATGAAAAAGTAGTGAATATGTCTGACAGTGACAAATTCATGAACATTTTTTAACCCATTGGAAACTGGATTTTACTAACATGTTATTAATTGCATTCAGTACTGAATTTTTTCAGTAGTTTACACTAAAATTATGTGCAATAATAAAAGCAAGTAACCTACCCTTTTTATCCTCCATAATGTTGTAATTGTTAACACATATTTAGCCAACACTTTTAACACTATATTAACATTTTTTTATGTTTATATATTTACACTATGTACATTTTGTTTCCTTTTGAAAAATTTGTCTCACTATGATAAATTTCAAAACAATTTTCCAAATGCAAAGGAACACTACATTTTTTGCATTGGTAAATTGTTTCAGATATTTTTCCTTTTGCAGTACATACTCTACATTTTCTACATGGTCTTGCTTTGCTTGTTGGGAAGATTTCCCCTATAAAATGTCCCCAGAATTTACTTTGAAGACGCAATGGTGTATCTCCAAAAGCTCATGGCCTACCTGCTGATTATCTGGCTGGTAGATGAACACTTTGTAGAATTTGTTCAGCTATATTTACCCTAAATTCAGAAATATGCTGTTTTTTGTTAGTGACAATTTCATATATCACACTAGCATTATATAAAACACGGTATATAGATACACGGTAGGGGCCACGCGCATGTCCCCCCCCCACCATTTGCCGGCTTAAGTACGTCATCGAATCCCTGATCGAATCTAGCTCAGACGTAGTGTTCAGTAGAAAACCGTTTGTAATGTTAGTGTTAGTAACTGTATTATAATAATTACAATAATAATTCCTTATATCTAACATTAATAACGCTGTTAATTACTACTTACTGAATTTGCTCATTGTCAAAACGGAAACTTTTTATTTTATACAATATTACATAATATTAAAGTAAAGTAAATTATAGGTCCATAGCTTGAAAAATTCCAGGTTATTTTTTGTTTGAAAGTTAAAAGCATATTTTTGTGATGACACTATGAATTACGTATCTGCAGATTTTCTGTGATAATTATGTGGTTGACTGTGAAAACGCATATCTCAAATAAAAAATTAACAACAATTTAAATAGCAAATAGGAGTATGCCTATTATGCAAACAGTAAAATAAAACATACGTCTTAGAACATATGTTTCAACACATATTATCAGAAAAAATATTCTTAAAATTAGTAACATTGCTTTGTAAAGCCACATTTTTATTTTTAACCGAGGCCAGTTCTTGTAATGCAAGTTGAATTTGTTCCTTCAAAAGTAAATTTTCATTTCTTAAACATTTAATTTCCTCTACAGAGGCATTATTTACAACGATATTTGTATTAAAATTACTGACTACGGAAGGGTGGGTTTCATTTACAGAATTACACATTACAATTACACCAACGTCATTTCCATTTACAGGTGATTTACCTGGTAGATTTCCATCGGACTCGTCAATAAGTTTTTTTAATGTTTCTTTAATCCTGTTTTTTAATCCTTGCAGCTCTTTCAGAATTGATACATTTATTTTCAACGGTGGGAATGTTAAAACGTGGAATGACACCGGATTTCAGCTGTTTTTTAGGTTTCGGATTTAAAATCCCTTTCGAAATCATCGTCATTAAAATGAAGTGAACAGACTTTAACATTATCAAAATTAAAATGATCTGCTCGTTTACACGCATGAACCCACGCTTTTCTCAGGCTTTTGTCTTTTGGAATTCTGTGAAATGTAATTCCTTTCCCTTTACAATTCTTATCACTATTATAGCAATTGGCATTAGCGCAATTAGGCATTGTTATGCATACACAATTATACAACAGCAAACAAAACAAATTATGTATTTTTTAGGATTCAAAACATAGGCTAATTAAATCTTTTCTTTTCTTACACTTATTAAACCTCGACCACAAAACACAATTATCACCTTTTATTTACACAAAAAAGACCTTTTACTTAAAACAAACATTCACATAAACACACCGAATCTCCAACTACATTTACAGAACACCGCATTGTTAAATGGGAAATTACAGAATGTAGCAGTGAAGATTCAGTGACGTCACGTGTGCGGTAGTCTACTACGCACACCCACCGTGGCCCCTACCGTGTATCTATATACCGTGATATAAAACAATATCAAAAAGGTTTTTTTTGCTGTTGTTATCACCACATGCTAAAATGTTTTTTGATGGGTATAAAGATTTGTTTCATTAGCAACCTGGTTCCAAAATATGTCACCTAAAAATTGATTAAAAACATCTAACTCACTACTATTATTCAGATGATTTGAAATAACCGGATTGATACCAGAATTTCCAGTGAAACTGATATGTTTAGTTATATAAGGATTAGAAGTCCACTGTCAGTCATTTACTTTTAGGTTATGTGTGGTATTTGTCTGTAAGTTAGGCCTATTTTCATAGATCTCATCATCACTGTTACCACTATCACTACTGTCATTTTCAACAATATCTTCTTGCTCTTCATTATCACTAATCTCACAACCACTTTCATTTAAAATATCCTCAACAAACTCACTAAATGCATTTGAAGAAATAAACAATTCCTCACGAGAAGCCATGTTTCTACAACTGTCAAATTCATACACAACTTCACAAAGAAACTGGCGGAAATTAGCGAGTAAAAACAGAAATAAACGAAGGAAAAATATCTCATAGATTGAAAATAGATTTATGTTTCTATATTCGACTTTTAGGCTAGAAACATACGGCAAAGAGATCAGGGAAGTAGAGGAAGGACATTGCCCGTCTTTAGTACCTAAGCCTTTGAGAGTGAAGGACGTGCAATATACGTCTTTCGTTACCAATGGATTAAATAACAATCGATGTAGCGTTTGCCATATTTTCAATAGTAGAAGAAAAGATTCATGTGATAAGAATTGCCAACTTAGCGACTAATGTGTTATTTAACAACATAAAATCTGATATACGTTAACAGATCAGATTATTTTTTTATACTGGTCCTAATCAACAATATATAAACAGTGTTCTTTGATTGGATGACTTGTGAAGTAGACGTGGTATTCGTTGTAAACGAAACCGTACGCGTTAACAAGTTCCGGGAAATACTTTGCTGACAGATTTCAGTGGAGTGTACATATTATTTCACACTCCATGTTTTGTTTCAAAGTTTTACAATTGTACACTAAATTGCAAGAAAGTTTTATTATCTAAGTAATAAAGTGAGATTTTCCCATACATTACTTGTGCTGCTTCACCCAGATAGAAACTTGACTGTGCGTTATTATAAATTAATCACTCAGTGTAATAAATACTGTTGTCTAATTGCAAATATATCAAAAGATGTTGACAACTAATAATTTTGTTCTTCCTTAAACAAATCCTAAAGTTAAGCAACAAGTCTAAACCATCAACATCCTCCACCCACAATATGTTTGTTTATTCTACTCTCAAACAAGCTTACCTTTAAATACAGAATAAACATTTTAGTGCATTAATATAATATTAAGTTTATGTCTTACTTGATAAGTTACAAAAGGTTTATAGAAGACATAAGGGACATGTTAAAAGTAATATCTGCATTACAACACTGTATAAAATAAAACTATTTATATAAAACATTTTAACTATTACTAAAAAAATGATCTACTTGGGATTGGTACACATTTCAAGGTTCCAGGACTGAGACCACGATTGCTGCTCCAATAACTTATTTATACCAATAATTTGCTAATAAATGCTTATAAGGGCATCATTTGACACCGATTAATTTTGTTTTAGTTGGAGGAAAAATTAAACAACTTCGATGAGGATCAAAAGAAGTTAACCAGCGAGTTAAAATCTGCTCAGGACAGCGCAAAGACTGCTGCTCGGAAGCTTAAAGATGCTAAAAAAGAGGTGCAGATGGCGAAAGAAGAAAAAGAAACACTTAATATAGAGCAACAGCAACTGTTTAAAGACAAAACCAAACTGGAGTTAACCATCAAGGACTTGTCAGATGAAGTGCAAGGAGATGACAAATCAAAGGTGAGAATTTATTGATTAACCCTTTGTGGTTGTTGGATATGCCACAGAGTAAGTCTTATTACTTTACTATAGTATATATATGTTTTTATTTATTAATGTCATGTATCATGTATAAAGTGCTGCAGTCCCTCAAGAGAACAATAACCAAGTAAGTCGTTGATCCAGCTTTTTGTGGTTATATATAGGTGTGTGTGTTTTTTTTGCAATGCCAAAAAAGTTGGAAAAAATCTTTTATAGACTACCTGGGGTAGAGTACGCACTACCCCAGGGTGTGGGACTCAAATTGAGTTCAAACTCAAGTGAAGATATATTGTTACCCACTAAAAAAACCACCAAAAGCATTCCTCTTCTGTAAATCTCCCCACGGAATTGCCGCCAGGCATTACTTCATGGGAAGATGGACTGGCTGAACGCCTACTCTTCTACAGCGTTGGCTCTCCTTTCTCGATCCTCAGCCCTCAACTTCTTCATGACCACTGCAGCGAATCCCGCAATGGCCCTCCAGTTGGCCTCTAAAGCCCTCATAGTCGTAACCAGACTTTTCGGTGCAATGCTGCCTCGCAGATATGTTTGCAGCCTAATCCTTTCCTTGTCGAATCTCCGACACCGGAAAAACACATGCTCCGCATCTTCCTCCACTGCTGGAAGACAGAGGGGACAAGCCCAGTCCGTTTCCAGCCCGAAACGGAACAAGTAAGCTCGGAAGCAACCGTGCCCAATGAGAATCTGTGTGAGATAGAAATCCACCTCTCCATAATTCCTGTTGCACCAATCCTGGATGTTATATATTAGTTGGTATGTCCATAGTCCATTTGTTTATTCATCCCACTGTCGCTGCTATGTCTCCAGGGTCCGATTTCGCTACTCTGTAATTGCCATTGTATGACTATACCGTGGCAGCATTTCGCTTACGCCAGTACAGCCTCGCTCTTTCATCAGCTCCACTGGTGGTTTGATCGCCACTACGCATGCAGCGTCGTAGGAAACTTTTTGGTAACCTCTCACGACACACAGCAATGCACGACGGTGCACCGCATTAACCTTGCACGCATAGCTCGCTACCATCATAGCCTGGCTCCAAATCGGCGCTCCGTAAAGGAGCACCGAGCTTAGTACCCCAGCTAGGAGTCGGCGGCGTGCCTGTCTTGGACCTCCCAGATTCGGCATAAGCCTACAAAGGGCTCCCGCCACATTCGCCTCCTTTTCACTAACTGCCTTGAGGTGTTCCCTGAAGCAGTCTCGCGTCAACCTACACGCCAAGGTATTGAAGGGCTTGGACGGAACTTATTTGCATATCTCCAACTGTAAGAGTTACTGTTTCCCTCTTTTTCCTGCTGGTCACAAGCACGACCTCCGTTTTCTGATTGACGAGCTGCAGACCTATAGATGTCAACCATCTAGGGTGTGTGTGTGTGTGTGTGTGTGTGTATCCAAATACATGAGATTTAGTTCTGGGTGCTAGATGTAAGCAAGTGTTTGTAAACACACAAGACGTACACAGTGATTTTCAGACTGCAAAAGATTAACACTGTTTCAGAAATTAAATCTAGGAGTTTTTGATATCTGTACAACTTATTAGTATGGAACTTAATTACTGTATAGAATTTTGTAATAATGTATTTTTATTAATCTATTAATATTACTGATCTTAGGTTTGATGTATGACAATTTATTTAAATGACTACCTATTTACAATTGATATGTGACTACCTATTTATTTATGTCTATCTGTTATTATGTTAGCTAAGCAGCAGACGCTACTTAAATTGATAATACTGTGTGTTTCTGTTCTTTTAACATATAAATATTAATTGTGCCTTGTTTATTAACATCTATTAATGTATTTTTCTTAGGTTTGAAAAAGGTTGTTATTTCATATTCTCCGTGATTGTTCCTCTCTTGCAGGACCTTCTCTGAACAGAAGGCCTTATAAATTTCATTGACTATTCTTTGATTTTTTTTAAGGATCGAGCCGAAAATGAATTGAAGAAACTAACAGAAACCATTGCTCAAAAAGAATCAGAGTTAGAAGAATTGAAGCCAAAGTATGAAGCACAAAAGAAAAAGGAAGAAGACTGTACAAGAGAGTAAGTAGTATTTTAGCTCAGTTGAAATATAAATATAAATGTAAACAACATAACAATTTGTATTCTCTCAAATTGAAAGAAATTGAACGTGTAATTTTTTGAAAGACAAAACCCCATCCTGATACTATGTTGTAGTTTGCAACTGATTCAAGAACTTATTTCCAAATACTTGTATTGGCAAAGGTTGACCTATTTTTTGGTCTTTCAAAAGTCTAGGTCATACCTCTTTATATTTCTTGTGGGAGTGCATAAAAAACATCATTTATGTAGAGAAAATTTGTTGTTTGGTACATCTCCGGGAGCTTATTTTTGCTGGCATCATAGCTGTAACACATCTTGTCTGCAGAGCAACAAACAGAGCTCATGTTAAAACAATGTGAAAACTGATTTTGTAGGAAACTGAATTTTTTCTTCTTTTACAGTTATTTAATTATGCCTAATCGAAATCATTTCATTTTTTTCTATGATCATGTACTTTGATTGTTTTAAAATGCACACAGAGATTTTCACACTTTATAATACAAAATTTCTCATTTCAGATTGGCTTTAAAGGAGCAGAAAAGAAAGGAATTGTATGCCAAACAAGGTCGAGGAAGTCAGTTTACGTCTAAAGCTGATCGAGATCGTTGGATTGAGAAGGAATTGAAGTATGTATTAAGACTCTAATGCTCATATAAATTCTTATGTCATCAAAAAGTAAAAAAAAATATTTTTTTTTTATTCAATGATTTATTTTATATGGACTTCTTTTTTACATTGTTAATATTTACAGTCACTTCTTACATTCACTTTCAAATAAGAAATTCACGTAAAAGGTACTAGCGAGTTTAGAAATGCTAAAAATTGTAATAGGTAGTATAATAAGTACTTAGTGATGTGTTTTGTGTTTCTGTAGATCTTTGAATAAACAAATTAAGGACAAAACTGAACATCGTGATAAGTTGATAGAAGACTTAAACAGGGACAGTGAAAAAGAAAAACAACTTGAAAAAACAATAGAGGTGAGCAGATGTCTATACTTGATGTGTTTGTTCTAACTATGTTAAGAGTTCTGTTGGACCAGTTTTCTAGATTTTTTAAATAAAAAATTAGGCTATAATATATGAAGTCGTTTGGCTTAATTAAATTGTTAGTTCTGTTTAAATTAGGGGTCTGCGGGGCCCTGAATTTTACGGGTCAATTGAAAAGCCCGACTTTGGTTCGGACCAAGCGTACAGTTCGGGTCAAAGACAGGTCGAGCCAAGTAAATATTAATGTTAATTTTAGGCAATAATGTAAGCAATATGCATAAATATTTTCACTACCAAAATTCATAATATACAAATAATATAAACAAAGAACAATTTAATTAATCATCAAAGGTCAAGTGTCTAACCACTTATAATCATTGTATTTCTTTTACTCGACAAAACCAATTGTTGACCAGTCAGTGCGTGCAGTATTATCGGTTAGTCGTTTTATTTATTGTAATGCTACAATGAGAAGGGACCAAGTGGACTGTGTTTACAAATATAGTTTCCTCTTCTGGTCGGGTCAACACACTGCCTTGTCAAATAAATATGTCTGTGATTGACAACAGTACACAGAATCTGCAGGTATCCTTTTTTCGAATGTATAATTTTTTAAAAGACAAAAATCAAATGAAAATATTGAACACAGTGTGCTCATATTACATCGGTTTGTTGCGGTATTCACATAACTTTTGCATGCCGATATAATCGCCCCGTGACGGTATTCATACAACTTTTGTGTGCTGATGTAATCGGTCCGTAGTGGTGTTCAGTCAAACCAACGGAGCCCGTAATACATCAGCTCGTGGCGGTATTCACACAACTTTTGCATGCTGATGTAATTGGTCCATGGCGGTATTCAGTCCAACCAACAGAGTCTGTATTATATCGGCCCGTGGCAATATTCAGTCAGACCATCCGAGTCCGTATTACATCAGCCCATGATGGTATTCACACAACTTTTGCGTGCCGATATAATCGGCCCGTGTCGGTATTCATACATCTTTTGCACGCTGATATAATCGGCCCATGGTGATATTCACACAACTTTTGCGTGCCGATATAATCGGCCCGTGGCAGTATTTACACAACTTTTGTGCGCTGTTGTAATCGGTCCGTGGTGGTATTCATTGAGACCAATGGAGCCTGTATTACATCGGCCCTTGATGGTCAGAGTATTAAACATGAAATGAAGAA
Source organism: Callitettix versicolor (assembly GCA_022606455.1). NCBI lineage: Eukaryota > Metazoa > Arthropoda > Insecta > Hemiptera > Cercopidae > Callitettix > Callitettix versicolor. Next base: position 63,699,356 of record CM040188.1, on the reverse strand, counting down.
AATTTTAATTCTAATTTTTTTGACTTGGGCCTAGCTAAAAATGTGATGGTTCTCCATTTAACTGTTTGGCCCGACCTAACCCGAAAAGCCTGATTGCCAAAAAAAAACCAACCCGGCCCGACCCGAACTCTAATAAACTCGGTCTGCAGACCCCTACTTTAAATTCTTTTGAGAGGTTGTTCTGTGTAACCACATGTTCGAGGTTCTGAGACACTGGTCAGTCCGATGCATCTCTGAACTGTACACCTCAAACGTGTAAGTTTTGAGACTGCAATGGCTGCTGTAAGCTGTACCCTTTCTGTTAACGTGATCCCTTGTCCTCATTAGTGTAACTGGCAGAAAGTATGGACGTCAGGGAAAATAGAAGAAAAATCTATTTTTTTTGTATAACCTAGTGGTTTAGTTAGTAATGTAGTATGCAACTTGGTTCTGTGAAGTTGGAAATTGTTGGTTTACTGTGGGTGAGTTGGTAGTTGACTGGTGATGTTATGTTGAGAAAACCGATCTGGCGAAGGAGGATAATGTATCTAGAAATACCTTAACATTAATCTCCACATAATCGATTTTTTCCAAATTCAGCATAGTCTTTCATAACATTAGGTTAAAGTATTGCTGGCCTATTATATTTAAAACAAGTTTTCCTAACAGAGGCCTTATTTTATAAGTGGTCAGTACTAAAATGAGAGAAAAAGCTAATGTTAACAAAGTACTTGGTGAAAGTAAAATATATTTATCTATGAATACCATAGATCATTTGATAACTTAGTAATTCGGACGGACCATTGAGGGCATTGTAAGCTTTTTCTGGCCTGTCTGTATATAGCTGCAGTAATTAATGCGATGATTAAGCAATTATTATTACTTAAATTTTATGACTACGGTTGCAAACAACCCTGACTCAGTATCTAATATATATATGCAAAATTTCACGACTTCATGCAGTGGTATAGATTTCTAGACATACACACTTTTGATGTAATAGATTGAGATAAGTATCTTTAAATATGAATCATTAATATTTAAAAATAATAATGAAGTAAAATTGTATGCATTTTACTACAAATCCTGTTAGTATAAATATATGCTTTATTAATGTATTAATTTAAAATTTCCTCTAAAACGTCGAGCATAAAGTCTGATCTGTATGTGCTAAAAGATGCTGTTTTAAAATATTGTTTATATTTTAGTTACAAACGGCTGAGCTTGAAAGACAGAGAGTGGCAATAGACGAATATAACAAGCAACACTACGAACACAAGAAAAATAAAGACCAATATCAGAGCACAAGAAAGTAAGAGCCATATGTACAGTATGTAAACAGTTTAATATTATGTAATGTAGACTACATAACTTATGTAACTAACAAGTAGTATCATTGAAAGTAACGCGATTACTGATGTCAAATAGTACTTTATCTGTCTGTTTGAATGTAAAAGATTAAAATGAAATGAAGGTTTTTGAATTTTTTTTACAAAGTTTTTAATTTGAACGTTTAAGTGCTAAAAAGGTAATTTTATATCGTGACATTCTTAGGGAAATCCCTTTAAATGAGTAAACGCGCTATATGATGTTTACCATGCGAACTTGAATGTACTTAATTGAATGATAGTAATTCCTGTGTTAGGGGTAAGGGGTTCTTTGAACATAAATTTCCTATCGGTGGTTCATTATAAAAATTACCTTTAATACTTTGATATGTGTTACCTTATATTTACTTTGTTACACTAACTTCTATGGTTGGTGGCAACCCCAAGAATGAACACTACTGTCTTATGTGCAATAAAACGTTCCCCAAAATATATTAATGTATCCAAACCAAAAGTAAAAGGGGAAGAAGTGTACGCCAATAATTGTCTACTTACTTTTAGCGCCGATTTGCCACTTCTCAGCACCGCCTGGATGGAATGCTTTTCCGTAGATCGTGCTGACGCAAAGTCTTCGGGTCTTCACAGAAACGTCACTCGGAATATACTAACGTTCCGGCCACTCTGGAATCGACCGTCCCTCCTGTACTTCTTCCCCATGCTTTTATTTCAACTGCTATTCTACATACCTTGTTGCTTATTGCAACAGGCAGTATGTCAGCAGTTTCATAATTTTGCCTATGTTTTTGTCAATAGTGTTCATTCTTTGGCTGTGACCTCATTATCATATTTAAGACTAGTAACTAAAAATTAATATTTTTTTAAAATCCTAACATCTTACAAAAGATAGTACTTTCTTGTGAAGAAAGAAGACAGTAATAATAAATTTGTTTTGCTGGACAAAATTCAGTCCCTCCTTATGATCCAGTTTGTGTGTTACTATTCGGAATTCACACATTTTTTACTGTGTTATCATAACAGATATTGTAGCATATATGTTATTATGTAATGTTTTAATTTATAGTACATTCTTTTTAATAAACTGAGTTTTTGTTTTCAAACGTATGTTATTAACCTTCGTAGATGTTTATTTATCATCTGTTAACAGCAGATTACATTACTAGGTAGTCATAATGGATGATTTATTTATACGTAAAGATGTTACTTCGTAGTGACAGTTATTGTTTCTAATTCTCTTGTCGCCACAAGTTGCAAACTAATGGAAATGTGATTACAAAGATGATTTTGCATCACACTGAAGCCTTAGCACCAAAGTGTGACAACAGCACATACCATTCAGCTTGAAACATAAACAGATAATATAATTTTTAGAATGTGCTTGACAACATCAGCTACAGTGATGATTTGCAGGTGTTACAAAAAAATTGTGCCAATGTTACAAAAAAATTCACCATATTGTTTCCTAGCAATAAATACGCATAACGTGGCATGACAAAAACATTAAGGTTCTCCGCACACAGAGCTTTATGCAAGCAGTAATCGGGTAACATTGAGTAGCTTTGGCGGACATAAAGCTTTGTGCAGGCAGTGAGGAGAAACAGAGAATGTAAATCACAAACTGCATGCAGTGTAGGCAGCAAAGCTTGTCATGTAGTATAATTGTGTTACGGGTCAACATTCTATGGAAGCCTTTTTTGTCGAAGTTAGGAGGGAAGTTCTATACAATTTCAAAAATCTTATACAACTTGCTTCATTCTAATTAATATCGGTTCCTTAAAATTCACATTCCTGTATGTTTATATCATGTTTACATACGATAGAAGAAACCTTTTCTGTCAATTGTGGATATAATTGCTTAGACAGTCTGTTAAACTCCAAGAACTTAGAATCGGAACAGCTCAATTCTTTTGCTCAATTCAATTGTTTGTAGTGACAAACAGCCATAACAAATGTACATTAAGTTCTAAGAAGTGAAACCAGTTTTTTTTCGATTTCCATTACCTCAACCATAGTGCAGTGTAATAATAGGTGACCATATTATCATGATGTACTTATCATGATGCTGACCATGATGATGTGACCATATTATCATGATGCTTTATCATGATGTACTTGACTTGTTCATGACCGTAACGTCTCCCAAATTAATGAGAATTATATGAGATTTTAAAAAAGAACAAAGAATAATGGATCCACATAACATAAAAATTGCCTGAACTCATCTCACTTTGTATTGCTTCGTTGGTGGATGTTCGCTGTAAAAGTAGCACTCATATAGCCTACCTCCAGCTAGCGCTTTATTCCTGTATCATGCAGCTTGCATGAAGCTATGTGTGTAGAAGGTCTAAAAAAATCATTTGAGACATAAACCAACAAAATCTTATACTGTAAAAATATGCGAAAAAAAAGGATTCATGTACAGGATAAAAGTATGCATGTACTCTCCTTAAAAGTTTAAACATTTTATTTTTTTTCTTTCGTTTCACCCTCTTTGGGGTACGCTGAATCAATCATTTCTTGCGCGCTGTACTTTTCTTTGTTCCCAGTAGCTCTTCATTCTTTCGGATCTTCTCTTCCTCTCCTCTTCCGAAATGACAGGTTTAGGTCTTATTTTGGTTTTATCTTGGAATCTTATTCTTTCGTCCTTGGTACTCATCTTAGCAGTTTGGTCAAGCAATGAATTTTCTGTAATTTTTAAGTCTAATAGGTCTTTTTCAATTTCTTTAAACCAGTTCGGTTTTGTTTTACGATTATGGAAAAAATCAAACACCTGTTTCGTCAATCTATTGGAGTTCATTCTAAGAAGATGGCCGTAAAAATTTATTCTCCTTTTTCTCATAGTATCGGACAGTTTTTCAATTTTCTTATAGAGAGCTTCATTTCTTATATATACAACCTTATTATCCTGAAATTTTGTTCCTATAATTTTTCTTAAGATTTTCCTTTCCGTTTTATTTTATTATGTACAGAATTCTTTATTTGTGTTGTTAATTCGTTATAATTGATTTTTTTTTGAACAGCGAGTTGTGGAGGAAAGAAAACCAACTTCAGCATACTGTGACATCTCTCAAAGAGGAATTGGCAAAAGCAGACCAGTCTCTCCGCAGCATGGCAGGAAAGGTAAATTTAAAAAATTTATCCTGTAATCTACATAAAACAAACAATGTATCAAAAAGTGAAAAAAAATTCAAGCTGTCTTCTTAAATATTAATTTTATTTCAGAATTTCTGCACTACTTTCAATTTTGAATTTTTATATTTAACCAAAGTTTTAGCAAAATCTGGTAAACTGATATTGAAAAATTTACCAATATTTTGTTGTTGCTAGTATTTTGAATAAAGAACATCAAATAGGTGGTAAGTAAAGCAGTATTAAATCAGGGTCATAAGAAGAAACAAGGAATTATAAAGTTAATTTCTTCAGTTTAACCTTTCGAATCCCTACAGCCAATTTATCGGACAACTGCTTTATGTAAATATAATCCCATTATTTTTAGGCTCCGACAATTTTTTTACAAATATAAATTTAAGAAATATCAAGCAGTAAACAGTATTTTTTTGTATAACCACACATTAATGATACAATAGCCTATTGCTTATTAGACTAATTAAAGTGTGATTCTGTGGGGTTGTTGAAGCAGCCAAGTGGTCTAGATTAGATTAGATTCAAACTAAGGAAAGGGGTAATACAGTGCCAGGCACTGAGATCAACAGACCTATTTTGCAACTAAACCTCTTGAGTACTAGTATAGCAGATTGATGCCCTAAGTTCCAACAATCCACTGACTGGCTCATTCTGCTGAAGATCCGTAGGGTCCTGGAAACCAAAACCCCCTAGCCTCCTACTGGCAAGATTCTCACAATCATGGATTATGTGTCCTGCAGTCTCCTCTTCTTTCCTGCACAACCTACACATGATTTCTTCATGGTATGTACTTATCCTGTTCATGTGCACTCTCAGATCACAGTGCTCAGTAATAAAGCCATATGATTTTCCTGAATTGTGCCCAAGACGCCTGCTGCACCTTTAAGCCCTCCATATGGAATTCTGCTTAAGAGACGCTTGCTATGTGAGTGCCCATGTAAGTTATTCCATCTTGGCTGGTGTTATTAATCCAGTATTACCTGGCCAGTGACAGAGATTCATAAAGCCGGCTCAGATATGATGAACTCAGATGCAGTCCAGCCAGTTAGTCTGTCTTCTTATTACCCTCAACTCCCTTAAGCCCTGGAACCCAGTGAAGAGCTACTAAGTTGTTCAGAGGCAGAGCGTTGAGGTTCTCCCAACACACCTAAACCAGCTTGGACTGAATTGTAGGACCCACAAGTGCTTTTATTGCTTTCTATCAGTATGAATATGAGCCTTCTTAAAGGTCCGTTTCAAGTTCTCTCGAACACAGTCATTAATGTTCATTTCTTCAGCCTTGAATACTGTTATATGCTGTCCCAGGGTAATAGCTTTCTTCAACCCCAGTCTCAGGCTGTACATTCCAGCACCACTGCCTATTTTTGTCTTAGAGCCATCTGTACACCATACTATGTCTTCAGGTTTTCCCAACACACGATCTCCACCCTCAAACATCAACTTGGCATCAAAGGGTCGAGACCATCTCTAGAGACCATGAGTCGTTTGATCATCTGATCAGCCCCCATCATTAGAATTGGATCATTGTGATTCTAGCATGCTCCAATGTTGAAGATAGCCAGACACCACCTATTTTCAATCTATATGCTGCGTTATGTGCCTCCCCTGTGACATAAATATCAATGGGCGGGAACCCAAGAACGATCTCCATAGCCACTGTTAGTGTCATGTTCATGGAGCCAGTAATGCACAGGCGGACCAGCATCTGAATTTTACTCAGAGACTCTCTGGCCCCCTCTGCTCAGCCTTAGTCCACCACACTATCCATCATGCCTGGTCTCAGCCCCCATGTTTTGCCAACCATTCTTCTAACTGCCATCAATGACTTTTTGGCTTTCCCCATGATTCATGATATGCCCAAGGTGAGCATTACAGGTTAATTTGGTGTTCAGTATTAAGCCCAGGTACTTCATCTCATTCGCAACAGGCATTGTCTTCCCCAAAGAGCTTAAGCCCTCCTAAATATGTGGCGATCCTCTTCTGAGTAAAAGGAACAAGAATTGTTTTCTTGGAGTTTACCCCTAGGTTCTGACAACTCGAGGTTTCCACTAGTGATAGGGCTCTCTTCATGACATCCACCACATCATTTGCATGTCCCCTACCCAGTCACACAGTGTTATTAATCCTGCATCGCAACAGGACACAAAGCATTGAAGAATGGAAGGCATTGTCAAAAGCCCCCTGAATGTCTAGAAAGACACTGAGAGCATATTCATTGGGCTCTTAGAGTCCCTTCCAATCTGTGAACCAAATTATGAAGTGCACTCTCACAGCTTTCTCCGTATTGGTAGGCATACTGACTGACATGCAGAGGAATCATGACACTCTAACATGTCTCTCTACCAGTTTCTCTAAAGCCTGTAGAATGAACGAAGCCAGACTGATAGGTCTATAAACCATAGGGTTAGCATATGAAAATTGGGGCGATTATCAATAAAAATTACACAGGCTGATTTCTACCCCAGGGGTGGCTATGCTGGCCCAGTACAGTCTGTACAGAATAAGAGCTGTAGACTCTCCTCCTTGCTATAGAAGAGCCAAATATATTCTGTCGGAATTTGAAGGTGTGAAAGGGGAATAGCCCATTTCATCTTATCCAAATCCACAGTCTGGTTTGCGTTACTGCAGTCTCCCCTACTGGGTTTCCTGTAGGGAATATGAAACACTCACTCCCTTCCTATATTCCTGATTTTTGAGTCTGTAAAGTGTTCTTCTAGAGTGTCCTCCTCAGTTGTTGTGTACTCCCCATTAGGACCTATGAGGGTCTCCATAGGGTTCAAAAGTTCCGAGACCAGAACACAAGGGAAGTCGTGCTCCCTGAGAAATGTGGTCAACCTCCTCACAGAACTTCCTCCACAAATCCCATCGCCCTTTTAAGGTATTGTACTTGGTCAGGGCTTGCCTGTAGGCCTCCCACGTACTGTAATGTTTGGCCACATTAAACAGTATCCTAAAAAATGCTTCTTTGCTCAGAAAATGCCTGAGTTCACCATTTCACATTACTCCCAGTCACCTTCCTTGTAAGAGGGCAATTCTCATGAATGTAAACAATCTCCACCAGTCTGCCAGTTGCATACTCTAATTCATGTGTGTTACATATCAGCCTCCTAAGATCCTGAAGGTCAGCCTTAACACTCTGTTAAAGAAAACGATAAAGAAAAACAATTGCTCCACTCTCTCGTTTGTGCCACTGCTCCCCAACACTGAGTGATGTGAATTGACATTGGCTCCAATAAATATTTCAACGTCCCCACCACTACATTGCTCCACCACCTTCTGAAAGCTGATGGGTGGGAAGCAGTCCATATCCTCATGCAAGAGTCAGTACAACCCTTCTGCTGCTAGATCCGCATGTACGTTAGCACTGATTACTTTGCAATCCCTGGAAGAACATAAAGAAGACAACATTAGTATCTCAGTATTATTCCTTACAACTAAGCATGTCCTAGGCCTAGTGGCTGACCTGTCGTAAAACAATATACGTCCACTTATAACCAGTCCCATCACCCAAGGTTCTTGCACTAGAGCAATGTCAGCTTCTTCCTGTTCAAGCACCCTCCATAAAACAGCAGTTGCTGCCTTACTGAGATGTAGATTAACTTGAACTACTCTCATACTTCTGTGGAATGAAACATCTATCACATGGGTCTGTGCAGCAATCCCACATTCTGCTGCAATCCACAACTGGTGGATTCCATAGGAATTAGTACAAGCCCAGCCTTTTCCTTATCCAGATTCTCACAACCCATTATCTGTGGTAGAGAGAGAGAGAGAGAGAGAGAGAGAGAGAGAGAGGGGGCAGGGTCCACCATAAATAAACGGATGGTTCAGGTGAAAACTGACAGGAATGGGTGAATTCTTTGTGAATTGCATACTTTACCAAGAATTTTGCTACTTTTTGTACTGTATATTATGTATGACCAGTTAAAAATATCATTAAATATGTCCATTATGCTTGAAATTATCCAAAAGAAAAAACATTACATTTTGGTCTATTAAAAATTATATCCAGGGAACTTTAAGGATTAAGAAACAGCTGCCATTATATTTAACAGTCTGTAAGATTATTTGCAACAACAGTGAAATATATTTATGTTATAGCCTATCCTTAATGGGCGAGACAGTGTGCGCAAAGTGTTAGAGACATTCCGTCAACGCGGTGGTACATACAAAGACTTGGCAGACTCTTACTATGGCCAAATAATAGAGAATTTTGAATGTGACAAAAGTATCCACACAGCTGTTGAAGTTACTGCTGCCAACAGGTGAAATTTATGTTTTTGTTGTTTAGTTTATTTTACTGTATCGTTATTTAGAGTAGCTATGTATTACAGTTATTATGTTTAACATTTTATGCCAGTTAGACTAATGGAGACATGTCGATCTAACACATGGAAAATGCAAACAGTAACTAGATTCAAATTTGCATAAAGTTATGAGTTCTAATGAACTCATTAGTAATGCAGCGAGTAGTTCACTAAACTCAGAGCTGTACACAGATTCCTATACATTATTACTACTGTACAGTACTACAGTAGGTACAGTTCTGCAGTAGTTATCAATACTGTATTATTTCATTAGTCAAACTGGCATTAAGACCAATATTATGACAACTTGGATATAGCGTCATTTTTCATTAGTCCAGCCGAAAGCCTGTCTTTAACTTAAGAAATAATCCAGTTGTCAAACATTTCTTGTGTTTTATCATTTATCATTCTGCTGAAACACGTAGTTTATCTCAAAGCTGTATGTTGTTTGTTTAATCTGTTCCACTACGCTTAGGCCCAGACATGATTGAAGTTGCACAATCCCTTTCTTTTGCTAGAGAAATGTAACCAAATGTTCCCTAATTTATGAAATCTGTAATAAATACTGTATTCAATATTAAACATAAGAATTGTAAACATACAATTTTGTTATTGGTATTGAAAATATGTACTGTATTTTTCATGTTTATTATGCACAAATACTGTTTCTTTAAATAAATAATTTAATATTTAAACACATAAATATGGTATAAAATTTATGTATCTATCGATCTATGTAGGATAGGAACACACACGCGTGCACACACACACACACACATACATACATACATACACACACACACACACACACACACACACACACACACACACACACACACACACACACACACACACACACACACACACACAAAGTAGGCCTATGTAAAAATAATTATCAATTATTTTTTGTACAAAAATAATTTATACTAGTTAACTATTTATTAAAAACAATGTTTTAGGTTGTTTTATCACATAGTAGAATCAGACAGTGTTGGAACACAAATCCTAAAAGAGATAAATAGGCAAAACCTCCCTGGAGAAGTAACTTTTATGCCAAGGAACCGATTGCACGTGAAGGAACTTAGATATCCAAATACTGAAGTATGTATAGTTTATTATGTTTGTAATATAAATTATAACTAATTTCAGGTCAAGATATACGAGATATGGTTGGAAAGTTTTAAGACTGAATTTGAAATTTCAGAATGTCAGTACTTTTTTGGTGAAAGACTGTCTTCTGAATATTCGTGTCTGAGTATTCGTGTCTTCTGAATACACGAGTCCAACAGTGTTTCCAGTTTTGGAAGCATCTCTGGTAATTTTCTTTTTTATCAATGTACAGGAGCTTTTCTATTTTGCCCAGATATCTTTGATTGAGTCAAATCGGTTCCTTTTAAGTGAAAATTGCAATTTAAGGTAGAAATCAGCGGGAGTTATATCAAAGGAATAAGGGGTTACAGAAGCGTAGGACTTTGGCATTTCATGTTCAAATAAAATAAACTGAACTACACAGAAACTTATTCTGAACTACACAAAAATTACAGAAAGTTGGTTCATCTGATATATCCCAATTGTAAGACAAAGGTCAATAAATCATGAATTTTCATATAGTTTTAAAGTGATTTTTGAAATGGAAGGGCAGCAGGATATAAGACGCCATTGATGTCCAAAATTGTAAAACTCGTTTTATTTTTTTCATTCATATTATGAAATCATAATCCACTGAGAACCGAAAACATGTCTTTACTCACATGAATGCCTCTCTCTATTTAATAAAGATATTGTGGTGATCTATTCAGGATTTGTCAACGATAAAGCAAACAAGCTTTCCTCTTTTTCCATAAGCTTGTCTCATTGAGTAGTAGCATCATTTGTCTTAAACTTTCCAATCACTTTCATGTAATACTACTTCTTTTACTATATACCTAGCAATACAAATATGTTGTTTCTCAAATTTTCCCCTCTGTTACTTAAAAAAAAAATTCTGTTACTAGTATACACTAAGGTTAATGACATTTGATCGGATGGAACACAGTCCTTAAACACAGCGATTTTTCAGAATTGATATTAAGTGACTGAAATCGCTCACAGTGATTTTCAGTACATTGTCTTTTCTCAAATGGATTTTAGTATAGATCGTTTCAGTTTCTGTATTCATTTAGTTTTCTTTGTAAGTTGACTTCGCTTATTTTATTCTTTCAGAATGCTATTGCCATGGTCAGTAAATTAGTGTATGAGCCAAAGTTCGACAAAGCCATGCGCTACATTTTTGGAAAAACTTTAATTTGTCGTAATCTAGAAGTAGCCACTGACATGAGTAAGGAATATGGACTTGATTGTATTACAATTGATGGTGATCAGGTAAGCAACAACTGTTATTTGCTTAATTTTATAGTTCTTTCCTGTAACGTATTCTATTCTAAGAATAAAATAATTTAAATTTGCTGAACTCATGACCTCTCTGTATTTGGTTATTGTTTCATACAAATTTAATACAAAATATCTATTCTGAATTGAGTAAAAATCATTTTTATTTAAACCTTGGAGAGATTATAAGAGGTTATGATGAAAGACTATTCAGTACACCTTAAGCAGTAAACAGATGTCTGGGACACTCCATTTGAATTAGAGAGGGTAGAGATAGTCTTCCTTTCTCAATATGTAAGCTCCACGATCTTGTAAATTTCCAAAAATCTCGTTTCAAATTTACAGGAAAAAATATAAAATAGGTCTTAATTTCTCATTGACAAATTACATTTTGCTCATGTTTTGATAATTTTTCGAAGAATTATTTTAAAAATCAAATTTCAATTAATGTATTTAATCAAATAAAAAAATGAATTAAAAAAGAAATTTATGGTCTATGAGTAAATTGGAAAAAAACTAACCTGATTATGGTAAAGATTTGCTTTAGTTTTTTTTTTTTTTGGTTAACGTCTGACTATTGTGCACATTTGGGCTAATGCAGACGATGGGATGATTTATAGCATATGAAAATGCTAAGCCCTGGCTGGAAATCGAACCTGGGTCCTCGGGGTGAAAGCCCAGTACGCTATCAACTAGGCCATTGAGGTGGCTCTTTAGTTTTTTCATTCCCCTCATTGCCCAGCCATATTTTTTTCATTTAAAATTCGCTTTACACGGATTCAAGTCATATAAATCCTCATATATGACTAAAATTTGAGAAAAATCAAATAATTTATATCATTTTTCAAAAATAATATATAGATTATTTGGGAGACTTAGTGACCTGCATATTTTTGTACTGTTTTTTTTTTTTTTTTTTTTTTTTTTTTTTTTTTTGTTAAAAATGAAATTAATTTTTAAATGTTTTTTTTTTGCAATTAAAGTGCATTTATTTTCTTAAAATGCTCCTTTCTTTTAAAACTTGAAATGGTCTTGTTATATGGGCAAACCATGCTATATTTCATTAAAAGTGGTTCATTTCAGTATCAGCAACGTACTCAGACATAGAAACATATGTACAGGTGGACAAAATATCCAAGAAGAGCCATTTTTTAACTCATGGAAAGCATATAGATACATCAAGATCATTTGTAGTTTGTTATTACAAATTATTGCTAGGTCTGTGTTAATACTACTTTTCGCTGTTTTGCAATCAAAACAGCGAAAAGTAGTATTAACACAGACCTAGCAATAATTTGTGTTGAGCAAAACAGCAAAAAGTAGTATTAACACAGATGTAGCAATAATTTGTGTTCAGCAAAACAGCAAAAAGTAGTATTAACACAGACCTAGCAATAATTTGTGTTGAGCAAAACAGCAAAAAGTAGTATTAACACAGACCTAGCAATAATTTGTGTTGAGCAAAACAACAAAAAGTAGTATTAACACAGACGTAGCAATAATTTGTGTTGATCATTCAGTCTTTCTATATTTAGTAATTCACAATTAACATCAACTTTAAAACATTTTAAAATCAGCTTTTAATTTAAAATGCCAAACTTGATTAAAGGTATCTTCGAAAGGCACACTCACAGGTGGATATTTCAAGAATATGCGATCCAAGCTAGAAATACAAAAACAAAGAACTGAATTGATGGCACAGATTCATGATGCTGAAGAAAAACTGAGGGAGTTAAGAGAGCAGTTGAAGGATACTGAAAATAAAATAAACACTGTTGTGTCAGATATGCAACGTACAGAAACCAAAAATAGCAAAGCCAAGTAAGTTTTACCATTAGGCTCTTAGTATAGTAGTGTATTATTTTGGTACACTAATAATACATTGTTTTGTTTTTTTAACTAATATACTGAAAATCTTGATCAAGATTTTTTTTTTTGTGTTTAACATCCGACTATTGTGCACACTTGGGCTAATGCAGACAATGGAATGATTTATAGCGTATGAAAATGCCAAGCCCTTGCCGGGAATCGAACCCGGGTCCTCAGGGTGAAAGCCTAGTACGCTATCCACTAGGCCACCGAGGCAGCACCTGTCTCTTATTAAGTTATTAAATAGAAATGTTTCCATTGCATTGTAATCTATTAAATGTAATGTTCAAGCAGTAAATTATAAAATTATAAAAAATACTTTGATAATTTGTTTTTCTAGTGTTCTAATTATTTTGTGCAGTACAAAGTGGTTGACTGGTTCTTAAAAAAATAGTGCTGATAATAGAAGTCGCCTCTCTTTGTCCTATTCTCGTAATATAAACACAGTCACTAATAAGTCACTTTCCTTTCTGACATATCACGTAAACATGCCAGATTGCATTAATTTCCTCGTGAACAGTACTTGTGTTCTTCATTCCATATTTCTAATTAAGGAGATAACATGTAAATCTTGATCAAGAACATCGCTTTTTATGCAGAGTTAAAACACATAAATATATTTATAATATAATGTATCATTGCAACAATCATCCTTTTTACTTCTTGCTCTTACTAATCTTTAAAATTGATTTTTTTTTTTTAATGATGTATTATTATTATTATAGGGTAACATCATTTTTCTATGTATTAAATGATGTTATGGTCAAGTTTCAATGTATTTATTGGGCATCTTAATCCCATTTACATTTCATTCCCATTATAGCGGTACACCCTATAATGTATTACTTCTTTAAAGCAAAATATTAACAAACAAAATATGCAAAATATTTTTTTTTTTTTTTTTGTCTTTAACATCCGACTATTGTGCACACTTGGGCTAATGCAGACGATGGGATGATTTATAGCTTATGAAAATGCCAAGCCCTGGCCACGAATCGAACCCGGGTCCTTGGGGTGAAAGCCTAGTACACTATCAACTAGGCCACCGAGGAGGCCCAAATAATATTAAAACAAAATATGCAGCTAATGACATTTGTTTGGTTGCACATACAAGTGATTATATGACTCGGTGTAATGAATGTGGCTGATTTTGTGCGTGTGTGAATATAAAAACCAACTAACATTATATGTAGATTATTAATTCCAACTTGTTGATATCTCTGGGATTAATTTATATCATAATTTTTGTACACTTTTTTTTAGAGGCAATTTTGACAAATTGAAAGCTGATATCCGATTAATGAAGGAGGAATTACTTGGAATTGAGAGATATCGAACTCCGAAACAGAGATCCCTAGATCAGTGTAAATCCAATTTGGAAGCAATGCAGACAACAAGATCTGGTTTAGAATCGGAATTACACCAGGTAGGCTATGTTCAATACTCTCTATTTCTTAAGTTTTATAGAAGTCTGGATATAACAACGTGAAATGGATTTTAATTTTTGGTAATAACATAACTTTGTTATTTAGCTCACTGATAAGTACTGCTTTTCTAAATGGGGGGAATCTTTGAAACATAGTAAAGATTAAAGATTAAACATAGTAAGTGAACATTATGGTAAATTGTTATTGAAAATGAATGCAAACGAATGCGCTCTGAACTTAATTTTTGAACACATAGTTCACTATTCACTCTGTATTATGTATATTGTATGACATTGTATTTATTTTTAACATGGTCTTCCAGGATCTACTAGCACAATTATCCGTTGTAGATCAAAGAGAGATGGATAAGTTGAATGATGATATTCGCAGACTTACGCAAGAAAATAAAACTGCTTTCGCCACAAGGATGAAACTAGAAGCAGAAAAAAATAAACTAGAGAATCTTCTCACAAACAATTTGATCCGCCGAAAAGATGAGTTGATACAGGTAACTTGAACTTTTTACTGCACAAATATATGCCGTGTTTATATATCTGCTATACTGATACTGTGGGTTCATTAGAAGCTTGTGTCGAGCCTTTTCTAGCACTCGCGAGTTAAATCTTGTGATGGCAGAAATGCATAGATCCTCCGTCCTAATTTTCTGATTAGAGAATGATAATAGTGATTTTTCATTCGTGAAACATAAGCTTTCTTTTCATTATTGTAACATTCTTATAAAGCCTGTCAATACAGTCAAGATATAAAATAATTAGTTAAGTATGAATTTCTAGAGTTTGAGTCGGGGAACCCATTACATTTTTCGAATATTAAAACCACTAATATACTCAGCCAGTGTATTTAGGCCTGAATTAAAAAAAAATCAGGATTAAAATTTTCTTAATTTCATAATTAACACTTTGACCTCCATTAGTCCATATAATCAGTTTTTAAAAGCTGTTTGAATACTTTGACAGTTCGATTACATTGGCTTGCAAAAGTTATCTGAATAACCCCATGGGCCGATGTAATACAGTCTCTGTTTGTCCGACTGAAAACCATCACAAACCGATTACATTGGCTAGCAAAAGTTGTCTAAATACCGCCATGTGCCAATGTAATCGACACTGTTGGATTATCTGAATAGGCCACAGAACAATAGAACTGGGGCTTACAGAATACAAATTGTTTCAGTAATTTTTATTCTTAACTTTTAAATTGTATGTGTACACGTTCAGAAATAAAATGAACTGTTCTGACCAAGTAGTACAATATATTTACATTTAATTGTCTTATTATATTTTTATGTACATGGAAATTAACGTCACAAATGAAATCTGATTTATTCGTTCTCAGTAGCACTGATGCTGTGCTGACCTGCCGGCTACAGATGTGATAACGTATTATAAATGCATCGAGTCAGCATTGTTGACGATAATGCTGTTATTTCAAACAAGTGTTTACTCTTGCCAAAGTATCATCAAATAAATTGATACAAGACAAGGTTATAGTTGTGTTTCGTTAAAAACACTAAAACATTTTTCGTGCGTTGCATACGACAAATTATTTTCATTAAAAAAGTATATAACCCTTGAAGTCGCTTATTCTTAAAAATACAGTTTTTTCATTTGGAAAATGAATTTATATATATCTGTTTAATGTTAATATTTCTTAATGAAATTTTCAGAATTTATTCTTATGTAATTGCTAAAAAATAATATATAAAGTTAAAAACCTTTAAACTGTTTATAAAAACAAAAATTTCTGAATACCGTATAGGACTACACTAAAATAATGTATTTCAACTGAAATTACTGTAGGAAAATCTAAAAAAAAAATATTATTGTATTTTTATAATTTTAACATTTAATTTCGAGTACATAACTAGAACTCGTACATGCTTTCGATATCATAAATATTTCATTAAAATTTGTTTATTAATAGTTCAAATTACCGTATATCGTATGAAGTATCAAATTACAGCCAATAATTGTAAAATTTTGGTAACAGTGCATAACCAAATTTCCTCTTCGTTCAGTTTAATCAATCAATCATCAAAGTCCATGTGCGGTAAATGTTAACCAGTCATTAATTTTATCCATCACAATCACATTTTATCCATCACATGGAATTTTAAATCACAATATTTGCAGCTTTCCAAAGGAGATTAAAACATTTAGCAATCTGATTTAATAATAAACTATATATATTTTGTACAAAGTAGTCAAAACCATGTTTGTATATGTGATTAAATAAATAAATTGAGGTCTCCAATGAGTCGAAATAATATCCAAATAAAATAATAGTGGTAAAATGGAATCTCTCATTGAAAGTTACATTTGAAAAGACTAAAATATTGACAAACATACAAAAACCACCAAAAAAGCTTTAAGTGGGAGAAAAATACATTGAGATAGTCAAAGAATTTAAATATCTTGGGGAATGGATCAGCTGGAACGCCCTAGAGAAAAAAGCTATGGAATCTAGGAGAAATAAAGTTGAATTAGCCTTCCAACTTACCAAGGACACATACAACAAGAAGTCCCTCTTCTGGAATACAAAGATAAGGCATTAGCATACGGTAATTAAACCAGAAGTCTTATATGCAGCTGAAACATTATCTCTCACAACCCAGGGCCCACATGAAAGGCTGGAGATCAAAGAAAGAAAGATATTACGAAAAATCTTAGGCCCCAAATTCCGTAACAACCAATTACTCCACATCAGGAATGAAACTCTTTACCAAAAAACTGAAACACTATCAGACACAGTAAGAAAAAGGAGAATTGATTTTTATGGGCACATCCTCCGAATGGACAAAAATAGACTAACCAAAAAATATTTGACTACTTTCACAATAAAAGAGCCAAACCACTTTGGTTTAGAGAAACAGAGAAAGACATAACAGAACTACAAATCACTGACACTATGCTCATGGACAGAGCAGCCAAAACAATAACCAAGGACAAGAAGCAACGGTTCTGAGGCAAAGTCAAATCCAAGCGAACAATCCAAATCTCTGACGAAGAAAGAAAAGCAAGATGAAGCAATACTGGGCTATTATATTTTGTAAACATCCACAGTCCACTTGAGGTATAGTCATGTTGGTGTGTTTATAATAGATATACATAAACGATGTCCAATTTGCTGATAGTGCAATCTATTGCAGATGTTGCCAATTTGATGTGTTGTTGACTGTACTTTTTATTCCCTTATGACTGTAGCAGCCGCCTCGATGATGTAGTTGATAGCGTACTGGGCTTTCACCCCGAGGACCCGGGTTAGATTCCCGGCCAGGGCTTGTCATTTTCATACACTATAAATCATCCCATCATCTGCATTAGCCCAAGTGTGCACAATAGTTGGATGTTAAAAAAAAAAAAAAAAAAAAAAAAACTTATGACTGTAGCATCACAATAAATAAACCTACTAACCGATACTATTGTGCTAAATGACAGGCCTACGGCAGTTAACTTTTAGAATAAGATTATAACTGGTTATAAACACTTGACCTTCAACAATAATTAATTTTTTTATATATTGGTCTAGTACTTATTTACTTTGGTAATGAAAATATGTATAGATATTGCATACGTTATTGTCTAAAAATAAAAGTTAATATTGATGCAATTGACATTGCTCAAAGCACTCAAATTAAGCTGCCGAGGACTACATGCGCCATCTAACAGGCCGACTTAGAAGACAACCAATGTAGAGAGGGTGAAGAGGGGGCAATGCGCAATCATTAAAACTTGAGCCCTCCTCTACCTCTTTCTGCAACCAGCGTCGTGATAGGCATGTCGGACTAGTTATGATGTAAAAAAAAATTAATTAAGTTAAAGTACAAAATGCCGCTTTTGAAAACAGAATAAGGGATTAGTTTACGACACCTCCAACCATCCAGGTACCATGGTTGTTTTAAATAAATAGCTTACAATATGTAATTTAAGGTATACTAGCTGTACCACCCCCTGTCGCCATTAGTGGTGATCTATGAAATTTTATTACAGTGTAAAACTGATGCAAGTTGAAGAACAGATTCAAAATTACTGTCTGAGCTAAACCAAAGAACTTAAACTGTATTAACAACTCGTAATAAATTTAAACATGTATTAAAATTAAACCAGGTTAAATAGAAGTTTGTAGAAATTGCTGGTTGAGGTAGACAAAATTGTAATTAAAAGGGTGGAGCAGCTATAGCCCTCGGCCTCCAGGAGGTGCATTTAGAAATTTGTAGAAATTGCTGGCTGAGGTAGACAAAATTGTAATTAAAAGGGTGGAGCAGCTATAGCCCTCGGCCTCCAGGAGGTGCATTTAGAAATTTGTAGAAATTGCTGGCTGAGGTAGACAAAATTGTAATTAAAAGGGTGGAGCAGCTATAGCCCCTCGGCCTCCAGGAGGCGCATTTAGAAATTTGTAGAAATTGCTGGCTGAGGTAGACAAAATTGTAATTAAAAGGGTGGAGCAGCTATAGCCCTCAGCCTCCAGGAGGCGCATTTAGAAATTTGTAGAAATTGCTGGCTGAGGTAGACAAAATTGTAATTAAAAGGGTGGAGCAGCTATAGCCCTCAGCCTCCAGGAGGCGCATTTAGAAATTTGTAGAAATTGCTGGCTGAGGTAGACAGAATTGTAATTAAAAGGGTGGAGCAGCTGTAGCCCTCAGCCTCCAGGAGGCGCATTTAGAAATTTGTAGAAATTTCTGGCTGAGATAGACAGAATTGTAATTAAAAGGGTGGAGCAGCTATAGCCCTCAGATTCCAGGAGGCGCATTTAAAAATTTGTAGAAATTGCTGGCTGAGGTAGACAGAATTGTAATTAAAAGGGTGGAGCAGCTATAGCCCTCAGCTTCCAGGAGGTGCATTTAAAAATTTGTAGAAATTGCTGGCTGAGGTAGACAGAATTGTAATTAAAAGGGTGGAGCAACTATAGCCCTCAGCCTCCAGGAGGTGCATTTAGAAATTTGTAGAAATTGCTGGCTGAGATAGACAGAATTGTAATTAAAAGGGTGGAGCAGCTATAGCTGATTTTTTGGCCCTCAGCCTCCAGGAGGCGCATTTAGAAATTTGATTTAAACAAAGGAGAAAATATGTATATGTTATCAGTATTAAAACTAGGATATATATATATATATATAATATATATAAATAAAAACGAGACTTGCCAACAGAATCCTTAAGTATATACAAGGTGTCAAATCAACAACGTCGTGGATCGCACAAGTCAGAATAGACCTACATGACGCAGAAATAGACTCAACAGACGTTGAAGACAGGCACGCATACAGGAGAAAGATGCTCGGGTGGAAAATCCCAGAGAATGAAATCCCAAAGAGAGCAGGGGTAAAATGGACGGAGGAGTGGAAGAGAATCCATGGGGACTGGATGAGGGAGGTGTGGAGGATTAGATTTTTTTTTTTAATGTCCGACTATTCACAAAAAAAAAATCTAATCCTCCACACCTCTCTCATCCTGTCCACATGGATCGTAAGGAGCAAGACATGAGTCGGAGTGCTTTGCGTGATCCAACAGGGTCTATACGCAGATAATAATTATATATATATATATTTATATATGTGTGTGTGTGTATGTATATGTAAGAGAAAGATAGGATCTGTCTGTTCCTACAGGTTTAGCAACTATCATGTTTTCGTAATTCATACTACCTGTGTTATATTTAAGTGATATTTTAAAGTAAATTTTGTGTAAAAACCACTCGATATTACAGTGATTCTCTTTGGCCTAATATTAAAATAAAAATAGTTAAATGAATTTTCAATAATTCTAAATTTGTAAATTTAGAACGACCATGGCACACCAGGTGGTTGGGATATTGCCACAGTAAGTTTGGGGATATTGAGTTTCGTTAAATAATTTAATAAAGAAACCAAATAGAACTAAAAACTTACTCTACTGTCACTGCAAGTGTGACGGTGCAATACTTACTTGGCTGAAATCATCTTTGACCTGAATTGTAATCTTGGCCCGAACCGAAGTTGGGCTTTTCAAACTGCCCATCCCCAACCTGTTAATTCGTAGCCCCGCAGACTCCTAGTGTAATTCTGACTGCTATTACAGTATGAAGTTTTGTAAGATTGAGTGTGTAATATCATTCGTAGATGGTAATAATTATTTGTCAGTTACATTCAAGTATAGCTTTAAAATATATAATTTTGTTAATACTTTAAAAGAAAGTACAGAATAAAAATCTTTCTTTTATTTATTTATTGTTTCTTTTTTTGCATAAAAATGGAAATTACAAGTTTTAGATAGCAATAGTTTTTTATTAAAAAAAAATGGAAATAATTTTTCTAAAATATTATTTCTAAAAGTTATGTGCAAAACAAGTTACGTTAATAGCAAGTTGAGCATTACAAGCCCCATAAAATGGCAAGACTAGAAGATTTTTGTTACCGAGGTAAATAGATATTGATTTTATATCTTACACTTTTATAATATTAATAGCCGCCTCGGTGGTCTAGTGGATGGCGTACTAGGCTTTCACACCGAGGACCCGGGTTCGATTCCCGGCGAGGGCTTGGCATTTTCATCATCCCATCATCTGCATTAGCCCATTGTGCTTAATAGTCAGACGTTAAACACAAAAAAAATATAATATTAATGTAGGAAATAATTTTATTTTTATAATTTTTACAAACAGGCTTTGCAAGAAATATCAGTTGAAGAGAGAAAAAGAACTTTGGATAACAGTCGCTTAGAATTAGAAGGTATTGAAGAACGAATTGAACAAGTAAACAAAGATTTCAAAGTAATGGAGAAAAAAGTTCAGGAAGTAGTGAAGCGGGTAAGTACATTTTTGTAATAGTCAAATATTACTATTGTAACTCGCTCAACAGAATATCTTTGTTGCAGTGTCACAAACTGCCTGCACAAGCCAACAGGCAGTGCAGGAATGTTGTACAAACATTGACACAAAATCTTTGTTTCTCTTGGCATCAGTGTTAAAGATTGTTCCGTTATATCTACAAAATGATATGTAGATAACTGTAACTACATTTGTATTTGTGAGAATTCTACTACTGTTCTTCTTATTCATATCAAGCAGTCCATATCTCTTTACATGTCAACCATATGGATTTATTGTACTCCCAGTGGTGATGTACTGGCCTTAGAAGTTATTGTTAAGATCCAAGAGTCCTGTAAACTCTAGAATCTTATCGATAATTCTCCTTTGGTCACTATTCCAAAGATTCTGTTTCTTTCTTGTTCCAAAATCTTATATTTCAGGAGCAGAAGTTGTACAGTTTTTCTGCAGTCTCATTTCCAACACAGAGGTAGTTTCTTGTATATACCCATCCTTTGCATATGTTTCCTAAAATAGCTGTCCTGTAATTATGGTACGACTTCTTATACTGAATCTGTTAAGTATAAGTAAGCTAGATGCAATGTATTTAGAGGGTCCTTGAAGAGTAAGCAAGCTATTTTCAGACCTGCCGTATATACCCTTCCATCTTCTATCTACTTTCTTGTAACCCAAATACCAACAGCCCTGCGTAGCCGACTTCCTTGATTTACTAAAGAATGGTTCAAATATTGTAAATTTCTAAGCTGATGGTTGGTTAACCAGCCTACCAGCTCGCTCATTTCCATGAATCCCAGCATGCCTTGACACGTAATACAGCATAACATTGTTCATAATTTAGCTGTGCAGTGAGATTCATGCAGTTCCAGACTACTAGCCTTGCCTTAAATTTGAATCTAAAACCTTCAAATCTGCCCGGCTATCACTGTAAATTTTAATGTTCTTGTCTTTACACTTATGGGCTTTTTGTGTAAACATTTTTGATGGGAAAAACATTGAAAAATGAAATCAATTGTAGAAATTACACGCTTTTAATTATAAAGCCCAATGTGCGTGTAGTTACATTCATAAAAACTATTAATTTTATTTTACAGCAAAGAGCAGAGCAAGAAGAGTTGGAACGTTGGCGAGTAAGAGAAAAAGAGGCTCAAGAAAAACTGGATGCGGATTCCAAAGATTTAACAAAAGTCGCTACCAAGCAGCAGATGTTGAGGCAGAAAATAGAGGAATGCACAACTAAAATTCAGGAATTAGGGTCAATGCCTCAACCAGAAATGGTCAATAAATACATGGCGTGTTCGTCTAAAGTGGTAAGTAATGTTATCTTTTTTTACTTTAAATAAACTATTTTAAAATGTTGGGTTAATATTTTGTAAAAATATTTGTTTATAAATAAACAAACATATTATTTTAATACAAACGTGTCATACTTTATGTGTACATTGAATTTTTGGCTTACAAGAATTTTTAAAATAAAATGTGTTTATGTTTTACAGTGCTTTAAAGAATTAGAAAAAGCGAACAGCCACTTGAAAAAATATAATCATGTAAACAAAAAAGCTTTGGACCAGTTTATGAGCTTTTCAGACCAAAAAGAAAAACTAATGAAGAGGAAAGAGGAATTAGATAGAGGGTAATGTTTTCTTATCAGATAGAGTTTCAGTATTTTTAGTTTTAAATATGTACTGTTACATCTATAATGTTACCAATTCATTAGCTTTAAAATATTGGCCGCCTCGGTGGCCTAGTGGATAGTGTACTAGGCTTTCACCCCGAGGACCCGGGTTCGATTCCCGGCGAGGGCTTGGCATTTTCATATGCTATCGTCTGCATTAGCCCAAGTGTGCACAATAGTCGGACGTTAAACACCAAAAAAAAAAAAAAAAAAAGCGTTAAATACCATAAAATGTAAATTGATTTTTGTACTCCTTTGTGATTTTCCAAGAGAGCTTGTCCAACATTTCCAGAGAATGCAAGTCCATCATAGCAGAGAACATTGATCATAGTTATATTTAACCATTCAGAATGATCTTTGTTTAAAGATGATTTTTTTTAAATTGTACAACTTTCAAATATTTAGTTTTTTTTACTAGTTGTATCTAGGGTGATTAAAATGGTTGCTGTTATTCTCAAATTTGATTCCATCACTTTCATAAACGAAATCCAGAATAATCAGAATCAGTTTACGTACACAATTTACTGCATAATTTGAAACCAAAACTACTAATCAAAAGAATTCAAATTAATACAGTACATTTAACATGTTGTTTGGCTATTGCATGCCACTTAGAGTTGTCGCAAACATGTTTCCTAGATAAATTTTAGGTCTTAACTTTCACCAGATACCAAGCATAGTGAACTGAATCTATCAATCTTATCTCTTTATTATATATGGATGATTCATGTTTTTCTTTTTCTGAACAACTGTTTGAAATGTTTGATTCAGTTACAGAAACCATATTTTTAGTTTTTTTATTTTTTCCGTCACCCATAAGGGTACATTATTAGACATATAAAGAACAAATCCATGCTGGGTCCGTGTGTCCATCTTATGTCATGATCATCTCTGTAGTCCATTACGCAACGTAGTCAAAATAGATTGAGAAGTCGTGAGAGTCACAAGTCATAATCGGTGTTAAATTTGCATAAGTAGCATTTGAAATTTCATGGAATCTAATTCATATTATATTTCTGAAAGTTTGTGTGTTTGTTTGTTTGTTTGTTTATTTGTTTGTTTGTTATTCAATCACGCATTAACCACTGGACCAATTGAGATGAAATTTGGTATGTATATGGTTTAAGTATCAGAGATACATATAGGCCTATTCCCGTTTTACAAAACGTCATTATACTACTTACCCAGCCCAAAATAATTATCAGTTTTTAGTTTTGTAACATCTATTAACTATAGTTAGGTTTAATTACTGTTTACTGAACATGAGATTTAGGCACCTGAGATGGACATAGATCTAATCCCATTTTACAAATCTTAATCTATGTTTTATTTATTGCAAAATTATTGTTTTTAATGTTACATTTTCATCTAATAATCACAATATGGTATTTTTCATTTCAGACTATTCAATGTTTTTAAAGCAGAGTGCAGAATATATATATTATATACAATTTTATTAGGATACTTTAATTATAAGGTAGTATATATATTTCTGTAATTACATTATATGAAAAAATGGTAAATATGCAGTGCAGCATCTATTGGAGTTTTCGATATTTTTCTTACTAAAATGCTTTATTATGTGCCCAAAAGCAAAAATCCAAAATATGAAAGCAGGAGAAGTACGATAAAATTCAAAAATAAAAGTGACCAACATAACCTCAAAATTGCTACCGGCGAAAATCGGTACCGTGTTGTACTGATTTTAGAGGCGTATTTTATTGTTTTACTGATCTACAGATCAGTAAAACAATAAAAATACGTCTAACACGGGTTTGGGTGATAGGAAACCCATTTTTTAAAAGAATAGTGCATAACCTAAGTGACACGGTTGTTAGGCCTAACACGGTGATGCGTGAAAAAACCTTTTTATTTTTTTAAAGATTATTTGGCTACATATCCTAACTGTCACGGTTGTTAGGCGAAACACGGTGATGCGTAAAAAAACCTTTATATTTTTTTAAAGAATACTGCATATCCTAACTGACACGGTTGTTAGGCCTATCACGGTGATGTGTGAAAAAACCTTTAAATTTTTTAAAAGAATACTAAATATATTAACTGACACGGTTATTAGGCCTAACACGGTGATGTGTAAAAAAACTGTTATATTTTTTTAAAGAATACTACATATCCTAACTGATATGATTATTGGACCTATCATTGTGATGTGTGAAAAAAACCTTTTTTTTTTTTAAAGAGTTTCCAAGCCTTAACTGACACGGTTATCAGGCCTAACATAGTCATGCGTGATAAATCTTTATATTTTTTTAAAGAATACTCCATAAGCTAACTAACATAGTTGTTAGGCCTAACACGGTGATGCATTAAAAGAACCTTTATTTATTTTTTTCAAAAGAGTACTCCATAACCTAACTGACACGGTTGTTGGGCCTAATACGGTTATGCATGGAAAAAACTTTATATTTTGTTTAAAGAGTACTCCATAACTTAACTAACACGGTGATGCGTGAAAAAACCTTTATATTTTTTTAAAGAGTACTACATATTGTGACACGGTTGTTGGACCTATCACGGTGATGCGTCAAAAAACCTTTATATTTTTTTTAAAAATACTAGGCTACATATCCTGACACGGTTGTTAGGCCTAACATAGTGATGCGTGAAAAATATTTATATTTTTTTACAGAATACTCCATTAGCAAACTAATATGGTTGTTAGGCCTAACACGGTGAAGCATTAAAAAAACCTTTATTTATTTTTTTAAAAAGAGTACTCCAAACCTAACTGACACGGTTGTTGGGTTAAACGGTGATGCAGGAAAAAAACCTTAATTTTTTTTAAAGAGTACTCCAAAACTTAACTAACACAGTTGTTGGTCCTAACACGGTAATGCATGATCTTTAATGTATATTATGATTGCGGGCAAAGCCGTTACGGGTAACAGCTAATCATATTATATTTCTGAAAGTTTGTTTTTGTTTATTTGTTTGTTATTCAAATACACTTTAACCACTGGACCAAATGAGATTACATTTGGTGTGAACACGTTTTAGGTATCTGAGATAAACACAATACTATTCCAGTTTAATTGTATAATAATGACTTTTTAATAATACTGTATTTTATTAAAATATGACATGACCCTGTTTTAGCGTATCGAGTAGCAAAAATTTATATGTCTTTGCCGAAAACCATAAATCATATAATATTGTATATAGCAATGTATTAAAATGGAATGACCTATTCTGATTTTGAAAATTGACTATAAATTTTATTGCTTACATTATAATTGCAGGCAAAGCCGCAACGGGTAACAGCTAGTAATAATTATAAATTTTCTTTATAGGTATGACAAAATCAAAGAACTGATGCAAGTGTTGGAAATGCGTAAGTGTGAGGCTATCCAGTTCACATTCAAGCAAGTATCTATGTACTTCAGTGAAGTGTTCGCCAAACTAGTCCCTACTGGGCATGCTCAGTTGGTCATGAAGTCTACAGACGGGTCAGAACAATCTGGCCCTACTCAAGTAAGCAACTATAAAC
The DNA here is from genome assembly GCA_022606455.1 of Callitettix versicolor. Taxonomy (NCBI): domain Eukaryota; kingdom Metazoa; phylum Arthropoda; class Insecta; order Hemiptera; family Cercopidae; genus Callitettix; species Callitettix versicolor. The sequence continues at coordinate 63,672,915 of CM040188.1, read as the reverse complement.
GGGGAAAATGGAAAATAACTTAACTGCTTCTTTTAACTTTTTATACCAAATTCGATATATTTTAATTGCTTAACTTCATCCCATTCAGTTAAAAAAAGACAGAAAATTGACCTAATTTCTCAAAATCAGTTATTCAGATTTAGATTATAATGTTGGTGCATCAAATTTAAAAGAAAAAATCTACGGTTCAAAAGTAAATTGAAACAAAATCTCAATATTTATGTGTGATATTGTATTGTTTATTGTCAATCTGATATAGTTCATTAAATGTTACTTGATAATAGAAATAAATAAATTTAATGAACATGCTACTTAGGGGCAAATTTTGTAATATCCAGTTATGCACTATTAGCCTATCTACAAGATCTGTGTATGAAATAACCAAATTATCAGTACTTTTGTCCCTACATTTTCTATGTTCAGTATTTAATTAATGTTGATTGAAGAAATAATGCCCCGCAGGGGGTGCAGATTAACTGCACCTATTGAGAGGATTTAGACGTTTCTCGTGGTACCCGTGTCTAACACACACTTACATTTACAACACTACATTTACGACTAACACTTTACACTCACACTTATATTTAGGGAGGCAATAATAGCCTCAGTGCTTTTCGCCTTAAAAAAAAAAAATTAAATAAAATCTTAGTTTGCTGAAGAAATGTACTGTAGCCTACAAGACAGCTTGTAATTTGCATATATTTCTTTCCTCCTTGTCGTTTTTTAAATTAAATGCAATGTTACATGTTCTTTATTAGTGAATTTTAAAAGTTACAAATATATATATATATATATATATATATATATACACGAGGGTGGTCTAATAAGTTTCCGACCTCAACATGAAGATAGCAGCACTTGTCGGTGGCAGCACTTGAATTTCGTTGTTCATCTGTTGATAGTTACTCACCAAAGTTTCAGCCATTTTGGACGTGCAGTTATTATGTAACAGTCGTTTGAGTAAGTTGATGTGAGTATTTTTATGAAAATGTACAAAATCTAGTATCGAGCTGTCATTAAATATTTGTTTTTAAAAAGCAATACGCCAGCGCAAATCAAAGATGATTTGTATTCTGTGTATGGGACTCTGTATCATCACAGTGAAATTTTGGGCAGCTGAATTTAAACGCTTGGGAGGCGATGAACATTTGGGACGTCCAAAAACTAACTACTGACGAAAACATCGCCAAAGTTCACCAAATGGTGCTAGATGACCGCCGAATTAAAGTGAGAGAGATAGCAGACGTTATGAACATGTCAAAAGAACGTGTTTGTCACATATTAAATCAACATTTAGACATGAGAAAGCTGTCCGTGCGTTGGGTGCCGCGTTTGCTCACGTTAGACCAATAACGTGTTCGAATGAACATTTCCAATGCTATTTTGGCGCAGTTTAGGCGCAATAAATCCCAGTTTTGGCGACAAATAATTACTGTAGATGAAACTTGGATACACCATTATACGTCCGAAACAAAATACAATCCTAACAATGGACTGCAAAGGGGGAACCGGCTCCAAAAAAAAGCAAAACCTGTTTTTTCGGCTGGGAAAGTGATGGTGACTGTTTTTTGGGATAGTCATGGAGTTATTTTAATCGACTATCTTTAAAAAGGAAAAACCATTACAGGAGCATACTACGCATCATTACTTGACAAGATGAAGTCAGAACTTGCGCACGGCTACATTTGCAGAAAAGAAAATCCTGTTTCACCAAGACAACGCACCGTCTCACACCTCAGCGGTTGCAATGGTGAAAATCCACAAATTACGGTTTGAACTGCTTGACCATCCGCCTTACTCACCAGATCTAGCCCCAAGCGACTTCATTTTCTTCCCTCATCTAAAAATTGCGCTCAGAGGACAGAGATTTTCGTCAAATGAAGAGACAATGAAGAGACCTTCGTGAACAATTATTTTGCAGAGAAAAACGCCGAGTACTATTTGGAAGGGTTACAGAGATGGGAGCTTCGCTGGGAGAAGTGTGTAGAAGTAAAAGGAGACTGTGTTGAAAAAATAAAAAAATTTCTGAAAAAATGTCTTGTATCTTTGTTAAGTCGGAAACTTTTCAGACCACCCTCGTGTGTGTGTGTGTGTGTGTGTGTGTGTATATATATATATATATATATATATATATATATATATATATATATATGTATGTACATAGATAGATATAGATAGTTAGATATATGGATGTAGATATAATCGTATTTGTTAATATTATCAAATAACATGTTTTATGTTAGGGAATGGATTCAGACCAATTTTCAGGAGTAATGATTCGTGTTTCATTTGACGGTCATGGAGAAATGAGAGAAATGAATCAATTATCTGGTGGTCAGAAATCTCTTGTGGCACTTGGCCTTATCTTTGCAATTCAGAAATGCGACCCTGCTCCTTTCTATCTGTTTGATGAAATTGATCAGGTAAGAGACATACAAATTATTGCTTCACCATATAGTGATTCACCATTTTGTCACGACAGTGGATCCCTTGAACCTAAAAACTGATCTTTTCCTTGCATGTATGTACCTTTGTTTAATTGATCAAATGATTGATTGATGCATGCAATTTGCTTTAGAAATCAACCAAGTTGTTATGTTTTTCAAGATATTTTCGTTAAAGTACAGAGAAAATAAAGGGTGCTTTTACATTAACTAATTGTTGCATGCTATACCGGACCGGCTGAAGTCAGATACTAAAGCTGCTATGAAATTAATCAATTGAATCTATGTTTGTATGATGAAAACCTGATAATGGCTATTTCATTCTAAAACCTTGTTAAAAGAAGGTCAGAAATGATCATATCGCGATATGATATGACCACACATTGTGGTTGGCGAGTGCAGTAGGTTAATTTTGGTGTTGTTTAAATCTTGTTTTAATGTTCTAGGCTTTGGATGCTCAACACAGAAAAGCAGTTGCAGATATGATTCATGAAATGTCCAAAGAAGCGCAGTTCATAACAACTACTTTCAGACCGGAGTTGCTTCAAAACGCAAATAAATTCTATGGTGTAAAGTTCAGAAACAAGGTAATCTCAAGTAACTTTTAAAAAGAAGCTTCCACCTTTATGGATGAATGTTAACGCTACAGATGCAAGTGAATAATGCTTATATAGACAAAACACTCAATAGCGTGCAGGTGGATGTTCATTGGGTTTATTTAAAAGAAACAAAGCTCTGAAAATAGATCCCAAATGTACAAGGGCTACCCAGAAAGTCGGTTATGTTTTGGTATAAAAAAATGAAGTTAAAAAAAATGTTTATTATATACATTTCAAAGTGGCACTAAAATACTATTTTTCTACATAGTCGCCATATAAATTTAGATATTTATCATAGAGGTGAACCAGTTTTGAAATCACAGTGTCGTAGAATTCTGCCGCCTGGGACTTCAGCCAGGTTGTCGCGCCCTCCCGCAGTTCCGCGTCATCATCAAAACACTAAGTCGCAAGCAGGTCTTCTTTGCAGGAAACAGGTGATAATCGCTGGTAGCAAGATCCGGACTGTAAGGTGGATGTGGAAACACCTCCCACTTGAAAACATCCAGGACTACTCGAGTTCAGTTTGCTGTGTGTGGTCGGGCGTTGTGTGAAACAGAATTTTTTAACTCAATTTTCCTCTGCGCTTGTTTTGAATTGATCTTCTTAAATTTTCCAAGGTTTCACAATACCTTGCAGAATTTATTGTCGTGCCACGTTCTAAGAAATCAACAAGAAGGACTCTTTTCCTGTCCCAAAAAACAGTAGCCATGATCTTCCTTGCAGATAACGTTTGTAACATGCATTTCCTTGGGTTTTTGGGGGAATTTGTGTGCCCCCATTCCATAGACTGCAATTTGGTTTCACAGTTGACATGTTTCTCCCAAGTTTCGTCTCCTGTAACGATTCGCTCGAGTAGTGAGTCACCATCCTCTTCATAACTGTCAAAAAATATCAATGAAGCAGCCATACGCTGATTTTTTTTGGGTTTCAGTGAAGATTTTCGGTATCCATCTTACATAAAATTTGTGGTAACCTAACTTTTGTGTAACAATTTCATGCAACAAACTTCTTGAAATTTGTGGAAAACTAAGTGATAGCTCTGTTATTGTGAACCAACAGTCTTCTTTAATTTTCTCATCGACTTTAGAGACAATTTTATCGGTCACAATGCTTGGCCGTCCACTTCGTTCTTCGTCGTGCACATTAGCCATTTTTAAACCTAATGCACCATTGGTGCACTCCGCCTTCAGTGATCACATCATTCCCATAAACTTCACAGAGTTGGTGATAAATCTCAATTGGTTTATTGTTCTTAGTCAACAAAAACCGTATCTCCGACCGCACTTCACAGGTCGCGGAGGCGCACATTTCAAACTAGTATTCTACAGGAACGAGCAGCAATGGTAACCTTTCATTAGCACGACTGGATAGCCATTGAACAGACGAACGTTCTGACATAAAGATGGCCGCGATATCCCCACCCCTAGCGTCTACAGAGCAAAATGTAACCGACTTTCTGGATAACCCTTGTATATCAAACAGTTTACAGAAACAAATGTTAGCCTAAACATATTCTGGTAGAGATGCTCCTTGCTATACGCCTGTTGACATGACATCTGCTGTAGTCAGCAGTATAACAGTGTTAACATGTTTCATGCAATTTATTTATTCAGTTTGTTCATTGCTGTTATTCCTACATAGTTATTTGATTGATAGTGCTTTATTTGGTTGTATATTAGTATTAGTTGGGAAAATAGTTTTGTGTTATTTTAAGATATTTTTGTGCATTTTGTTGTTGTTGTTTAAATAATAATAGCTTATCTCAAGTGAGTTATGATAAGTTTGTGAATAAAGCAATAAATACTTCCATTTTAATTGGAATTGACTTTCATAATTTGAAAAAAGAAGCAGAATTTTTTGTGCATATTTGAAATATAACAAGTGCTGTTTTTTTAACATGTTTATATTTTTTTCATATAATTTTTTTCTTTTCTGATTTTGCCCTATTAATCTGAAATCAAAAAGAACATTAGGAAAATCTAAAATTTATTTTTTAACTGAATGAGCAGTAGCCCATATTTTAGATCAGTGTTTTAATGGTTAAACTGTAATTTGTTGAACTATTTTTGTCAGTAAATAGCTGTTTTGATGAATGTGTTTTGAAATGGTGTATTTTAACGCCTAATATTTTCTTGTATTAAATTTTTTTTATTTTTTTAATGTGTCGAGGAAACAACATTATATAGGCTTATTCCGAAGAATCATTCATCTTTTGTTCTCATTGTATTTTTATTCAGCTTTTGTCTTATAATTGGAAGAAAAATGTATTATCAATAGTAATATTTTGTCCATGTAACTATGAATTGTGCAAGTGCTTTAAGTTGTATGACAAACGAATGTATTATAAATTTATAGTGATGTTCAGTATTGCATGTTTGATGCAATTATATTGCTCAACATGTTCTTCATATTTAATCTGAATTTCCTTTGAATATCTGACCTAAATTCAAGGTTCAGAATGTTCTGTTTAAATCTGTGTTTTTAATTTTGAATATTTTTGTCTACTTTCATTGAAGGTCTACTGAAATATTAAATGCCAGTTATTTATTTCAGGTGAGTCACGTGGAATGTGTGACTAGAGAAGAAGCTTACGACTTTGTTGAAGATGACACTACTCATGGATAAAAAAAAACGAACGAGAGTTTATGTGGAGAAAAAGTTTATAAGCTTCATTCCACAGTTTAATATTTTCATATTAGTCTTAAGCATTTTAAAATTAATTACCATATCTGTAATATACTTTAAACGTTAGTTAAATAAACAATTTAGAATTAGAACTTTTATTCTTTTTAGAATTTAGTACAGATATTGACGTATTACAAATATTGTACATTGATCAGTATAATATACTGTATTTCTTCTGTTTTATTGAGTTTTTATTATTGGTTTTTTCTCTATCAAAGTATTGTCTAAAAATTGGTCTGTATAATGTTTACTAGATAATTAAATATTTTGTACATAATTACTTACTTGGTTTTATTTACAGTGATTATGTTGTAATACAGTGATACCCCTGCTTACGGTCTAATTCATGGAATGAAAAATGACCAGCAGTTTAGATTTGAGATAAAGGGCTGAACATATTATAACAGTGTTTTCATTTTGTTAAATTATTTCTAAGCACGTGTGAATATAGAGATAATGTGCTAACACAAACAAGCCTTTGATTGATGGGTGTTTCATTTTGTAGGGCAATAACTTGCAGGATAGTTCTTAAATATCTGTTCTGCACTCCTATTCCCTTTTCTGCCATCCTACTTAATTTTACTTAGTGTGTCATACCAAATATTTTACTGTGTGTTTAATTTGTCAGCCCGTTAAAAAATTTAAACAGTTATAATATTATCGTGTTACATACTTTTGATTTTTAAATTTAACAAAACATGAAGTGTCTTTGTGTGTGAGTTTCAAATTGTTGTTTAAATCATGTTTTCAATTTTTTTGTGAATATTAATTAAATGGGCCCTAAAAGAAGTGCTTGTGATAGTAGGAGTAAACTACAAACTTTGACTGTTGAACTAAAAAAAGCTACAGTATGAACTAAAAAAGTACACAGTATTGATTTGTCCTTGTGTATATATGTGTAAATGTGTGACAGTTACATTTGTATGATTTTAATTAAAGTAAAATGTGATGTGAATTTTCTTCATTCTTCACCTGTGGCATATGTTAATAGTGAGTACTCAATTATTTTTTCCTATGTAACAAAATGTTTTCCATAAGTCTCTGTTGTAAACACTGACTTGCACAGCAGTCTGCTCAACAGTCTTAGTTGTGTAACGAATTAAGACCGTTAACAGGGGTACCACTGTAATACATTCATGTACCTAGTTTTCTTAACTCTGTTCTCTATTGCTTAGTATATTTTTAAGTTTTGTAGCCGCCTCGGTGGCCTAGTTGATAGTGTACTGGGCTTTTACCCTGAGGACCCGGGTTCGATTCCCAGCCAGGGCTTGGCATTTTCATACGCTATAAATCATCCCATCATCTGCATTAGCCCAAGTGTGCACAAGTCGGACGTTAAACACAAAAAAAAAATGTTTAAGTTTTGGTTACATTGATTGGCTCTTTTACATATTATCCTACCTTTGCAACCTTATCTCTGTGTTTTCAAGGTATTTAATGTGAACCAAGAAACAATGGAAGAAATAAGTTTACAAGAATAAATTACAGTTGTATAGGCAACTGACCAGAAAGACATTTTAAATGGTATTTAAAATCAAGCAGAATTATTTAAACGTAGTTACGAATATACAATAGTATGAATATTAGTAGTAGTACGAATAACAATATCATGGTGGTTAGAAACTGGGAATAGTCAGAGAAACTTGTTTAACAGAGAATTATGATGTTGGTAAAAAAAAAAGAAGAAAATTGTAAAGTATGTAGAATGACTGACAATTTTTTTAAAGAATTAAGCTTTACTACAGTCAGTCTTTGCTATAACAGAATTCAGTATAACATACTTTTGATACAATGGACTATAATTCGATGACAAAAATTGACGTTTTAAATTTAATTTGGTCCCTATTCCGCTTAAATACTAAGTGGTATGATAGAGATGATGTTAATGTCAGTATATCCCGTCATAATTGAAATTTTATAAATTATGTTAAATGCTGCACAGTGTTGATTACTAACATACATAAACATATAAATATGACAAAGCCAAGTGGGAAGTCAATCTTTTTAGTTAGTTAAATTTTATTGGATGTAATCAATAAGAAACTGGCATATCAAAGAACAGGTGATGAATGTCTTGACTGTTGTGTACTCTGCATTATTTATCTCTTGGAATTGTTTCATGTTTATACATTGAACGTAAGGAAAATAAATAAATGCATTGAAAAATAAAGAAGTATAAAACATATACTTGCACTTGAATTGTTGTTTATGGAAGTGATTAGACATGGACACATGTGTGTCTTCAGATCATACAATTGGATTTGATACTGACTTTGACATGCAAAACTATTCTGTACAGATAATTCAATGTTGGGTTCATAAACCAAAACCTGATAAATACACGTCATTCGATTAAGATTATTTTTTAGCATCAGAATACCAACATCAGTGGCAAATCTATGAGGATAAATTTTTCAAAACATGCTTTTTTGATGTCTAATTCAAAAATATGGAAAATATCACAAAGAACTTTTTTTTTTTTTTTTTTTTAGAGCCAAGTTACAATCGACCTCGGATATAACATGGTTGAAGGGACGAAACGTATATTAGCGCTGTAAACAAGATAGGGTTGTAATCATGCTTACAGTAAATGGCGGAAATACTGTATGTAGTGAAAGAAAAGCATACTTTGTACTGTGTACATAATGGCTATTTTATTACTTTTTATTACATAATTTTGAAATATATTTTAGTTAAAACTAATAGAAAATAAGTACTGTACAGTTTAGTATGTATACATGCAACACAGTGAGTACACTTGTAAGGGTTCATGAGGTTGAAGTTTTCCCCCCATTAAGGCCTACAATGTGTGTGAGAGAGAGAGAAACCACTTTTATGGGACCAACACAATTTACTTTGTTTGTTTAGCCTGCAACAAAATTCTAGGAAGGGTCTGTTTCTATTCTCAACCTTTATTCTAAAAATAGAACACAAATTGTATTTCAAGTGAGAGTGACTATAGGTCAGCAGCTTAGAAAACTGCTAAGAGCACCAATGGGACAGAAAGAAAAAATGTGCGAGTGAGAGGTCATGTCCCCACTCTGTCTCCATACCTTCAATTTCCTTCACTATCACTGAGTAGTAACAGTTTCTAGACTCAGATTGGCAGACTGTGTTACTGAACTGTTGGAGAGGAATTCTCCTACATGCATGAGAGGTTCTCTCGCAGGTCGTTTACTAAGTGGCTGGACTATAACAGCAGCTTGACAGCCTATTTGAGTTCACAAAGCATTGTAACCAAGCCTAAAATATGTGTACACTTAATATAGAATATTGGGGACATTATGAAAATAGCGCTATAACCAAGGTCGACTGTATATAGATAGCAATTTGCTGATCTAACTTGTCAAAATTAGATAGGACCATGAAAACCTAAACTTTTGGAAAGTTCTGGTAGCTCTAATCAATTATAACATGGACAAGAAATTTTTAAATGGTTTAATGCATTAAAAATTTTGTTGTATATTTAGTACAAAAAGGCTAAATCGACATTTACATTTTTGAATTATTAAATTACCAATTTTTTTACCCCTTTTTGTAGGGGATCTCTATACCCTCTGTTAGCCCTTTCTTTGTGTACAAGGTGTGGCAATTAAATAACTGGACTAGTGCTGCTTCCAACAAATAGCTATAATGCCGTGGCAAGTTTAAACATATCAGTTAATGTTGATGATTCCCGGAACCTAAGTTTGATAGGCACTGTTGTACGTTGTACAGTCTCGCTGTAGTAATCATCCATTCAAGTCCTTGTACTAATACCTCATTGAAAAAATGTAAAGTGGGCAATCATGTAAAATGTTCAGAGTAAGCAACAAGTTAACCTCAAGCACTGAATATATATGTCTATATTCAATTCCTCAAGTTTCTTGTGGAACTGGTAAATACTGCTACAAAAGGAAGGAAATGCCATGTTTAAAGAAAGTGTACAAAAGTGAATTTTTATTGTGCATACAAGTTTTTGAATGGTTTAAAAAGTGTAAGGGGGAAATGATTGAAAACTATTTGTCCTGGGTAATTCTTATCATCAAAAATGGACAACGTACCGAAAAAATGGTAAACTGATCCATGGAAATCATCATTTCAGTGTCACAGCTCTTGCTGAAATCTCAGAAATTAACAAAGAAAGTGTCCATCAGATTTTGCATGAATGATTGAACATGCAGTAAGCTTTCAAAAAAATTGTGTCAAAATTTCTCATTCAGTGCAAAAGGAATCAAGAATGAACATTTGCACTGAGCATTTAAACAACAGTGCCCGACCTTGCACCCTGTGACTTTCTTTAATTTCCTAAGGTCAGATCAGAGAATAAATGAGCAAGATTTAAAAGTGTGGCAGTGATGAAAGAGATGGAGGTTCTCAACAAGGTGACAGAAGTGGACTTTCACCACTCATTTAATCAATGAAAAATTAATATGGATCATTGTAGGGATTAACATGGAAAATATATTGATGCAGATAAACTTTGTAATGTAATGATAATCAATAAGATGTGTTGTAGCAACAGTCTGATTTTATAATTGCCATACATTGTAGTCCGTATTTGTATCCAATAAGATGCCTTGTTACCATCAGTGATGATGATTTTAAGTTTAAAATAGCATGGTCCAGATTGACATTCCATGTCAGCTCTCTATCCAGAATCACACCCAGATGTCACAATCTCAGAAACACCCAATCTGTTCCCCTCTAGACATAAATTCTCATTGTTCATGACTCTTTTATTACTAAGAGGAACAACAACTAATTTGAAGGAGTTACTCATAGGCCGTTCATCCGACACCAATTACTGATATATTCCAGATAGAAATTCAGTAGTCCCCCAAGAGAGTTAGGAAACTTACCTTGACCCATGATGATTATATAATTTGTGTATTCTTGTGCATGTGCATGACCATGCTTTGGTATAATTACGACTCTGCTGACTCTCAAGGCTCACGGTATATAGCCATTAGCTAAGCTAGCTATTAAGATGTTGCAAATTTGAACAAAAACAAAGTCTGGTCCCTTTGCAACAAAACGGGGAATATTGATATTTGATCCATTGGAATACTTGGTCCTGTCCTCGTGATTTAAACTGGCTGAATCATTGCAGTCCATTTAATGTTGGATAATGTCATAATAAGTCTGGCTAACTTTCATCCTTCTGAAGTTGCCCTTGGCCAAGTTTGGATTAGCTCATTACCCAGTAATGTACTTCAAAATTAACATACATATTACGATAATTTATCAAACTTGATCAAAATTAAGTTTAAAAAAAATAACTGTACATCATAAACTCTTTTGAAAACTATGATTTTGCCATCATAATGGACAAAAATTAGTATTTTAAATTTTTTGTTGAAATAATGTAGGAAAATTAATTTGTGGGTAGTCAAGATTTATTTTCACATTATTTCTAATAATTTAAAACGCTAAGTTTTCCAAATTTTAACACTGTGAAATCAAATTTTGCATAAGTAAAGTATTTTGTTATTTCCTTGTGTTATGAGTAAAAAAAAATTAAAAGTTTTAAATGTACAACTTTTTTGTAACAAGGAATTACCTGATGTACGTATAAATACTGGTATAAAATTTCAATCTCTAAGGTGCGAATATACGAAATTTAAATTAATTATATAAGTACAGTGTTTATTATATATACATTTAATGATTTCTTAAAAAATGACCTAGAGGTCCGTGTCAAGATCTTATCAAGCTGACTAAAATTTTGGTAGCTGTATAAAAAAATAGCTATTTTTTCAATGTAAATTTACTAAAAAATATGAGAAACACTGACAGTATTACTATACTGTGCATGCTTATAATTGAATCTAAGGACAGTATTTTTATAATGTCTTCATTTTTACAACAGTAGTTTATCTATGCTGTAGTTATCGTGAAATCAGAATATACTAGCAGACAACATTGCTAAGGGCAATTTATGGGCCTATACGTTAGGGAACGCCTGTTGTTAACGCCATGGCCTCTGGCTTCAGTTTCAGGCATATCCCAGATTGTGGAGGGGAAGGGAAAGATCCAAAGATTTGCAGAAACAAAATGAATGTAGGCAAAGAGGTAGAAGATTAACAAAATAGATCTTTTAAATTTAAGTTTTTTTTGCGTAATTTATAGTTATGTAAATGTTCAGTATATTAAAGTTGGTCGTTTTCAAAAACAAGTGCTATTAATTTTATTAGACAAACGAAGAATTAATAATTTATGTGTAAAAATCTGAAAGATCTGTATATGGAGGTTGCATTACTACAGGTTGTTAACCTCATTTAATTAAAGCCTCGGATTGTTTTTATTTTGGATTACTATTGTCAGTAAAGAAATGCGTAAGTAATAGCTAAGCAAAATAATTCATATTATATTTCCTTCTAATACGATTAATCTAGAATTCAGTACAATGTTAAAACAATACACACCTTACATTGTTAAGGGTTAAGGGGATGGGCTAAGGGAGGTAGGCAATATTATTGTATTGTTCAGTTTTCACAATTTACATAATTTTAAAGTCAAATAATCGTTTAATGTTAAAAAAATTCATTTAGATCTTTGTACATTTATGAAAAAGATAAACTGTTCATTTTAATACTTTGTAAATAAAACTAAGGCTTAGAATGGGGCTACATCTTTTTTTCTTTTTTTAACAGTGAACATAAAACCTTTTGCCATTTTGTAAAATAAGACCCCATATTTTACATTGTAGGTATATACCTATACATATCATCAGTATGATATTGTAAATAAAATCAGACATTTAATTATTAATGTACAGGACATCTAAACATTCTATTAGGAATCAAGTAAATATGTAACCTTAGGTTTAGGGTATCTAACCCTTTGTTACATTTTTAGTAAATTAAGCTTGGTTACAATGAAATTGATATGGATTGTTAAATAGAGGTCAAATTTACTAAACTGCTAAGTTCTTTTTTGAAAAAAAATTTTTGTAATTTTGAATATAAACCTTTCTAGCCTAGTAAAACATTTTTTGGTAGGTTACAAAGTAAGTCTGTGAGAGTGTAATCAAATAGTAGGTTAGGCAAGATAGGTACACAAAATGTTGTGTAACCATCCTTTAATTGTTTTAAAGACATTTTTAGATAGAAAATATTGACAAATTTTAGAGCAGCTTAACTACCATTTTCTGTCATTTTAAAATGTATGAACTAAAAAACCTTATTTTATGTTAAAATATTTTCTCAGTTATCTGTGAAAGAGCAGGCAGTAATGATATTGGTCTATAATTACCAAATATTTTTATGTTGCCCTTCTTGAAGATGGGGACAACTAGGTCTGTTGAGCATAAATTATAAATTACAGTCTTTTATGGCATGATCCGTATTAGACCTACTAGGTTTATCATTAATTATCTGTACTTCTAAAAAATAAATGTTCTATACAGGCTGTGTTACTTGAGTAGATCATTAATAAGTTGTTCCACACCATGATTATCCATAAGTTCTAAATATTTCAAATTGTTTGCTATTTGTTTTAGAACAAATATTCTGTCCCCTATTATTACTAAGTTTTCTTTTTTGATTGGAATGGTTTAATATTTTTAAAAATTCTTGTACAAACAGTGTTTGGTTATAATTGTAACCTAAACAACAATCAACATAACAGAAGTCAGAACAAATGTCAGTCATTACTTTGACTATATCAGCTGATCTGTAAACGATCAATTGAGAAAACAATAGCTCTGTTCAAAGTCCTGCTTACAAGTTGCATTTTGTTTGTAAAGATGTTGTAAGATGTTAAAATGCACTTATAGTACAGAAGAACATGGATGGGCAGAAGATTAGGTATTTCTAATCAAATTTGGTAGCATACATTTATTAGAAATCTATTTTTATTTGTTTATTCAAAATTGCGAAAACCTTTAAATGTTGTTATTTAATTGGTTAGTATAATTTACAAATAACTTTTTTTATTTAGTTAGGTAATATTAACTATGGCTACTTTTATTTCTTACTTGACTATTATTTTATTAGTTCTAGCTTAAAATGTTTTTGAATTTGACATGGTCTTTCTCTTTCTTATTACCTTAAAAAGATAATCATGGTTCCACAAAATTTGTAAAATGTTAAAATTGGCCTAAAATAGTATGGCCTACCTACAAAATAAATTACAAGAACATAGGTTCCTTCAAACAAAGTGTTAATTTATCTACTGCTAGTTACTTTATAGTAGATATTTATGAAAAATAGTTACTCAAGTGGTAATTATCTCAAACAGCATAATCTGTAACACCCAGTAATTTTATTCCTGAAGTAATTATCTAGCTATATTAGCGTAACCATTGATATGAAAAATCTTAATTAAAAAAAAAGTAGCTATGTATTATCCTGAATATAATGGTAAAACAATTTTTTATGCTATCAAAAACTGGTGTAGTGATTTTTAAAAATCAAATTTTTCTATAATGAGAGTGTTATCAAAAAATGTTTATATTTAAATAAATATAGAATTTGTTTCATTTTAAAACTTTATTTCACTATAAATGGTTAAGTTCTAATATATTTTATTAAACAGTTCACTTTCTTTACATGGGCTATATCTAAATTTTTTTCACAATTAGGCCTATATTCGAGAAAACATATTTTCAAGAAAAATTACATTTTCAAAAAGACTAATTCTCCTGAAAATACAAGTTTTGTAATAAATGAATTGAAAAAAGTTGATGTGGTTATAATTGTACAATGAACCATATTAGCCTAATTGTTGTAAACTCAAAACTTAAGTCTTGTCAGGTTAGATTAGGCACCTATTTTTGTTTATAATTTATGATATAAATTTATTATTTAGATAATAATTTATCATTTTCTAAAAAAAATGTTTCATATTTATATATTATAGATTTTAATTAGATATTTTTTGGGAAAACACCTGAAAACACATATTTAATAATTATTAAAGTGTTTGTAGGCTAATTTAGAAACCCTAACATAACCTTACAGGTTAATGTCTAAAAGTATAGTGCTAATACCATTGTTTTAATAGTTTCTTGTGAAATGTAATCTGATCTGTGAATTGTAGCATAGCCTAAATGAGGTCAGTGGGCTAAGCCTACAGTTTATTTTTTATGAACAAGTAAACAATTTTTTTTTCATGTTGTGGATATTTAATAGGCTCCATTATTATTCTCTATTCTGCGTGACTTGTAATGCCTATGTGAATTTTGATTAGATGACATTTACTTAGTACAAAATTAAGAATTTAAGTTTTAAAAGGTGTAGGCCTACTGTATCTTATTAAAATTTTTCTTACTGTAATATTTTGTGTCAGTATAGAACAGTGTGACGAACAATATTTATTATTTATTTATTTTTATTTACTGGTTACAAATTTTCCATAGTAGAATTTTTTTTGTGTGTTTAACGTCCGATTGAATAAATTACCTGTGCATGGGCCTAGTTTAATTACAAAAAGATTCATACTGTGTTTGTCTTAAGACTAACACTAAATCTAAACCTAATACTAAGACCTTACATTGCCTTAGAAACTATAATTAATTATTTATTCAAATATATCTTATTATTCTTTCTAATTACTTATTATGGTAACGGTGCATTTAGGAGCAGCCATTATTTAAATTTATTTTTTAGCATGTCTTTATTTACATTAAGAGTTTTTAAGTCATTTGTTAGTCATTAATATCTGACATCTAATTTTTAAGGAAATTATGTTTTGCTAAACATAATGGAGAAATATTTCTTAACCCTGTCAAAAACTAATGCCATAGTGGAATTTTGAAAATTAGACTTTAAGATTTATTAGGTATACGGATAGTTCCTTTTTATTTTATACAATAGTTTTTATTAAAAAAACTTGATCCTTATTGATCAAACTGTACTTTTTATGAACACTACACTTCAAAACTTTTACACATACTATACTGTTGTTATGCAGGATTTTCTTTTAACTAAGTATTTTACAATAAACTCATTTCAAAATGTATTGCCATTTCTTTGCGCAGCCATCTTGTTCCATGATTCCTTATCAATTTCTATATATTTAGGACTTGTATTAGGCTACTACACTTGTAAACTTATAAATTAACAATATTAAAATGTTAATAACAAGTTTTATGTTTAGTAATAACAAGATTTCTGATTAAAAAAAAAATCCTTGTCTTACCAAACCTGACATGATTTTGTGTCAGATGTATGTTTTTGTATATTATATTATTGTGCAGTTGAGTTATAAAATTATGTTTTATTTGAAATTAACTATTATTTCAAGCTAAATGGCCAAATTTCGTTGTGACTAATATCATACAATTAGCAATTTTCAAAAAAATCGCTAGGCTTTTTCCATCAGTTTTTCAGAATGCAAGAAATTTTGTACATCATGTTACTAAAAAATGTGTAATTTTAGGCAAAAAGAATAAAAATGTTATAATATTACAGGGCCCTGCACTAAAATCTAATATTTCCTTTTTGTTATTCAGGTGCTTCATTGTTTGGCAGCAACAATCAGCTTTTACAATAACTTATTACACCATTAACTATCAGATCAAGCTTAGACACAATGAACAGCCAAAGTTTTACTCTAGCTGAAAGATTAATACCTGCAACGTACCTTCAACAAGCAGCTGCATCGAAAAAATCCAGAGAAAATTTAATCCGAATTCTTATTGAACAGGTATGGTAATATGTAGACTAGTTTTAAGTCTGTTACACAGAACAGAAACTGTGAAGTCGGTGTATATTATATAGAAAATTTGTTGTGTGTATTATATAAGATTGCATCATCTATGTTGAATCGAAAGCAAATTTTTAGTGTGAACCGTTAAATTTGTGGTGAATTGCAAACAGGTTTTAGTGCATCAATTTATAGGCTGTGGCAACATGAACCTATACAGAAAAAATTTCAAAAAGTAGAAGAAATATGTCTATAAATTTCTTTAAGATTCGAAGAAAAGTGACTAAAAAATATTGCATTGAAAATAAAAAAATAGCTTTTCTTTCTTTTTATTAATTTCATTTATTAAATAAATCAAGATTATCTTTATCGGAAACAAAAATACTCCTTTCACTTCTTAAATTGAATTTTGAAAAAAATACTAAATAGACAACTTGAAGCAGGTAATCTTACCATGTCTTATCCCAACTTGTAACGTAATATCTAAATGATTTAGAGTCTAGAAAAAAAACATAATAGAATCGCTATCTAGAAAAAATAAAATGTTATCGCTATTTAGAAGAGTAATATAATGTAATCACTATGGGAATGCTTTGACAGGTGACATAAATGACTGTACATGATTATTTCATATCCCCCATCTAAATAATTAACATGTCCCCACCCAGAATATGAATAACAAATAACACAAACTGGAATATTCCACTTTATTATGAAATGATAATTCCAGTGTGACAGATCATAATAATAATAATCACTTGGCAGTATCATTTCATAATAAAGTGGGATATTCCAGTTTGTGTTATTTGTTATTTGTCTTCTGTGTGACAGAGTCTTAAATCTATGAGATATGATACCCCATCATCCCCCATCTAAATTTGTTTGATGGGGGATATGAGTAATAATCAATGTACAGTCACTTATGTATGTCACATGTCAAAGCACCTTTATAGCGATTACATTATATGTTATTTTTTCTAGACTCTGAATCATTTAGATATTATGTTAGAAGTTGGGATAAGTCATGGTAAGGTTATCATATACCTCTCCTTTAAGTATATTCATTACCATTGAGATTGCATCTGCATCAACACAGATGTAATTCTGTTTTACTTGCAAGAGGTGCAGATTAGCTGCACCTATTGAGAGAGTTTAGACGTTCCTTGTAATACCCGAGTCTAACACACTTTCTCTTATAACACTGCACTTAAGACTTTAAAACCTTATACTTTGGTAAGCTCATGGGTATTGAATTATGGGTGTCAAAGCCCCCATTGTATCTATCAAAACAAGTGGTTATGTGAGTATGTAGATGTCAACTGTCAGTAGTACTTGGATTTAGAGAACCTTAACTTTGTACCAGAACTCATTCCTAAGTATCAAGGAGGACTGAAGATATGTATTTCGGCTCCAAAATATTGGAGGTGTTGCTTTAGCGGAAATCTCCTGGGCTTCTGTTAACGTTTGGGTGCACCCTGTACCATTTGTTCGAGATATCTTCACTCATGAATTGCTCGAAAAATATAATTATGGAAAAACATAAAAAATACCAAAAGTGTTTTAAAGAGGCCTTGTTTGATTGTGTCTAACAGGTTTGATACTAGTATTAAAAGTGAGAAAAATTTAGGAGAAATGGAGATATGTACTGGACTTCTTCAGCTACTATCACCTAAATTTTTATGTCTTTAGGGGTCATCAGTATGTGCAAGTAGAAGGGAAGAAATTGTGGTTATCCATCTTTGCATTGGTCACTCCTTTTTAACGTATAGATTTCTGATGTGGGTGCCCACCTTTATGCGAGTTTTGTAGAGAAGCCATCACAGTAAGCCATATTGCTCGACTGTAATGGTTTTCAAAATATGCTGCGTATATGTGGTTTGGAAAATAGTTTGCAGACGATGTTGGGAGATATTGTCACGGACATTGAGCAAACACTAAAATTTCTCCATTATCTGGATTTTTTCAATAAAATTTAATTAATGTAATATTGTTGTAGGGCCTCTTTATAGCTGTACAACAATCTGTATTTTATTTATTTATTTTTTAAAAAGTTTTTTCCCCTTGTTAATTAGTTTTAACTATCTTATTTTTGTCAATTTAATTGTGTTAATATTGTAGAGCCAATATACAGTCTTAAAATAGTGTATGTTTTTTTGTTTTTAATTTATGTATTTATTGTTAATTAGTTTTAGG
This sequence comes from Callitettix versicolor, assembly GCA_022606455.1. NCBI lineage: Eukaryota > Metazoa > Arthropoda > Insecta > Hemiptera > Cercopidae > Callitettix > Callitettix versicolor. The sequence goes on along the minus strand of CM040188.1, from coordinate 63,654,362 downwards.
TCAGTGTTTATAATTGTTATTATATTTTGTTTGTTTTATTTATTATTTATTCCAGTTCCTAAAATTTTTTGTCTTAAATTTCAGTATTTTGCCATAGCATTGATAACCAGAATGGTTTTTCGCTGATAAAAAAAGTTTCAGGATATTCTGTGCTTTGTCCAAAGACTTGAACTACAAGGTATTAAAGTATCATTTTGTTGGATACCTGGTTACTGTGAGATAGTTGGGAACACTAGAGTGGATATTGCGGTAAAGGTAACAGCTTTGCTGTATGTGATTTTGTCAGCTTTTCTAAGCAAAACATAACACATAATTCTCTTGAATTAGGAAAATGAGTGGACAGAAGTGAACAAAAGGAAACTGAGGAAATTGTTTAAATTAACAAAATGAAAAATACGTGCAAGTCATAGGGAAGGAGTAATGGTTTCCTGTCTTTGCATTGTTCATTCATTGTTTATGCATGGATTCTTGATGCGAGTGCTGCAGGGAAACCATCACAGTAAGACATATATTGCTCGATTGTGATTGTTACCAGAATATGTGAGTTGTGTGGTTTTAGCAATTGTTTGCAGACAGTGTTGGGAGGTAGTGCCTTGACTGTTGACCGGATCCTAGACTTCCTTCATTATCTGCATTTTTTAAATAAAATTTAGTGATATATATTTCTTATTGTTATAGGGCTTCTTTCCAGTCCTGCCGTACGTGGTTATTTATTACTTTTAAGATTTGTTATTCTTGTTAATTAGTTTTAAGTATGTTTATATTTTTTCAGTTTAATTTTGTTAGTATTGTAAGGCCAATTTATAGCCTTGCATTAATTTTTTATATATTTTGTTACAATTTTAAAATATATAATAATGTTAACTAGTTTTAGATAAATATATAGTGCTATATTCATAGCACTATATAAATGTACTATATTTATTTTTGTTTGTTTTGTTATTTTTATTATTCTTAAGGTATACAGGGTGTTTGAAAAAGAACTCCCTAGTTTTAATGTCCATTCTAGAATCTGTACAAAGTGACATGCACTATTCTAGTTTATGATCTTAAATTCATCAACTGTCCAAGTTTTACACATGTCCAAGTAAATGTGAGAATTCAGTTTAAACACTTAAAAGGACTATTTATAAGTGTTGGCCTTTCCCCTTGGCTACTATGAAGCTCAAGTCCCCCATCCTTGCTCTATTTGCTTACTATTGGAATCATATGTTGAGATATATTTTATGAAGCAATAAATGTATTGAAAAGGATATTTATTTATTGGCTTTATACGTACATATCTCTCCATAATGAGGTACATATATCCCGAAGAGAGAGAAAGTGTCTCTCTTTGCTCAGGAGCCATAGCTTAAAACCTAATAACCAAACAACAAAACTTAATAAACAAGAAAACAAAAAACTTGTGTACATTTACACTAAAGTAAACGCCCAATATATTTGAAAACAATTGAATCGCATTACAATAATTACAATAATCTCAAGGAAAATAATAGATATAGAAATATGTGAACAGTAATTTTCATTTTATAACTGTATAGAGAAGATAGGTGTAGCTAATCAAATTTTTAAATTTGTTGGGTATTTGCACTTGGCTTTAAATTATCTAGGTTCAAGTGTACAGTAAAAAAAGTTTCACTTTAACTATTATTTTTAAAGAAATATTATTTTTTTAACATGTGAGCATAATTTTACAGAGAAAATGGCCTGAAGAGGGCTGGGATGATGCAACTATCGAACTCTTTCTTGCTGACTTGGCTCAGATGGATAGCAACAATTTCCCTGCAAACTGTGGAATAGGTGAAAGAGAAGCTCGATTTGCTTCAGGTATGTGAACAGATATTCAGATATTGAAAATTATTAAATCATATATTTAAAAAAAACATTTTCAGTAAAGAATTTCTTCGATATTGTTAATAAACTAGCAGGCCTGCCAACAGAACAGCATGTATCTGTAAAGACTTGATTTACGAGGGTAGGCTGAAACGTAATGCACATGTTTGTAGAACCTGAACAAAAATCTTAAATGCATGCACAGTCTTAAGGCCTTGTATTCATCCAGTGTATTTTGAGCAATGGAAGTATAGAAACGTGTTCTAGTGCCATGTCAGCACGAGTTAAACTGCATGCTGTTATCGAATTTTTAACTGTTAACTTTTTACTTTTTAAAAAGTTACTTTTCTAAGATTCATTGTCATTTAAAGGCTGTTTATGGTGATGATGCTGTTGATAGGTCTGCTCTTAATCGATACGTAATAAAATTTCATAATTGCTAGACTAGAAAAGCAATAATTGTTGATGAAACATGCAGCAGATGTCCGATCACTGCCACAGATGATAATCATCGCAAACTTATCAACGATTTGTTTTAAAATGACCAGTGAATCACTCAAAAGCATATCGCAAACCATATTGGAATATCTAAGGAACGTGTGGGCTTCATTATTGATCAGTTGGGATCAGTGTGCATGATGGGTACCTTGCTGTCTCACAGATGAGATCAAACAGCATCGATTGGAATATTGCAAGCAACTTTTGCAGCGCTACCGTGATGAAGGAGGCATTTTTTTTCTGAATATTGTGACTGGGGATAAGTCATTACGACCTGGAATACACAGGTCGTTCTGTTAAAATACTGAGCGCTGAATATCGACATTCATTTTCTCCTTGGGTGAAAAAATTTAAAACACAACCTTTAATAAAAAAACTTTTTTTAACAGTATTTTGGAATGCTTTCCAAGTTTATATGACCGATTATCTGGAATGACGTGCAACAATAATTTTTCTCAGTAGATAGAGACTCTAAAACACCTCCGATATCGAGTTTGTTGTGTTAGAAGCAGCTTGGTGCCAATAATTTTACAACAATACATCGCTCATCTACACATCTCGCGTGCAACTGAAGAAAGTTACAACCGATTCCACACCCTTCTTACTCCTCTAATGTTATTTATGCCTTGGAATTTTATATTTTTCCTCTACTCAAAAGAGATCTCTAGAGTAATTACTTACTACACGTTGAGTAGTAAGTAATGACATTGAGCTGAAAGCAGCAATCAAATCTGGATTTGAGAAAGGTTGCAAGAATTTTTCATTGATTGCATGAAAAAACTTATCACACTTTGGGAGAAATGTGTTAGTCTTAATGGTGACTATGTGATAAATATATAATTATGAACCTTGAGAACTGTACTTTAATGTACTTTTTGCCCTATCTTGATATTCCTTTTTGTTTGTGTTCTTGATATTCCTTTTTGTTTGTGTTCTTCAAGCATGTGTGCATTATTTTTCAGCGTGCCCTCGTACAATTACTTTTTAAATAGTATTAAGTTTTTATACTTTTCATTAAAAAAATATTTTAAAACTTTATTGCTAATAAAAATATTTTGAAAAATTTCGTCAATTAATTTAGTATCTTGTAATTATCTCTTTAGTAGCACCATTGAATCATCAATCTTCATTTATTTAAACATTTTGTATTCTTATTACAGTCCATTCCATATTAGTATTCCATATTAGTGGTTCATGTGTCCATATTGTTGGTCCATATTAGTGTGTCAACAGGTTCATGACTATTGGCAATTTAAATTTAACCATACCCAATAATCTTTGAAATTGTATTTTAGGTTCAGAGTAAATTCTTTTGTTGGTATGTTTTAATTATATTTTTTAATGACTGATGACTAAAGATATATAAAATGTGACTATTGTCACCGTCAAAAACCAATGGTTCAGAATACCGAGAATTCAGTTCCTTCATAACTTTGGTAGATAGGCTTGAAAAGTGGTAGGTAGACTAAGACAAAACATGCCAGCCGCACGACCCTTATCTGTGTCCACTCTCAGCTAATATGGAAAGAACTATAATAAGGATTTACTGAAATCTGACGGCCGTCTAATCCTGTACTTATAGGGTTAATAAGAGTCTACTGTAATAATTTTTCAGCTTTAGTAGCAAGGAGACATTATAGAATGGGCCATGGAATTGGGAGATCGGGAGACATTGGCGAAGTCCAACCCAAGGCTGCTGGATCTAGTCTTCTTATTAAATTGGCTAACGCTCTTCTTTTGGATACCATACGTTTTATGGGTAATTATAAAATAAATTAAATTTTTACGTAAATGACTAAACAAATAAATTTTGAATGATATGTATTAAGTCTGTATCTTCGTGAATGCATTAAAATATTTAAAGAATAAGATTGATTATATTAATTAAAGTTTGTTTAATGCTGTTTAGGAGTGAACAATTCAGCTGGTTGCTTTATGGTACCCATGGCTACAGGAATGTCTTTGGTTTTATGTATGTTGACGATGAAGCAAGACCGACCAGGTGCTAAATTTGTACTCTGGTCTCGAATTGATCAAAAATCATGTTTCAAATGTATCATCACAGCAGGTATGACAAATGTGTTATAACATAAATACAGGTTATAGGGTGTACGATGTGTGTTCAGAAAGAATTTTAATTTTTTGAACAAAGTATTTATTCTTCTACATTAATGTTATTGCCTTCAAAATAGTCCCCATTGGAGATTATGCACTTGTGCCAGTGCTTCTTCCAAGCCTCGAAACACTTTTCAAACTCGATCTTTGAGATAGCCTTTAGTTCTTTCAACGATGCGCTTGTAATGTCATCTACGGCTGTAAAACGACGGCCCTTTAAGGTTCTCTTTATTTTTGGAAATAGGAAAAAGTAACACGGAGCCATGTCAGGCGAATATGTAGGCTGGGGCATCGTTACAGTACTGTTTTTGGCCAAAAATTTACGAACAAGCGATGAAGTGTGAGCTGGTGCATTATCGTGGTGCAAAAGCCATGAATTGTTTTTCCACAGATCCAGGCGTCTTTTTCAGATTGCTTCACGCAAATTGCGTTGAACTTGTAGGCAGTAATCCTTATTTACCATTTCACCTGGTGGCAGGTGAAAGTTGTATGATGCACTATGCCATTAATATCGAAGAACACAGTGAGCATAACCTTCACATTCGACCGCACTTGTCAAGCCTTTTACAGCCTTGACGAGCCAGAATGCTTCCACTGGGATGATTAAGCCTTAGTTTCGACGTCATATCTGTAAACCCATGTTTCATCACCTGTTATAATACGTTTCAGTAATTCTACATCGACGTTGACTTCATTTAGTGACTCCTGAGCAACTTCCATTCGCCGCTGTTTTTGTTCAAAATTCAACAATTTTGGAACGAGTTTTGCTGCCTTGCGTTTCATACACAAAACGCTGGAAACAATGTCATGACGTGATCCAGTCGATATGCCAATATCATCAGCGACCTCTCTAATTGTCATTCGGTGATTGTTCATAACCATTTCTTTCACTTTTTTAACGTTTTCATCGGTTGTTGATGTGCTGGGGCGTCCAGGGCATTCGTCATCTTCAACGTCTTCACGACCTTCTTGGAAACGCTTATACCACTCGTAAACTCTTGCTTTACTCATAGCAGACTCACCATAGACCTTTGGTAATATTTCACACATTTTGTTACACTTTATTCCATTTTTTACGCAAATTTGATGCAAATTCTTTGATCCATTTCTTTTTAACAAACGAAAGTCGCCGAGCTCATAAAAACACGTCTAACCTTAGTGGCTGTCACAGACAAAGTCAACCATGAAAACAGCTGAAAGTTGTATCATACTTCAAGGGCATGTATACCAACATAATAAAAAAAATATTTGACAATCGGACTCTCCAAGCAAGTGAAATTTAAACATTCTCGTTACTTTCTGAACACACCTTGTATATTAAAACAAAAAATGGGATTAAAGTGGTTTATGGCAGAAAAAACTTAGAATGTCTAAACCTGACAATTGTAAGAAATGTAGATTTGTATATTACTTTTGCAGTGGAATGTTTAAAACTATTTAAAAAACTAATTTGAAATTAAACTATTGTAATCTTACTGAAGATATAATTATACCTGCAGGATAATTTTTCCTATCTTATACCATACAACTGATGTAAACAAAATTCGCTATTCCATCAGTTTTGAGACAACCAAGAAAAGTTTTCACCATGTTTTTCATAAAAATGCGTACTTTTAGGAAAAACTTAACAATTCGTGATGTTGGTCATTGATATTCTACACTATTAATTGTTTCTACACATTAGTTTCCAATTTCATTTGTTTCTAGGTTTACAGCCAATTGTTATAGAAACAGTTGTGTCGGGAGAAGAACTAAGAACAGATGTAAATGCACTGGAAACACAAATGGCTACTTTAGGTTCAGATAATATTGTTTGTGTATTGTCAACTACATCGTGCTTTGCCCCTCGGGCAGCAGATTCGTTGGAACAAGTTTCTACGCTATGTAGCCGTTACAATATTCCCCACCTTATTAACAATGCGTACGGCTTGCAAAGCACCCGACTAATGCATCTTATTCAAGAAGCTGCCAGGTAAACTAGTTTTTATTAGTTGTTTGTTCGACAAACATTTTAAGAGCAATGACTTTCTTGTTTTTTTTTAATGCTTTTTTGCATGTTTGTATTTATGTATTCGATGAATAAATGAACACGATTTATTAAAAAACAGTTAATACGATTAAAATAGGCTTTCATTTATTTCCAGCTTCAAATATTTTATCCCCCAATATTTTACCAGTGTAATCTATAATAATATTTGATAAGCTGATATCTTCTCAGTCCCATAATATGTTTTGAATGACCATAATATGTTTTAAAGCTAAGCCTTATAGATTATATTCTAGAGGAAGGGATTTGTTCAACCCCAGGCACTGCGATCAACTGACCTATTGTGCAACTTACCTCTTAAAATACCTATTTCAGCGGATTGGTGCCCCTAATAAGTTCCAACAATCCACTGATTAGCTCACACTGCTGAGGGTCTTGGAAACCTAAAACCCCTAGCCTCCTACTAGCAAGAACCTCACAATCATAAATTGTGACCTGCAGTTTCCGCCTCCTTCCTGCACAATCTACACACGGTTTCTCTGTGGTACACACCTATCCTGTTCATGTGCACCCTCAGACCACAGTGTCCTGTTAAGAGCCCCATGATCCTCCTGAGGATATCTACTGCCCCTTTGATTCCTCCAGAATGAACGTTTGAATTCCTTTGATTCCTTAAGAGACGTTTACTATGGGAATGCCCATGAAGGTTGTCCCATTTTATCTAGTGTTGACATGTAATCCACCCATTAATAGTGGATCTGGCCAACGATAGAGAAATCCCTAAAGCCGGCTCAGGTCTGATAAATTCAGATGCAGGTCCAAGTTCAGCCAGTCGGTCTGCCTCTTCATTACCCTCAACTCCCCTATGCCTCGGAACCCAGTGAAGAGTTACCCGGTTATCCTGGGACAGAATGTCAAGGTTCTTCCTACACTCCCAGACCAGCTTTGACTGTATTTTAGGACCCGCAAGTGCTTTTATTGCCGCCTGACTATCGGTATGAATATGAATACGTGCCCTTTTGAAGCCCTGATCCAAGTTCTCCCGAACACAGTCATTAATGGCCATCACTTCAGCCTGAAATACTGTTGTATGCTGTCCCAGGGTAATTACTTTCTTTAACCCTGGTCTCGGACCATACACCCCAGCACCAGTGCCTGACTTTGTCTTGGAGCCATCTGTATACCATACTATGTCTCCAGATTTTTCCAACACACGATCTCTCCCCTCAAAGGCCAAGTTGACATCAAAGGGTCTAGATACTATGTGCCGTTTAACCATCTGATCAGTCCCCATCATCAAGATTGGGTCAAAGATTGATGACATTTGTATTTATGTATATATATATATATATATATATATATATATATATATATATATATATATATATATATATATATATATATATATATATATATATATATATATATATATAATACAAGTCTAAATATTCATTTAGTATATAATACAAGTCTAATATTCTAGCATGCCTGTAGATAGAGGGCAGCCAGCCACCATCACCCTGCAGTCTGTAAGCTGTTTTACGTGCCTACCCCATGACAAGAAGGTCAACAGGGGGAAGCTAAGCCTTATTAATATGTAAACCTTATAGATATATCTTTTTGTTATTGATTATTTGTACACAGTTATATTATTAAAAAAAATGTTTTAAACATTTTACAGAAAAGGACGCGTGGATGCATTTGTACAAAGCACGGATAAGAATTTTCTAGTTCCTGTAGGAGGCGCTGTCATCTCAGGTTTTGAGAAAGGTCTTCTTGAACGAATAGCAAAAAACTATCCAGGTAAAATTAAACATTTATTACTCATATATATATATATATATATTTTATTGCGTATGTCCCTAAGTAAACATTAAAACTAAGTCTTACATGACATGGGATGTTCCTTTTTTTAAAACTAAAAATGTTTAAGCAATTCATCTTCTAACTTGACGTGACTCATCATCTGACATTTGTTGTAAATCGCTTGCTTTATTTTATAAACTGGTGCTTTTATTTAAAGATGAGATAATTTTGTGCGAAAGGTCTAATTTGAGGTTCACTGAGCTGCCTTTTGGTAAAATTACGTACTTTTCCTATACTAATCCCGGTAGAATCTCATTATCTAAAACAGTGTTTTATTGAAATAGCTATACACTAGGGAGTAATTGTAACATATGCCAGTCTCAATTCATTCTTCTTCTTCTTCCAATGGCTCCTTTTGGTTCACACCATTTTGGATCTTGCCTCCCAATACAATCCAGGAAAGTCCTTTCGTCCCTGCTTCTCTCTATCCAGGCCCTCGCAGATCAGTAAGTGATCCTTGTCCATAACATACACATCTTTTGAACAAATTTTGCACTTGTCAGAGGTTATTAGTCTCATCCTATGGAGATGCTTGGCAAGACAATCGTGTCCAGTTTCCAGGCGGAAATTTACTACTGCTATTTTGCATGGAAGCATCTTATTGTCCTTAAAAAGATTAAATGGATCATAAGCTTTGTCTTGTAGGTTTTTTGTCTTTTCTCAATTCATTCTACATTCCTTTGAATTGTATAACTATTTTTTACATCAAGGTCGTTGACAGCAGACAGGAAGCAGGATAAATAGACTGTGGATATTGATATTAGTTGTTCGTATCTCTAAAACTGATTAAATTGTAACTTGTTCCATAGTGTATGTGAATGAAGTAGTTGTGTTAAGAAATGCTATTATTGAAAAGAAATTTGCAATAATGATTTTTTCAAAATCTCATTTTGTGGTTCTAAAATGTTTAAGGTGCTATGTAAGTCATTATAGCCATTCCTGTGTATGTAATGTAAATGTTTTAAAAATTAATTTTTGTGCAATAAAACTGGTTTGTCGATTAGATTTCCCTACTATTTTTATCCTCACAACTTGTTTTGGTCAAATAAGTGAGACATTCATTTATTTGGGTGTCCAGATTGACAAATATTGTTGTAGTCTACAGGAGAAATAGAAGTCCGGGCATTTACCCGGTTGGCCGTGGGCTGGCGAGGCACTTTACCATTTCGAAATTGTGAAATAAATTTTTGTTTATAGTCGGCCAGATTCTTCCTACTTCCTTCCAAGCAAGTTTTGGTTGTAGCCTTGTGTAGTTGTTCTATAGTGGGTGGTACTTCGTGATGTTCTGCCGAATGATTTTCAACTTGTATTTATACTCAAAATTATGGTGGGCACCATAATTTCTAAGAATTCTATTCTTAAAACTAAATAAAGAATGCACCAATCTGAATGAAGCTTTTGTATATGGGAGACGAGAGGGGATGCACTGGCAGTAATGCCTGGGCAGAAATGTATTAATCTAGCGTAGTATATGCCCAAGATACACGTGCACTGCAAACCAATCGGAAGTGACTATTGGTTGACGGGAGCAAATTAGGTTTTGCAGACCTAAGCTAGTTCCAAGCCGGGAGAGAAGTTGGGGAATTTTGAGTGTGTTAATAAGTGGAACTAACTTGTGTAACTCAGTTCCTATGTTATTTAGGTGATTACAATATCTTTGCAACCTATGTATATAAGTCTTGAATTTTTCATGCAGTTTCCTCTTTATTCACTGGTTGTTTTTTAAGAATGCCTCTGATTAAATTCAGCTGCAAAATGTCTGAGAGTATCCTTCTCTTCTGCAAAAATGAATATATCATATTTTTTTTTTTTTTATCGAATAGCCAATTTAGAGGGCACGCTTAATCAACTTCTTAGCCCATGCTTCCTTCATTTTCCTTGAGTGGTTTTCTCTGTCCTCTTGCGTCCACTCTCTTCCTCTCCTGCACATGGGTCTTACTCTCCCGCAACTCAAGTTGCCGTATTGTATTTCTGAATATTGCTCTGTCTCCTATAATTTCTGAGTCTATTGCGTTGTTTGCCAGGTCCTTGTCTATCTCTGTGAACCAGGTTATCTTGTTCCTGTGCTTGTTTAATATTGTTAAGATCTGTTTAGTTAGTCGGGTGTTCTCCATTCTGTATATATATCCGTAGAATTGAAGTCTTCTTTTCCTGAATATGTCTGTTATTTTTTCTATTTTGGAATAAAGCTCTCCATTTGACCTCTGTTTATATTCTAACCCTGTGTTACTCTTTGGACCCAATATTTTCCGTAAAATCCTTCTCTCCATCTTTCCTATTTTCTCTACGTCCTGAGCTGTATGCAGTTTAAGTGTTTCCACCACGTAGAGGACTACTGGCCTAACTACCGTTTGGTAGTGCCTTAGTTTAGTGTTCCAGGATAGGGATTTTTTGTTGTATATGTTTTTCGTGAAAAAGTATGCTTTTTCCAGATTGAGTAATCTGTTTTCTAGTGCTATTTTATCGCTATTGTTTTGTGTTATCCACTCTCCCAGGTATTTAAAACTGTCGGTTTTGGCTATTGTATTTGTGTTTATCTTAAGATGGCTAGGGGCGCTCTTGATGTTTGTCATGTATTGGATCTTCTCAAACGCAATCCGTAGTCCAACTTTAGCTACTTGTCTCTGGAGTTCCATTATTTGTTCTTGTGCATGTTCTATCGTGTCTGTGATTAGCACCATATATATATATATATATATATATATATATATATATATATATATATATATATTGAATATAATGAATATATCATATATATATATATATATATATATATATATATATATATATATATATATATATATATATAATATAACGGTATTATGGTGTGGGACTTTAGGACTACCCTGGGTATTGTATTAAATTCATATACTATAATAACCAGTTGCTTTGTATATAGAACGAAAACTGCTGGTTTCTGTTAGAAACTGGGTTTTGTATTCAACAAAACAAAAACAATCACTGTACAAGAGGAATATTCAGATATTCCTCTGGATATCAGGACACGCTGGGATAGAGGAACTTAAGATTGCAGATGAGCTGGTAAGGAAAGGGATATAAACCCAACTTATAGGACCAAAACCATTTTGGGAACTTGAACGCAGCTTAAAGCTTAAAGAGGATCTAAGCTCTCAGGAATTGGAGCTTGTCAGGAATTTGACAGGAGCAGAGCAAAGATTTGCATTGGCCTTACTAAAAGTAAGCTAAGACTGCTGACATCTTAGGAATCTTGGCTTAGTAGAAGATCCAACTAGCTGATATTGTGGGGGGGGGTAGAGGACACTCCCTATCACTTGCTGGTGGACCGTGAGGCGATTGCTATAAGAAGAGCTAATACTTTGGGAAGTTACCGATTAGAAATGAGGGATTTATCTA
>CM040188.1:63617938-63642588 GCA_022606455.1 Callitettix versicolor | reverse complement strand
CAAATTGCGTAATACACATCTAGGCAAATTATTAAGATTAAGATTATTTACTAGAGGAAGGGATAGTTCAACCCCAGGCACTGAGATCGACTGACCTATTGTGCAACTTACCTCTTAAAATACCTAGTTCAGCAGATTGGTGCCCCTAATAAGTTCCAACAACCCACTGACTAGCACATTCTGCTGAAGATCCCTAGGGTCTTGGAAACCAAAAACTCCTAGCCTCATACTAGCTAGGAGTTATGATGCCTCACAATCATAAATTATGTAACCTGCAGTTTCCTCGTCCTTCCTGCACAATCTATACACGGTTTCTCCGTGGTATACACCTATCCTGTTCATGTGCACCCTCAGACCACAGTGCCCTGTTATGAGCCCCATGATCCTCCTGAGTTGTGCTCTGGCCAGGACATCTGCTGCCCCTTTGATTCCTCCAGAAGGAACTTTGCTTAAGAGACGTTTACTGTGGGAATGCCAATGAAGGTTGTCCCATCTTACCTGGTGTTTATATGTAATCCATCCATTAATAGCGGACCTGGCCAACGATAGAGAAATCCCTAAAGCTGGCTCAGGTCTGATAAACTCAGATGCAGATCCAAGTCCAGCCAGTCGATCTGCCTCCTCATTACCCTCAACTCCCCTATGTCCTGGAAGCCGCCTCGGTGGCCTAGTTCATAGCGTACAAGGCTTTCACCCCGAGGACCCGGGTTTGATTCCCGGCCAAGGGCTTGGCATTTTCATACGCTATAAATCATCTCGTCTGCATTAGCCCAAGTGTGCACAATAGTCGGATGTTAAAAAAAAAAAAATGCCCTGGAACCCAGTGAAGAGTTACCCAGTTATCCCGGGACAGAACGTCCAGGTTCTTCCAACACTCCAAGACCAGCTTTCACTGTATTATAGGATCTGCAAGTGCTTTTATTGCTGCCTGACTATCGGTATGAATATGAATATGTGCCTTCTTGAAGCCCCGATCCAAGTTCTCCCGAACACAGTAATTAATGGCCATCACTTCAGCCTGAAATACTGACTGTTGTGTGCTGTCCCAGGGTAATTACTTTCTTTAACCCCAGTCCAGACCGTTGTTTGAGAGTTAACTTTTTATTTATTTTACCTGGTAAATACCAGTAATTAAATGGGTACTGTTTTGAAATATCATAGTCTGTGTGATTTACCAATCAGTGGTTTAATATTTCTGTTAAATTTTATCTCTAAAAACTTGAAGTATGTTTTTGTGAACACCTTGTGAAAACTCGATATTATGTTGATGTGAATCAGATTGTAAATGTGTTAAGTTATTTTTGGTATGTCACAGGTTGGGGAGCACATTATTCTAACTATCCGACACCATATCTGACGGCAGCTGCGGCTTTGGGAATGCGCAAGTCGGATGTAGATCTATTTACACATCGTTTAGACAAAGCGTTAAGCAAGTTAAAGGGTAGATCCGCACCGCCAACTCCTACCTCTGTTGAAGAACTCACTGTGAGTGGAAGAAGATCGGCAGGTCGAGGAACAGTCAATGGTGAAACAGGTGACAATGCTAACAGTAGTGCGGGTACGTCTCTGGCTAGTAGTAAAGATAGTCTGCGCAAATGATGATAAATGTTAAATCTAGTCGTAGTCCTCAGAATGTTTTGCATCGCTGTTTATGTAAAGGCTTTTCGATGACCTAAAACAAAAACAAAATGCAATAACAGATTGACTGAACTGTACACTTTCAGATTTTATTAGAATCAGTGTGAAGTGTTTTAAGTGAATTGTGTGTATAACGATAATGAATACTAAAATAATTATTATCCAGTTGTAGTAATCATTTTTGGTAGATAAAATATTGGAATTAATTAATTTGACCTACAGTGTTAAGGCTAATAAACTTCTTGAAATGCTGTTATTTTTTGTTGAAAAATATTTAAAGAAAAATATAATAGTGTTTGCATAATGAAAGCCAATACTTATTTAAGTAAAGATAATAGTTAGTATCTTTACATAACTAAGTAAAGGTTATTGTTTTATTGGGTGTTGGTAAAACATGTGATTTATTAAAAAAAAATATAGCTTTCAAATTATTTGTACCAAACTGGATATTTTTGAGAATAATTGTTTCTTCATGTCAGTTGCTTTATAAAGATTACTTCTGTTCATTACCAAGCTAAAACAGTTTTTTTTTAATTTTGCATAAATAGTATACATATTTTTTCCAATAAATTTAAACAATAAATACATGCAATTCAAACAAAACACTAATACTTAATTCTTAAAAACAGCTAATTTTATGAAAGTTATATAAATAAAAATATCCAGTATTGCTTAGGATGTCTAATCTTAAAGCTTTTAGGATATAAAGTAATGACAAATAGCTTGTGTCATGTAGATGTCAGCGTAAAATAAAACCATTTCACATTGTTCAGTATATATTTTACTCGAGATGAATTAAATTTTATACTTTTACATTTTGAAAACATTTTCATATGCACAAAACAATTATCACCGTAGCATGATTAGCTGATCTATATAACACGATGCTAAACATTCTGGATATTATATTGCCAGTGTTCTACAAGTATAATTTGTTTACTTGTGCTGGGTCAGTAGTCAACGGTTGTCTGCGTTAGAGAGTGAGTGAAAGTCAAGCAATGCAATACATGGGAAGTTAGGATCGGGGAAGAAAATGAGATTCTACGCGACGAAAGCATAAAAAATCATTGACAAAAATATTGTCACATTATACAAAGATCTTATTAAATGTTTATAGATAATTACGTTACCTAGTAATCCTAAAATGCGATGAGATACACAAACATAATATGAGCAGATATTTTAGCACCACAATACAAGTGCAAAAGTGAGGTTAAATACCAGTATCAAGTAGGTTAAATATCATGAGCAAAAAATAAAACCCTTAGATGGTAAAAAAAAATTGGAAATCAAAAACCAAAAATGAAATTTTTCGGTTGTGATCCAATAACTTTCCATGTATTTTAAGGAATATTAGAAACATTGTTTCCATCTTTAACTATTTTAACCGTAGTTAATTTTTAAACAAGGCGTCACCAATGACAACTGAGAGTTTTATCTTTTTGTTACTAGGCTACAATTATTTGTTTGTACAATTGTGTAACATAATTTTTATAAGCATACTATAATAAACAGCAACTATTGTTACTATGAAACGTACAATGTAGTTACTACAAACAAGAATGAGAATTGCTATTAGCATATTTTGGTTAATATTGTTAATAATCGTTAAATAGGTATTAATTGTTATTGTTTAGTAAAATATTAGAACATTTTCTACTTTTTAAAATGGTCGCTTTTGGCCTATTGAATTAGATCTTCGCATGTCATTACCAGTATCAGCGTAGAGTTTAGGTTTCATATTAGACCTATATGACTTGACCAATCAGAAGTCAGTTTGCTGATGCATGCACTGATTGAAACATTTTTATGCACCAAAGCCACATTATAACGACAGGTATAAAAAACTTCTTTGTTCAACTTATTAAAATCATATATTGGTTTCATTATATTTCATATTTTTGTGCTGACAGTTGCATCAAATTTTTCAGGGAATTAACATTCCTGAAAGAATTTCTATTAAATCCAAGATAATTAAATCCTATTCTAATTCGCTTGGTTATATTCATCTAAGCAATATTTATTTCGCCTAATTCATAAGTTTAATGTTGTTAGCTTTAAATCATTGCTTTCTTCTTATTTTTTTATTAACGTCTTATGTGATTGTTAATTTTATGCTGTAAATCCTTTAGTATTGGTATTATAGTATAGTAGTTTTGGTTTACTGTAAAGGTTTGACTTGTTGTATAATTGCTTTGACCTGGTCCTTTTGATTCAAAATCTATAAAATCTAAGGAATTTCATTGCGGAATTTGCCTCATTGGAAGGGTATACTGTAAGAAATCCTGAGTTTTTTTTAACAATGAAGGTGTGATTAGGCCTAAAGAACTTGGAATTAATTTATTTTACATTCTTCCAGTTGCTGACATAATCCTAGGCTAGACAAAATAGATGAGCATTTACGTATGATATATATTTGGCTACCTACGTGCCTACAACTGGAATCCAAAGTACAGTAGTCACTATGAGTTTAGTCTCCCATTGGAGCAGTTAGGATTCAGATGCATATCATTAAACTGACATGCATCATTTGACAGCTGGAGAAATGTTTCATCAATAATTTCATCCTCAGTACAAGTAAATTTGTAACATGTAATATGTTTTTCAGTTTTCCGTTCTGTTGTGTGCTTTTTTATTTCTTCACTGATCGTATCTATTTTCAAATCCTTATGCAGGTTGTCATTTCTTATATACCACAGTGCATCAACAATACATTGAAGCACTTTATTTGGAAAGGTTTGTATCTTATTTATGTTTGCCTTCTTTGTACAGCCCCAGAGCTGTATTCCGTAAGTCCACACCGGCTTTAAGACTTGCTTATATATTAGCAGTTTATTATGGACTGTTAATTGGGATTTCCTTCCCAGAAGCCAATACATATTTCTGAATATTGGTTCAAAGTATATGTATAACAATATAATACAGTTAATTATTAAGAAAAACTGTTATTGGTTCAAAGTAACTAAAATTGAAGGCTCTTCGTACATGTTGTACTAGTTTGTGTTTGAAACAACCAATCAAGTATAATTCTAGAATATAGAATCAGCCGGGAAGGTACTGGGTTAGTATTAATCAGCAGTTAACTCTTGTGTCTTGTAGAGTGAAAACAAGAAAAGTTAAAGTAAAACCAGTTTAGATGTGACCATATGTCAGAATTAGCGGTTGTAATAGTTTATCACAGTAGTATTTTGCTATAAGAATCAGATTTAGTGGTATCTCGTAGGGGAGAGAATATTGAAAGAGTTAAGTGGTTAAATATGACCGAGTATTCTATATCCTGCAGCGAAATGAACAACATGAGGTATGGTTGTATTGCAAACTCCAAATATCTCCATTCAAATAAATTCTCTTATGTCAGTGGAGAAGTGAGAAATGTGGTTTCAGTGTTATAATAGCATTGTTTTGATTGGTGCGTGCAGTAGTGAGCTGACTTCTAATTGGTCAAGTTGTATTCAGTGCTGACGAGTAGGTACTAACATAAACTGTATTCTATTGTGAAAATGTAATTCAGTGGGTCGAGAAAAACTATTTTAAAAAGTAGAACAGATTGTTTTTATACTTCACCAAATATTTATAAGAAGTAATTTACCATATTCATGTACACAAACATACTAAGCTTTATATATATATATATATATATATATATATATATATATATATATATATATATATATATATATATATATATATATATATATATATATACATATATGTACAGGTTTATAAACTGTTCCTTAACAATAATTTTTTATAGTTTTTAATTAATTTTTATTTTAAAATTAAGGAAGCTGCCCATTTTAAAATAAAGTACAATTACGCAATACTATTTTCAGTTTCTAATTTTGTACGGTTAATGGTTATGTTTTTTTTTAAAGGAACCATTTTTAAACAATGCAACATTGTCTATGCAGCATATACGAGTAGTTTAGTATATTGAGTATGTGAAAAACCATTTTAAAGTCTATGTATGAAAAAAATATATGTAAGTTTTTGAATATACTTTAGGTTAATTAAGTACCTGGGGTATTGTTATACTTGATGACAGAAATATATTTTAATTTGTTATACGGAAATCCTTTCTTGCAAATTCATGGCCTTTACTTAATGCACTATGAAATAGTTTCATTTATAAATACCAGCTAATTTTGAGATTTTTGTTTGCACTATTAAAAATGTTTGTACTGTATTTCCTGTTAATTTTGCCATTCCGTACTGTTCTGCACATTTAGTAGTTAATACAGCGGAGTTGTTTACGTTTTCCTTTGATTCAAAAAACATTAAATGAGTTGTTGTTTGCAGTGTAAAGTGTTGCATAATGTATTGATCGTTTGTGAAATCATCTGGAAATAGTGTCATTGCAGTTTTTAGTTCTGTTACAATCCTATAGAACTAGACAATGAAACTCACTGCTGTTAAGGATACAATCATGGAGCACGAACAGATGTACAAACAAACAGTAAATTACTCTATAACTATCAGATGATAATACTGTAATTTTTTAAAAACAAATTTCAGTTAAAGTTGTGAAATTAAAAAAAATTGATATAGTGTTGTTAGAAATGTTTTTTTTTTGTTACTGATTCCAGTAAATAATGCCGGAACATGTTTTTCAAAATATAATTTGAAATACAGTAATACAGTAAACCCTCGGTTGTCTGAACTAATTGGGGGGGGACGGGTTCGATTACTGAAAAGTTTGGTTATTCAAGGATATTTACTTGAATACTCTAAATAAAGCATGAGTATTTAAAATATTCAGAAAACGTTTATAAGACATCACTTAAATATAGCAAATGTCCAATATTTACACTTATGAAACTTTCAAACTGTTTTTTAATCGGCAGTGTATTTATGGTAGCTATAAGCTGTAATTTTCAACCACATGCTCCCAATGCCTAGGTCATAAATGCCGCGAGTGTTCGGTCAAATGTTGCATACGATGGGATGATTTATAGCGTGTGAAAATGCCAAGACCTCGCCGGGTCCTCGGGGTGAAAGCCTAGTACGCTATCCACTAGGCACCGAGGCGGTCAAATGAATAGTACGTAAATGTGGGAACTAAATGGTAGACTTGCACTAATCTGATGTTCGTCAATGTTCACGCTCATGAAGTTTTTGCACTCATTTAATCAGTGCTTGCAGCGGTTACAAACCCTATTTTTCAACTGCATGCTCTCGATGACTAGGCCGTAAATGCAAGTGCTTGGCTGATCAGTTCAATACCCTATGTATTCTGGTGCAAGCTGAATTGCAGTGCGAAAGTTCATAAAAAAAAATTAACTTTATTTGTATTTACTTTGTACAGCAACATTTTAATAGCAAAAAGTGTTATTTTAACTGCTACAAGTATTTACCATCTTAAATTTTCTTTTCTAAATGCGTTCTTTAAACTATTATAAAGTAGGCTATGTACTAAAAGTATATATACTAAATATACTATATACTAAAGTAGGCCTATTGTACTAAAAATAAAAATTTCATCCAGGCAACCAAAACAAATCTTAAAAATTTAATAGTAAATTAAGACAATACACGATGTTTTGAAGGTAGGCCTATGGATTAACTCTCCTTCTCAAGTCTATCTATGGTGTCTTAAAATCTAAACAAGCTGAATTGCCGTGTGAAAGTTCATAAAAAAAAAAAATAACTTTATTTGTATTTACTTTGTACAGCAACATTTTAATAGCAAAAAATGTAAACTGCAACAAGTATTTACCATCTTAAATTTTCTTTTCTAAATGCGTTCTTCAAACTATTATAAAGTAGGCTGTATAATAGCCTATTGTACTAAAAATAAAAATTTCATCCAGGCAACCAAAACAAATCTTAAAATTTTAATAGTAAATTAAGACAATACACGATGTTTTGAAGGTAGGCCTATGGATTAACTCTCCTTCTCAATCTATGGTGTCTTAAAATCTAAACATGTAACGAAAACATAAGCCTATCTGTCTAGACCTATCTTATGAAAAAAAATGTTGAACATAGCTGTTGCTTGTATTAACTGTAGCCTATTATTCCTACAAATCTGAAGTCTTTATCTGTCTTAAACTTCATAACAAATGCACAGTTATGGGTTGATAGATTGTGTTTATCAATAGACTATAGTATGTAATAAATAACTTCAGTATCTTTTCAATGAACTTCAACTTTGTTAAGTAAGGTAGCCAAAACAAGTACTTACTGTACCTTACATAGACCAATTTGTTACTGTAATACAGTACAGTTTGTTAAAAAATTACTTTCCCTTTTGTAATATTTTCCGATGTATTAAAAAAATCCGGTGTTTTTGCGAATTAGATTGTGCTTTGATGATGTTTGGATAATTCGATTCGAGGTTCAAATAAACGAGAGTTTACTGTAATAGTTTTCTAAAAATACTTATGAAAATAAAATTGTATATCATGAATAAATTTGTCCTTGGTCAATAATATTTACAAGAAAGGGTTGCTTATGGAGTAAGAAAATTGATTTTTAAATTTGAAATTATGCGTATAAATTCAAATTATATAACTTACAAATTAAAGAAATTTGCTAAAAATAAAAAAAAAGAACTTAGCCTAATCTTTTGTACCTAGAAGGCCAGTTATTCCTCCCAGTCAGATTGGAATATTTTTTGTTTGTTTATTCGTCATATATTATCATTCTTATATATAAGCTTAGTATCATATCGGTCTTTGTTCTTTTCTGGATACTAATTTCTTTCAAGGTCCAACTAATTGTACCTCAACACATATTATCCTTTCATAAGTGAAATGATATGAAAGTTTAACGTAATCAAAAAACAAATTAGTTGTTGGCTTTTATTTTTGATTTTATCTGATCAATGTTAAATACACGGTAACAGTGATTTAATATGTTTTTTAATTGCATATTTAATAACATTAATTGTAAACAAAATAAAGTAACGTTATAAACTTGCAATAGATAAAAGTGTAGTGAGGCAGAAGCAGTTAGGTTTGTCTTAAGCTCTTAAGTGACTAAATGAAATATAGGGCTAAAATAAAAATGTGAAATACCGGAGCATGGACCACCAGTCACTCTGAATTGATTTTAATTTCGTCAGTCTCTTAACCACTTGATCTGGGAGAAACGTAACTGCATGACTTTTATTAGGTTCTTAAAGAAGATTAAACCAGAGTGTAATTGGTTGAAATAAGCTTTAAGTGTCTTTATTCTGTGTTGTAGTTTTAACCAAAACTAATGATCGAAACGTTACGTGTATATAATGTTCCAAGTATTGGCTTCATTACAGACAATTAAACCCTAATTACAAATAATTTCCCAATTTTATCAGTAGTGGGTGAACTTAACCGAACTGTTTTGTTAAATTTTTATTAAAATTGATTCTAAAATGTATTTTTGTAAAATTACTTGAATTATATTATTAAACCAAACTACCTAATAATTTATTAATAAAGATGGGTCCGTAATAATTTTATTTAGCTCAATTTCTTAGATGCATAATTTATTATTGAAATGGTTGTACTTGATATTTTTGTCCCACGTACTTACAAGCGTGGGTTTTGTAATGGTTAGCTAATTTTTAAGGAATTAAATGTTAGATAAGTTATCCATTTTATAGTTTTAAAATTGTAACTTTATTTATGTAGTACAAATGATAGTGAAATAATTAATTACTAAGGTAAAAAATATTACTTTACTGATAATATTTATAGAATTTTGTTGTTGATTAGTTTTTAATACGGTGATTCCAGTTGTTTGAGGTAGGTTGTTCTGTTACGTGCTAATAGCAGATCTACTTTTTTAGGTAAGTTACATGTAGTGGGTAATTTTAGGTGAAAGCATCAACTGCAGTAGTTAGATTAGTCGAACATAAGCAAGAAGGTGACAATCTATCAAAGATTGCCTTCATTCACCGATATTTAATTTGTATCTAGTCATGCAATTATGAAATGTTGGGGGAGTTGTCAAGAGATGTGTATTTGTTTATTTTGTTATTAGTTTTTTCCATGTGTTGTTTGTATATTATCCTGATATGTGATAAATAATTTAATATTTAAGTAGTTTTGGTAATGTTTTATATTTTATGCTCTTCCGTACTTACTTGTTTGACTAACATTTTCCCCACCACTTCTTCAATTAAAAAAAATGTTTTAAATCATTTACTGATTAATGGCTAACGTAATGTCAAAAAAGGAAGTAGCTTCAAATTATACAATATCAGTTTCTGTGAATGTTGGAACTGTTTTTTAAATCGGGCGTTTTAGAAAAAAACGGATATTCTTTTTATGTCAAGATAACACTATAAAGTGTTTAGTTTTTGTCTACTATTTTGTATTTTTTTAAAAATTGTTTTTTCGGCTACAAATAATTGAAATAAATGCATTTTAAACTTTTTATTTGAACTTAATATTTTACAGTTTTTTGAAAAAGTATGGACTTTTTCACAGTGTTCTTCAAAATATCCAGAAGTTAATTCACCTTCATATTTAAAGAAAAAAAACCGTACATACTAAATATTTTATCTCTGTTATTATTGCACGGTCATTACATTTTTTTGTGATTCTCGGACAATGCTAGTTTGAAATGTAGTTAAAAATATATTTCAGAAGTTTGTGTGATTGCTTTTTTTAATATCGTTACTAGTCGACAAGACTGTTTGTGTGTTCTAGTTAATTATACGTAGAGCATCAATTATACAAACTAATAAGAATGGGCTAATTTACAAAGTAATTTATTTACGGTTATAATAAATATTTTTGAATAATTTATATCTGCCTAAAATACAGTGCTGAGTGTATTTGGATCTGGTTAATATTGTAGTGAACAAACAAATCAATAAACTGTGAAAAGAACACTTTTGATTAAAATATTATTTTTGAGAGAAACTTGAAATTTTCTTTTGCTTGTCTACCAACAAGTTTCATGCTCTATTTGCAATGCAGTATTTATAATATTTTGTTAGTAAGTTGCGCAGAAAAATGAGTTAATGCTTTGCACTCACCTAAGGCCATTAAGAATGTTATTGTGACTTACGGCGATCGTGAATGTACCAGTAGTTATTCCTGTCAGCTTACAAGGCGAACAAACAATCCCATAAAGATTGTGTAGCCATTGTAAGTGGCCAAGTAAGGCATTGTGTATTGAAATGATTTTGTTTTCTCTGTGAAGTGTTGAAACCTGAAGGTGAACTAAACAATTTTTTTATGTCAATAAAACATTTTTTTTGTTTAACACCTCATTGTGCGTTACGCTAATGAAGACCCTGTGGATTAACATAATGCACAGAAAAAACCTTGGCATTAATGTAACTAGATTCGAATCTTGGTTTTTGTAGTAACTAGATTTGAACATGTGTACAGGTTTAAGAACTAATAAACTGTCCACTATCATGCTAGAGTCAGTAGTGAGTAACTTTACAAATTGTGGCTGAGCTGCAGCAGGTTAGCAAGTAGCTATTCGATAATATAGTAACTTTCAAGCACAAAGGGTTAAGTTGTTTGATAGATTTAGGTTCTTGAGCTTTGATGATTAACTGAAACAATAGAATGTGGTAGAAGTTAATGGAAACTGAAAACTACATTGCTCTTTGTAGTGGTAGAAACAGCTCGACTCATCATTCATAGCAACAGCGCTCATTTCTTAGTTATGCTTAGATAATTGATGCTCTACCTTAATTCTGTATTCCTATTTGTGTTATACTAATAAAATAATTGTTTGATCTCTATAATTAATCTTCATTAAAGTTGTGACTAGTTATATTTTTAATATTTTTTCAACAAAATACAAGTACTTCCAAAAGATTTGTAACAAAACTTTAAACACGACCTTAAAAAATATCTTACGAAAGTGATAATTTACTTTGTATAAGTTAATTTTTAAGTTATTTATACATTCCTGTATTTATATCTTTTTGAAACCATATCTTTTTAGTTTTTTAGGTAATTGTTGAATTAGTTTTTACCATTACGTTGTTGAAAGAACTGAAAATACTATAATGCATTTTATAAATGCAGTGTTTAATAATTTTAGATGCACGGATTATAGCCAATTTTTCGATTAAGTATACTGTTATTATTCTTAAGTCAGTCTGTATTGTTATAATGTGATTAATTTACTGGTTTGATTTTTTTTATCAAATAATTTTTTAGTGGTTTTTGCTGTAATTATTGTAGGGAAGCGTTACATTTTTGTTAAAAATTCTTATTTAAAAAATCCAAATGTTTATTATTTGTACTTAATGATTTTATGCTGTCCAAATTAAAAATATGTTGTATGTCTATAAAGATTAACTACTTTCGGGAATATGTAATGCCTGAACTATTTATTTAATAGTACTTAATTGTAAATCATTATTACACTTGCAGATAACAATATTAGTGAATTCATTAAACAATGAGCTTTTGGAGACCCAATTTTAGGACCTTGAAAAGAGCTCCAATCAGTTTTATATAAATATGTGTTAGCAATCTAGTTTTTGGTCCGATTTGATTCAACTTGGCACAAAACATGGTAATAAATAGAATGGACAAGTTGGTTACTGGGCAAAACTGGTTTACTGTTTCAGAATGGAATGGCAACCATTCCAATTCTTTAAAAAATTAAACTTTTATTTTACATTTTTATACATATCTGATTTAATCGTTATAATATGTGTTTGTCGCATAAAATATTGTTTTTTTGGAAATTTACTTCCAGCATGTCAGTTGTCTATATAATTATATTGGTTAATGAGCAGTTTTTTTAAAGTTTAGTGACAGATGTTAAGTGAAATTTACTGTTGTAATTTAGGCGTCCTATTGACTAAATTGCTGGAGTATATCAAAGTAATATGGTACTACACATTGTGTTCAAAGTTATTTTTCGTGATATCCAAATTGAAATTGTTTGTCTGACTTAATTCACACATACACACATATAAATAAATTAATATTTTTAATGCCTCTTCAAAACATGATTAGTGATTTCATAGTCAAATTTCAGGATCTTGCAATGGTTGCCCTTCCAATAGGTCATTTGATTTGTGGTTTTTAAAAATTTGTTTACCTGAACTCATACTTTTTGTTATTCAGAAGCATTATGTATTTTAAAATATTTGTTCCTTATTCTTAAATTTTTCTTCTTGCCATTGTGATTATTTGCTTTATAGTAGGCCTAACGTATTCTTTTTGTGAATTTATTTCGAGCGAGTTTAAAAGTTTGTCTTTTTGTACTTTTATATTATTATCACACATTTCTTTCACTTAAGTAACTAGATACATTAATTAAATAATTGCACCTCGAACTAAATATTTCCATTAGTAATTAAGTGGTTAGCGAGTGTGAGAGTGCGTGCGTAGGGGTAAGTTGTGTTTTTGACAATAATCACAAAACCTGTTACTGGAGCAAACAAGGTTAAACACAAAGCAGAACACAACTTGGTCGCTGTGTTTGGTTTGTTCAATTGTTCTTATTTATTGCGATTAAAATATTGTTACAATATTTGAAATGAAGTTAAATACATTGTGTAGTTGGCAAAGGTATAAATAATGTGTTTGGTGTATATAGTGTAACATTACTTTCTCTGTTAGATAGTGCGTATATTGTATGTTCCGTACACTTACACATCACTGAATAAACAATACATTCTTTAACAACTTTTATTGTTTAACCTTTATACAAATACTTTATTGATTAGGTTCTTTATACATTTAAGTTATGACCCAGGTACTTAAAGAATAAATACAAAATGTAGCTTGATAAATGATTGACTGGCTGAGGAACAATTGTTGAAATCTTTGGTTACATTGTTCTCAAATTGAATAGGCAGAGAAGACCATAGCTCAATTGTTCAGATATCGATGGTTATAGTTGTATACCTACCAATTTACTTACTAAATGTTGAGTGTAAGTAGATATTATAAGATAAATGATACACCTTCTGTCGTGTGACATGCTTTTCTATGCTGAAATTTCCTCTTCAATCAACGCATTTTTTTTTTGATGTTGCATCTCCTATTTGAATCTATAAAGGCTGCCTCTGTATCAGCAGATATTGCCAGTGAGCCTTCTTGAAGAAGACACATTCTGATTAAGGACAACTAGCTATTTGCCAGATCAGAATTACTAAGAATAAATATTTTAGGATGTAATTTATAAACAACAATAATATCAGTTAGGTAAAAGATTTACTCGCTCTGTGGATTTTTTCGACACAGAGGCTGTGTGGCCTCCGATAACTTTGTGTACCCCTATTACTTCACCTCAAGCCAACTCCAGTGCTCTTGATGAGCTCCAGAATCTTGTATAAGGTGTCCTGGTTGAACTCCCGATCTGGTTGCTGAAGTCCAAACAGTCTCTTTCTTTTGATGTCCAGGACTTCACACTCTAGGAGTATGTGTGCTTCAGTTTTAACGCCCCGACCACACAGACAACACTCAGGTACGATTTGTAACAAGCCCACCTTATGTAGATGATTCTGGATTGTGGCCGTGTCCGGTGATCATGGTGACGACCTGCCTCAGTGACCGTTAAAATGAACAAGTGTCCTTGTCAGTACATGGTCTGGTCCTGAGAGAAGGCGTTTCTCCAATCTTTGGCTAAAGAATTCCTTCCATTGCTTATGTGTTCTTCTCTAGCCCATTTCCTTACACTCCTCTTGCAGTTGTGCGACTAATCCCGCACACGAGCTCTGGTCCCACTAGTCGATAAGCAGCTCCTTTTTTGGCCATCATGTCTGCTCTTTCGTTACTGTCAGTCTCGCAGTGCCCATATACCCATCCTAGTTGCACCATATTAGGATTTGACAGGACAGAAAAGGAGTGGAGAGAATCCCATACCAACTTGGATGAGATTTCTACAGAGCTGAGAGCCTGTAATGCCGCCTGGCTGTCTGTGAGTATAAGAATATCCTTATCTGTAAGTCCTTCCTCTAATAATCGCTGAACACATGCTGAGATTGTACTGATTTCAGCTTGGAATACCATGTAAAACCTTCTTAGGGTAGCATTAAATGCAGCCACAGTAGTTCCGCAGTATCCTTCATATCCAGAATTTTGATCTTGCAATGACCCATCTGTGTACTAGACAAGCTGACCTGGATATACCGGTCGCTTTGCCTCCTTTCCAATTCTCACGTGAATAGAGATCTGTGAAAGGTCTGGTAAAGACATACTGAGTGAACATGCTATCAGATAGCATGCCCAACAAGTCTTTTAGAACTTTAATGGTGCTCACTCTCCATTCACCAAGGTTACAAAGCCTGTAGGCGACTTGTCTCGCTTGTGGCATTTTCAATATGTCCAGAGGCGGCAGGTTTAATAAGACCAGAGCAGTTGTGGGAGTACACCTAAAGGTACCAGTGACCAACATGCTTGAATGATACAAGCCGCTGCAAGCTAGCCAATTTGCTACCTGCTGTAGCCTGTGTTGCTTTTCGCCACCATACCAGTTCAAGGCTTTTGGGCACACTTGGCTATTTGGATTGAAAGATAGAAAAGAGAAAACTGGGCATCACCTTTTTCAAATCAAGAGTTTGAGCAACTTAGCTGTATACAAGAATATCAGTAGATTAGAGCAAGAGTGATTAGGCCATCTTGTCACAGAAAAATACAGTACTTCCATCCTGCTAGCTCTTCTGTTTGTAGGGCAGTGAGAGTTCAAGTGAATATTCTCTCCTACAATGTAAAGGTGATGGTAAAGTGAAGGAAAATTTGTTGAGGAGGATTTAAATAGGAAGACATCTATGGAAGGTTTGTTGACAACCCTACGACTGAAAAATGGCTACTGTCAGCGCCTCAGTTGGAAACTCGTGGTCATGAAGAAGAAGACGATTTTATGTGGCATGTATTATAGTTACATGTAGACTTAATGATAGGGAATGGATAACGAAGATAGCATTCAATCAGTTTTCAAACACAGAGTTAACCTACTATTGCGAGACTAGGGCGTAGGTTTAGTGGCATAGTGAAATGTGTTAAACCGTACTTTCTTTCATTATGATCTCTTTGCCAATCACCGGGCACACAGAACAAATATTTCACATTACAGTACTTTCAAAATCTAAACATATTTTTACTTAAATGTATTAGAAAGTAGTTAATTTTTCATACCGTGTATTGCAAAATGAATTCGAGAGTTGTACGAGGTGTGTTCAGAAAGTAACGAGAATTTTAAATTTTTGAACAAAATATTTATTTATTCTACATTGATGTTGTCGCCTTCAAAATAGAACCCCATAGGAGATTATGCACTTGTACCAGCGCTTCTTCCAATCCTCCAAACACTTCTCAAACTCAATCTTTGAGATAGCCTTTAGTTCTTTCAGCGATGCGCTTTTAATGTCATCTATGGCTGTAAAACGACGGCCCTTTAAGGTTCTCTTTATTTTTGAAAATAGGAAAAAGTCACACGGAGCCATGTCCGGCGAATATGGAGGCTGGGGCATCGTTACAGTACTGTTTTTGTCTAAAAATTTACGAACAAGTGATGAAGTGTGAGCTGGTGCATTATCGTGGTGCAAAAGCCATGAATTGTTTTTCCACAGATCCGGGCAATTTTTCGGATTGCTTCACGCAAACGGCGTTGAACTTGTAGGTAGAACCTTATTGACCGTTTCACCTGGTGGCAGGAATTCATGATGCACTATGTCATTAATATCGAAGAACACAGTGAGCATAATCTTCACATTCGACCGCACTTGTCGAGCCTTTTTCGGTTTTGGCGAGCCAGAATGCCTCCACTGAAATGATTGAGCCTTAGTTTCGACGTCATATCCATAAACCCATGTTCGTCACCTGTTATGTTTCAGTAATTCGGCATCGTCGTTGACTCATTTAGTGACTCCTGAGCAACTTCCATTCGCCGCTGTCTTTGTTCAAAATTCAACAATTTTGGAACGAATTTTGCTGCCACGCGTTTCATACACAAAAAATTGGAAACCATGACATGATCCAATCGATATGCCAGCATCATCAGTGACCTCTCTAATTGTGATTTGGGGATTGTTCATAACCATTTATTTCACTTTTCCACGTTTTCGTCGGTTGTTGATGAGCTGGGGCGTCCAGGGCGTTCGTAATCTTCAATGTCTTCACGGCCTTCTTGGAAATGCTTATACCACTCGTAAACTCTTGCTTTACTCATAGCAGACTCACCATAGACCTTTGTTAACATTTCACACACTTTGTTACACTTTATTCCATTTTTTACGCAAAAATTTGATACAAATTCTTTGATCCATTTCTTTTAACAAACGAAAATCGCCGAGCTCATAAAAACATGTCTAACCTTAGTGGCTGTCACAGACAAAGTCAACAATGAAAACAGCTGAAAGTTGTATCATACTTCAAGGGCATGTATACCAACATAATAAAAAAAAATGTTTGACAATCGGACTCTCCAAGCCCGCGAAATTTAAAAATTCTCGTTACTTTCGGAACACACCACGTATAGCGGAATGTGAAGCCTTTATTAGATGAAGGGATATAACGAGGGATATAAACAAGTAAGTTATTGTAAATTATGTTTTTTTTGTCTGGTACATAACATTTACTTTTCATAGTTGGTAAAGATTAAACACTTCGATGTAATTGAAGGCAGCTGGATGTAGGACTCCTAGTTGTTATTATTTTAAGAGCCTATATCGTTGTTTATCTTGGTGTTTTCGTTTTTTTTACCAATTACAACTAATATTACAAAAAATATATATCAAATTTTCTATGTTTAAATATAGCAATAAATGCATAATTCAGTTTAGAGACGAAGTACCTTTTAAGTTTTTCAAAATTAATTCGGATTAGGTTTTGAGTTACTGTAAATTATATAGGACTATATTTTTGTAAGAAACCATTAATATGTAATGATGATTAAGAAAGCTCTTTAATTATCTAAAATATTTTTCAATATCTACACTGAAAACAAATATATGTAAAAATAATAATCTAAAAATAGGTATTTTCGTTAACATTCTTAGAGCAAGAATGTTAAAAAGTGCGTCTTTATTTGGAAAAAATGTTCTATTGAGGCGACCATCGTGATGAGACCCATACTCGTTCACAATTTTCGCCTGATTCAAACTCGGTACAAAAATCGATTTCCGGCGATGATAACCTCTGATTTTTCGCCGGTAAAAAAAAATCGATTTCAGTAATTGCTTGCCCAAGTTACTCAGCAAAATCCGTTTAATAATTTCAAAATGGCGGCCATTTCAAGAATTCATAACTACTTTGCCATAATTTTTTATCAGAATTTAATAGTTTTATTCCGCACAATTTTCAAAGGAGGCAGCGGTCAGGGTTCATTTTGGTATTTTCAATGCAATTTTAAGGTTTAAAATACAATTATATTATGCACATTTTAATGCTGGTTATGACGGTGAAAATCAGAATTTCAAAAAGGGCTGTAAAAAATATTTTTTTTTGAAAATTCGCTTCCACCACGTCAGCTGTATGCCGCTATTATTTTCAATTATCCTGTTCTCTTCAGAAGTAAATCCGGGTCACCAAGGAAAGTGATTCCTTACTACGTAGTCGCATTGTTGACTTTGTGTTTTAGCGATAATGGGTCTAATAGGCCTTCGGTAACGGACATTCGGTAGTTGAAATGAATACCAATTGTTTAGGTCACGTGACTAAACGTTCAGTTTAGATTAGGCGTGCGAGTTTATGCATCTGCAGAAGTCATCGATAGCCTCAAGGTGGAAGACATCAAAGCGAGGAATCAACAATAGTATTAAGTGCGCAAGAATTTAGTGAAGTGTCCTGTGCTGCCAAGCTAAGGTATTTGGTGTTTTCGATGTCGTAGTTCGATAGCAAAGACAATATTTCAGGGTCCACACGTATATTTGCAGATGCTATGCAAAATTTTGTTCGGGTTAGTTAATTCAAATTGCGCCTGTACCTTAAACAGTAGAGCTTACCTTAAATAAACGATGTTTTTGCCATTGGTAAAATTTCAAATTGATAATAATTTTTTAATGATTATATTCTTTTTTCAAAAGTTACTCGTACACGGACATTACGATAAATGAAAATTAATTTTAACAATAACTTAGTTCGTTTCTCAGCAAAATACTTTTCAAAATGACGCATTCAGAATATTAAAACTGTAATTTATGTATTTAAATTTTTTTTTCAATAAAAATATTAATTCATTATCGTAATGAGTTTTAAGATCTTCGTAATTTGCAATTGCCAAAATTCCAGTGAAAATAAGACGGAACCCTGACCGCCATTATTTTTTAAAAACTCAAAATTCTTTTGTTTATCGGTGAAAAAGATCACCGATCAGTCAAATAAATTGTGAAAAACAAACATAACTCAGAGGACATGTTGTGTGGTTTCATCAACACTAAAAGAATGATTTTTCGCAGTCCCCGTACAAGTCTTTGAAATTGGAAAGTTTAAGATTTAAGAAAACTGAAAATAATTTGCAAAACTTTCTCGAATTTAGGTAACCAAAACGTAACTGACTACTTTAATTCAGCCAATTTTAGCAGCAATACCCCTAGTATTGCCCTTTTTACTTGAGTTATTCAGTTTTTAACTTAAGTTATTCAGTTCATAAATCGATTTATGCAATTACTAATTTGAGTTCTTTAGTTCATAACTTGTTTTATACAGT
Source organism: Callitettix versicolor (assembly GCA_022606455.1). NCBI lineage: Eukaryota > Metazoa > Arthropoda > Insecta > Hemiptera > Cercopidae > Callitettix > Callitettix versicolor. The sequence continues at coordinate 63,623,385 of CM040188.1, read as the reverse complement.
TACTAACTTAAGTTATTCAGTTTCTAACTTGAGTTATTCAGTTACTAACTTGAGTTATTCAGTTATTAACTTGTTCAGTAATTAACTTGAATTATCAGTTACTTCAGTTATTCAGTTACTAACTTGAGTTATTCAGTTCATAAATTGTTTTATACAGTTACTAACTTGAGTTAATCAGTTATTAACTTGAGTTATTCAGTTACTTACTTGAATTATTCAGTTACTAATCAATATTGCGAAAGTGTAGTGATAGTGAACCGGCGGAGGCTTCTGAAGAGAGCAGCTGATGGGTTTAGGGATCCCAGCGTACCTCTAGCTCATACTACTCTTACTCATCAACTGCAAAATAATTGAAAAACTGAAAAAGGTAACGCGAGTAACAAGTAATCAAACAAGTAATTAACGCGAATTATCAGTTGCATCAGTTATTCAGTTACGAGTACTAACTTGAGTTAATTATGTCCGAATCTTTAGTAAAATCTACTTTGCGATTACAATGCATCTTAAAAAAAAATCTTTTTCACAGGTGATCAGAAATTGATAATTATATTAAAACTTCTGTTAGTTTTTACTATTTCACGAGAATCAATATTGTGAAGTGTAGTGATAGTGAACCGGCGGAGGCATCTGAAGAGAGCAGCTGATGGTTTAGGGATCCCAGCGTACCTCTAGCTCGTACTCATCTACTGAAAAATAATTGAAAAACTGAAACAGGCTAAATTCACTGGAGTTTGGCAAAAGAACCGATGTCATTTGGGAGTCAGCTCACAGATGCCGATCGTGACACTAACGTTTAAAATCGAGCCTCGAAATGTAAAACTTACAAAGGCGAGTACACTAGGAACCTTAAAGAAAATTATTTATGGACACACAGTGGGTAACTTGGCGATAACGTAGTTCACAAAGTTCTGTGAAACTATATTAGTGTTCTAATCTGCCTTGATCTTAAAGAAAAATTTAAGATGGGTAGTGCTATAACCCTTCCTTGAGAACCGAAAGATTTTACGTCTACTCAAGCAAAAAGGGACGTCCCAAAAGTAGTACCCATATTTCTGTTTCTAAGGGTAGAAGAAGTAAGGCGGCAGCTGGACCCTGTGTTAGGAGGGTGGATGATTTGATAAATAATCAGTGGATGTATAAGATAAAACTCTAGCTTATGCAGAAGGAACAATACATGATCATCAGGATTGAGCTCGTCACAAGGTTGGTTCAAGCTAGAAGCGAAGGGCAGTCTTCTGGTATTGAGGCCAGAGGGCTAATCAAGGGACCATCGTAGGGAGCATAACCAAATTATTCCAAGGACTAAAGTTGTGTCTTGTTGTCTAAGATAAGGAAGCACAACAGCCCAATGTGGCTAACGTTCTTTCGGAATGAAACAATTATACCTTTTTTAAAAACAATGATTGTGAAAAACGTTGATCTTCAGATTTTGATGGATAAACAGTTTTTTAGGTACACAATTGTAATTTTTCAAATGTCAAAATTGTTATTTCGATTAAAAACCAATTGTTTTATCAATCAAAATCTCAAGAAAGATTAAAAAAAATTTTTTTAATGAGAAAGTAGAATTATTGGAAGAATAGCCTCTTAGCGATCGGTTTTATCAAATTACTGGTATATACAGTCACACTTTGCCTGTGAAAAAATAAGCCTAAAAGTCTGTGAGCATAAGATAATCAATTACAATTGTTCTCTTTTTGTTACTAAATGAAAATCGTTTTCAAAGACACTAGATAATGTCGAGTATATATTTAATTAAAAAAAATATAATGATTGATTATTTTTATTTATTTATTTCTCGAGTGTTGTCTTTTGTGCACATGCGTTAAAACTTTCAAATCACCGCGTGTTACAAATTTGGCTGTATATCCAAGCGCGCGCGCACACACGCACCCTCTTAAATGCTGATTGGAACAAACAAGTTATTTGGATATTATTGTTTTAAACTTCCTAATTACTGAAGAAAGTGGCAAAGTAACGCTTTCGTTCGTTCATTAACACATTGTCACAGTTGGCCTACACATGACATGATGGTTAAATTGAACACGAACGCTTGGGTTACTTGTTAGTAACAGCTTACTTGATTTAAAAAGAAAATCGAGCGGTTAGGATTCATATTGGTTTATTTTAGATTTATTCCCGAACTGTAAATTCAATGGAATTGTTAAATAATTAACTTTATTTAATAAATAAATGTATTTAAAATTACCCACAATGACTTGTGTTATGAACTATCAAACATTTTGTTGATTGATCAATTTTTATTTTTGATTACTAGCTAACGAACAGGATTTTCTGAATATGCGCCTATACGAGGTGTGTTCAGAAAGTAACAAGAATTTTAATTTTTTGAACAAAATATTTATTTATTCTTATACATTGATGTTGTCGCCTTCAAAATAGTCCCCATTGGAGATTATGCACTTGTGCCAGCGCTTCTTCCAATCCTCGAAACACTTCTCAAACTCGAACTTTGAGATAACGATTTTTGGAAATAGGAAAAAGTCACACGGGGCCATCTCTGGCGAATATGGAGGCTGGGGCATCGTTTCAGTACTATTTTTGGCCAAACATTCACGAACAAACAATGAAGTGTGAGCTGGTGCATTATCGTGGTGCAAAAGCCATGAATTGTTTTTCCACAGATCCGGATGTTTTTTTCGGATTACTTCACGCAAACGGCGTTGAACTTGTAGGTAGTACTCCTTATTGACCGTTTCACCTGGTGGCGGGAATTCATGATGCACTATGTCGTTAATATCGAAGAACACAGTGAGCATAACCTACACGTTCGACCGCACTTGTCGAGCCTTTTTCGGTCTTGGCGAGCCAGAATGCCTCCACTGGGATGATTGAGCCTTAGTTTCGACGTCATATCCGTAAACCCATGTTTCGTCACCTGTTATAATACGTTTCAGTAATTCTGCATCGTCGTTGACTTCATTTAATGACTCCTGAGCAACTTCCATTCACCGCTGTTTTTGTTCAAAATTCAACAATTTTGGAACGAATTTTGCTGCCACGCGTTTCATACACAAAACATTAGAAACAATGTCATGACATGATCGAAACGATATGCCAACATCATCAGCGACCTCTCTAATTGTGATTCGGCGATTGTTCGTAACCATCTATTTCACTTTTCCCACGTTTTCATCGGTTGTTGATGTGCTAGGGCGTCCAGGTCGTTCGTCATCTTCAACGTCTTCACGGCCTTCTTCGAAACGCTTATACCACTCGTAAACTTTTGCTTTACTGATAGCAGACTCACCATAGGCCTTTGTTAACATTTCACACACTTTGTTACACTTTATTCCATTTTTTCGCAAAATTTGATACAAATTTTTTGATCCATTTCTTTTAACAAACGAAAATCGCCGAGCTCATAAAAACACGTCTAACCTTAGTGGCTGTCATAGACAAAGTCAACAATGAAAAGAGCCGAAAGTTTTATCATACTTCAAGGGCATGTATACCAACATAACAAATAAATGTTTGACAATCGGACTCTCCAAGCCAGCAAAATTTAAAAATTCTCGTTACTTTCTGAACACACCTCATATAGCGACTGATAAGTTTTATTTGGGAACTTGAGGACAATCGATGAAAGTTGTGTTTGATAAAATCTAGTTATCGTTAATTTCTAAATGGGGGTTTTCTCCAAAAAACCAAGTTTGTAAACGAAAATTGAAAAACTAAAAATGTATTCATACGATTTGGACATACTATACCTATATGCGAAATGGCATAACAATCAGTGAAATAGTTTCGTCATCAGCGATGTGACATTTTGAACGTAAGGTGATTGAAAACTGATTTATTAATCGCAATATACAAATAGACTCCTACACAATCATTATAATGTGCCAGTAAATTTTCTATAATGTGCCAGTAAAAAAAAAGACATAGTTTTGAGTAAACAGGTAGTATTTTCTTCATCAGGATACCCTATTAATGATTATTAGTAAAATGTGCAATGAAGGTTCAATTTTTGTTTTTTAAGTTAATTTTATGTTTTCACTTTTTTTGCTAAGAATATGCTTTCATTTTAACGTCGGTGTTTTTTTATACTGTATAACGTTCGAGCAATTTCGGATCGAAGTTCGAGTACAGCCGAACGGACAGGCAGTAAAGACGTATCACGTGGACCGGTCTTAGGCACACTTCATACTTAAAAATACTGATTTAGTCATAAAAACCTGGTTTTAAAAGTACAGTATACAATTTTAAAAAGTCGAAGAATTTATAAATTTGTATCAACGGAAACCTATTCTATTCGGGTTTTTGAAAAAATAGTTACAATTTTAAATTTAAATTCCGTGGTGAAACGTTACCGTCCCTTATCTTGTTATTCTGTACACTGATAGAAGGGATTTATTAATTGCATTAATTGCATTCTGATTAGCTTGTTACCATGGCAACAAGTTTTCGCATTATAAGTTTAGTGCATTAAACCGCTCCATTTTTTATACATATAATTAAATTAGTAGCCTAATTGCTGTTTAATAGGTTAAAAGTAACAGTTTGGTTTTGATTCGCTATTAACTTTATCGAATCTACTTTTTTTGAAAAGGTGCAAAATGGAATAACAAAAAATACACAGATCAACGCGACTTGAATACGTTGCGAGGTATCGTGATCCAAGTATATCCTCGCTGGATTTAATAAAACATTTTAACATGTATCATGTTTTAGAGCTGGTTCTGATGTTGGATTTTGCGTGACGCGAGTGCACAAATTTACATTGGTAGGCCTATATTGGTATATTTTGCGTGTTGCAAATCCCATATTAAATTGATTATAATTAAAATTTGGTATGTTTCCGCTCAGGATCGAACCGGCGAACCGGCGACCTTACGCGTGTGAAGCGCACGTGATAACCACTACACTCGAAAAACTACGAAGAAGTTTGGCCGATGTAAATATATGAAATGAATTGTTAATTTATTTTTATATTGGTAGTTATAGTAAAAGATCAGTTGTTTTATAGCAATTCGTAACGCTCAGCTGATTTCATTGAACAGCTGATAGGCTGTAATAAGTTTTAGGTTATGTCGTGCTTTCGAACAAATTATCGTAATTAAAACAACAAGGAAGAGAAAACACGATTCACGATTTTTACTTTTGGTTCAATAACATAATTTTGTTTTATTTCAGATGACCATGCTTTGTCACGTGGTTCTGTTGCTGTTAGGTACACTGACTGTTGGCGCCAAACAAAAAGCGGACACTTATCTTGCAGCTTACGTAGACTCGCACGGGCCTAACACTTTACCTCCAGGTGTGGTGTACGGTGCACCAGCGCCCGTGCCCAACGCAGAGTACGGGAAACCTGCTTGCAAACACGAACCTCCTGCGAAAGAATACGGCCCTCCTAATACACAGTACGGTACACCTTCTAGCCAGTACGGTACACCTTCTAGCCAGTACGGTACACCTTCTAGCCA
>CM040188.1:63590438-63615438 GCA_022606455.1 Callitettix versicolor | reverse complement strand
AACTTTAAAGTACCTGGTAGTGACTGCACTTTGTTCAGTAGATTGTATATTTGGAACTTTAAAGTACCTGGTAGTGACTGCACTTTGTTCAGTAAAATTGTATGTTTGAAACTTTAAAGTACCTGATAGTAGAAATTTTGATTGAAACTTTAAAGTACTTGGTAGTGACTGCACTTTGTTCAGTAGATTGTATATTTGGAACTTTAAAGTACCTGGTAGTGACTGCACTTTGTTCAGTAGAAATTGTATGTTTTGAACTTTAAAGTACCTGGCAGTGACTGCACTTTGTTCAGTAAATTGTATATTTGGAACTTTAAAGTGCCTGGTAGTGACTGCACTTTGTTCAGTAGAAATTGTATGTTTGGAACTTTAAAGTACCTGGTAGTGACTGCACTTTGTTCAGTAGAAATTGTATGTTTTGAACTTTAAAGTACCTGGTAGTGACTGCACTTTGTTCAGTAGAAATTGTATGTTTGGAACTTTAAAGTACCTGGTAGTGACTGCACTTTGTTCAGTAGAAATTGTATGTTTGGAACTTTAAAGTACCTGGTAGTGACTGCACTTTGTTCAGTAGAAATTGTATGTTTGGAACTTTAAAGTACCTGGTAGTGATTGCACTTTGTTCAGTAAAATTGTATGTTTGAAACTTTAAAGTACCTGATAGTGCAGCACTTTGTTCAGTAGAAATTTTGATTGAAACTTTAAAGTACCTGGTAGTGACTGCACTTTGTTCAGTAGATCGTATATTTGGAATTTTAAAGTACCTGGTAGTGACTGCACTTTGTTCAGTAGAAATTGTATGTGTGGAACTTTAAAGTACCTGGTAGTGACTGCACTTTGTTCAGTAGAAATTGTATGTGTGGAACTTTAAAGTACCTGGTAGTGACTGCACTTTGTTCAGTAGAAATTGTATGTTTGAAACTTTAAAGTACCTGGTAGTGATTGCACTTTGTTCAGTATAAATTGTACGTTTGGAACTTTAAAGTACCTGGTAGTGATTGCACTTTGTTCAGTATAAATTGTACGTTTGGAACTTTAAAGTACCTGGTAGTGCTGCACTTTGTTCAGTAGAAATTGTATGTTTTGAACTTTAAAGTACCTGGCAGTGACTGCACTTTGTTCAGTAGAAATTGTATGTGTTGGAATATTGTGGCCCAAAAAATGGTATATTTTCAACAATATATTAAAATTGTCAAAGCGTTTCGGAGAACAAATAGTGTTAAAGGCGGTTATCTATCTAATTCATATTATATTTCTGAAAGTTTGTGTGTTTGTTTGTTTGTTTATTTGTTTGTTTGTTTGTTTGTTTGTTTGTTATTCAATCACGCTTTAACCACTGGACCAATTAAAGTGAAATTTGGTACGTATATGGTTTAAGTATCAGAGATACATATAGGCCTATTCCCGTTTTACAAAACGTCATTATACTACTTACCCAGCCCAAAATAATTATCAGTTTTTAGTTTTGTAACATCTGTTAACTGTAGTTATTTACTGGACATGTGATTTAGGTACCTGAGATAAAGATAGATTCAATCCTATTTTAAGAATCTTAATCTGTGTTTTATTTATTGCAAAATTATTGCTTTTAATGTAACATTTTCAATATTTTAGTTGAAATTTTTTCAAAACTGACTTTAATTTGTTACTTTGTGTTGAATTTTCAATATTAAATGTAAAAATCCCTACACAGAGTGCCAATTGTAAGGTAGTATATATATTTGTGTAATTACATTATGGTAAACATGCAGTGAAGCATATCCTTATTTTTCGATATTTTTGTTACTAAAATAAGCATTTTATGCCTTATTTAATACTAAAATAGTATTATGTACCAAAAGCAAGAATACAAAATATGAATGCACGAGAAGTACGATAAAATCGAAAATAAAAGTGACCAACATAACCTCAAAATTGCTATCCGGCGAAAATCAGTAACGTGTTGTAAATCGGTAAAACAATAAAAATACGTCTAACACGGGTTTTGGGTGATAAGAAACCAATTTTTAAAAGAATACAGCATAACCAAACTGTCACGGTTGTTAGGCCTAACAAGGTGATGCGTGAAAAACCTTTATATTTTTTAAAAATAGCCTACTATATATCCTGACACGGTTGTTGGGCCTATCACGGTGATACGTGAAAAACCTTTATATTTTTTAAAGACTACTACATATCACAACTGACACGTTTGTTGGGCCAATCATGGTGATGTGTGAAAAAAACCTTTGTTTTATTTTAGAAAACTACATAACCTAATTGACACGGTATTTAGGCCTAACACGGTGATGCGTGAAAAACCTTTATATTTTTTTAAAGAATACTACATATCCTAATTGACATGATTGTTAGGCCTAACACAGTGATGCGTGAAAAAACCTATATATTGTTTTAAAGAATACTACATAACATAACTGATACTGATGTTGAGCCTATCACGGTGATGTGTGAAGAAAACCTTTAATTTTTTAAAGAATACTACATAACCTAATTGACACGGTTGTTAGGCCTAACACGGTGATGCGTGAAAAACCTTTATATTTTTTTAAAGAATACTACATAATATAACTGACACGGTTTGTTGGGCCTATCACGGTAATGTGTGAAAAAAAATTTATTTTTTTAAAATAGTACTGAAACCTTAACTGACACGGTTGTTAGGTCTAACATGGTAATGCGTGAAAAATACTTTATATTTTTTTAAAAGAATACTCCATAAGCTAACTAACATGGTTGTTATACCTAACACGGTGATCCATTAAAAAACCTTTATTAATTTTTTTTTTTTTTTTAAATAGTACTTATAACCTAATTGACACGGTTGTTGGGCCTAATAAGGTGACGCATGAAAAAACCGTTATATTTTTTTAAAGAGTACTCCATAACTTAACTAACACGGTTGTTAGGCCTAACACAGTGATGCGTGAAAAAACCTTTATATTTTTTAAAGAATACCACATATCATAACTGACATGGTTGTTGGGCCTATCATGGCGATGTGTGAAAAAACCGTTATTTTTTAAAGAGTACTCCAAACCTTAACTGACACGGTTGTTAAGTCTAACATGGTGATGCGTGAAAAATGTTTATATTTTTTTAAAGAATTCTCCATAAGTTAACTAACATGGTTGTTAGGCCTAACGCGGTGATGTATTAAAAAACCTTTATTTATTTTTTAAAAAGAGAGTACTTCAGAACCTAACTGGCACGGTTGTTGGGTATAATACGGTGATGCAGGAAAAAGCCTTATTTTTTTAAAGAGTACTCCATAACTTAACTAACACGGTGGTGTGTTAAAAACCTTTATTTTAAAAAAGAAATACACCATAACCTAACTGACACGGTTGTTGGTCCTAACACGGTCATGCGTGATCTTTAATGTATATTACGATTGCGGGAAAAGCCGTGACGGGTAACAGGTAATCATATTATTTTTCTGAAAGTTTGTTTTTGTTTATTTGTTTGTTATTCAATCACACTTTAACTACTGGACCAATTGAGATTAAATTTGATATGAACACGGTTTAGGTACCTGAGATAAACACAATACTATTCCAGTTTAATTGAATAATAGTGACTTTTTAATAATACTGTATTTTATTAAAATATGACAGGACCATGTTTTAGAGTATCGAGTAGCAAAAATGTATATTTTTTGGCCGAAAACCATAAATCGTATAATATTGTAAATAGTATATTTACATTTACATTTAATTTATGTAACATATATTAAAATGAAATGACATATTCTGATTTTGAAAATCGACTTTAAATTTTATTGCCTATATTATAATTGCAGGCAAAGCCGCAACGGGTAACAAACAGCTAGTTTAAAATAAATTGATTTTTTCTGTATATAATACCCACCAAGACAGAATCATATATTCTAATGTTATATCGTTAAACCCGTTTCCCAGAGAAAAGGAAAAACATAGGCCTATATACATTAATATCATAGTATAGATCCTTTAATATTATAAGATTTTGTCTTTCACACCTATTTTATTCCGAATTATTTTGTTAATTTGTGTTTGTGTTCGTTCATTGGTATAAGAGGTCCATGAATGGTTACGATGTAGCAGTAGCAAGTAAGCAAATTATTTGTTCAAGGAATTAGTTTGAGGTTAGTGGGTAACCTATTGGCACACTCAAAGATTTTGTCGCCAATCGTTCAAAAGGCTGAGCACGCTTTTATAGGCAGTTCCAATTCGAGCTTTATGTTGGAACCAATTCCAGGAGCAACAATAGGCCTAATGAATTATTCATGTTCCACTGTGGCTAATGCATTAAACCTTATTGCTGTTAGGTTACATTCTCCCGCTTTGATACAAATAATACTGGCACACAGCTGTCTTGCTGACGTGATAGGAGCGAATATCCAAGAGTATTTTTATTTGACATTTTTTTAAAATTATGATTTCACTCTCTTAGTTAGCGTTAAAAACTGCGTGCGTTAGCATTAATAAACTTTACACATTACATTGAAAATACGAAAGCAAATCTTGGCTAAAGTCAAAACAGTTCTCGATTTCAACGGATTTGAAAATTCCAAACGAAAATTTATACAGTTTCTAACGCTAAGTGCGATAACGATATCGGTTTTTTTAAAAAAACATTTAAGAAAAACGTTATAAATTAAAATAACCGCCATTTTGAAAATGTTATTATTTTCTAGTTAACAAACTTATTCAAGATATTATCATAGGCCTAATCGATTTTTGTGCCAAGTTTTAATCAAATTGGATCAAAATTACGAACGTGCTAACGTTTTAATCACACCTTAAAACGTGATCTAGAGGTCACATGCTCAAGATCCCGTGTCTGGGTCTTAGATTAGATTCGATTATATTCTAGAGGAAGGGATTTGTTCAACCCCAGGCACTGCGATCAACTGACCTATTGTGCAACTTATCTCTTAAAATACCTAGTTCAGCAGATTGGTGCCCCTAATAAGTTCCAGCAACCCACTGACTAGCACATTCTGCTGAAGATCCCTAGGGTCTTGGAAACCAAAAACCCCTAGCCTCCTACTAGCAAGAGCCTCACAATCATAAATTATGTGACCTGCAGTTTCCTCCTCCTTCCTGCTCAATCTACACACAGTTTCTCCGTGGTACACGCCTATCCTGTTCATGTGCACCCTCAGACCACAGTGCCCTGTTATGAGCCCCATGATCCTCCTGAGTTGAGCTCTGCCCAGGACATCTGCTGCTCCTTTGATTCATCCAGAAGGAACTTTGCTTAAGAGACGTTTACTATGGGAATGCCCATGAAGGTTCTCCCATCTTACCTGGTGTTGACCATGAAGGCTGTTCCAATAGCACTAAGCCGCCTCGGTGGCCTAGTTGATAGCGTACTGGGCTTTCACCCCGAGGACCCGGGTTCGATTCCTGGCCAGGGCTTGGCATTTTCATACGATATAAGTCCTGCATTAGCCCAAGTGTGCACAATAGTCGGACGTTAAAAAAAAAATCCAATAGCACTAATATTTATTAATTTTTTTTTTGGTGTTTAACGTCCGACTATTGAGCACACTTGGGCTAATGCAGACGATGGGATGATTTATAGCGTATGAAAATGCCAAGCCTTGGCCGGGAATCGAACCCGAATTCTCGGGGTGAACGCCCAGTACGCTATCAACTAGGCCACAGAGGCGGCTCCCTATTATAATACCAGAAAGAATAATTCAGCGTTTGATGTTTCCGAAATAGAGTTTACCTTATATAAATGACTTGTATGTTGTAGGCTTGTACGTAGATACCTGTCAGAATATACAACAAGCAGAACCGCAAAGAAACACAACACAAGACAAATTTCATCCGGGTCGACAGATCCACAAAATAATGAGGATACTAAGAACAAAAGACTTTAAAATCTACAAACGATGTTCCATAGTCTGACAACGATTTACTTATTTATTTTATTTATTTATTTTTCACTGTAAATATTAGTTGTTTTTATTTAAATAATATTTATTGCTAGTTTAGTACATGGTTTTTAATCTATATATTATTATTTGCGTATAGACCCTGTTGGATCACGCAAAGCACTCCGACTCATGTCTTGTTCCTTCTAATCCTCCACACCTCCTTCATCCTGTCCCCCATGGATCCTCTTCCGCTCTTCCATCCATTTTACCCCTGCTCTCTTTGGGATTTCATTCTCTGGGACCTTCCAACCGAGCATCTTTCTCCTGTATGCGTTCCTGTTTTCAGTGTCTGTTGAGTCTATTTGAGTCTATTTCTGCGTATATATATATATATATATATATATATATATATATATATATATATATATATATATATATATATATATATATATATATATATATATATATATATATATATATATATATGTATGAACTACAAATCACTGACACTATGCTCATGGACAGAACAGCCAAAACAATAATCAAGGACAAAAAACAACGGTTCCAAAGCAAAGTCAAATCCAAGCGAACGATCCAAATCTCTGACGAAGAAAGAAAATCAAGATCACAACGAATAAAGCAATACTGGGCTACGAGGAAGGCACAGAACATTAAAAAGTGATTGATTTGGTGTACCCCAAAGTTGGGTGAAACAAATAAAGATATATATATATATATATATATATATATATATATGTGTGTGTGTGTGTGTGTGTGTGTGTGTGTGTGTGTGTGTGTGTGTGCAGAAAACACACACATGAACACGTATTTTCATTGTTTACAATGTATGTGCACGTAGCTCACGCCCGCTTTATTTTAAAGAAAGGACGCGGGGGACAATTTAACCATACAAAATTAAAAGCTTTAGCAAGTTCTGAAAACATTTTGTAGTGTATAAGTCTAAGTGCTAAATGTAATGTGCGTTTCGCTAATAATTAAAATTTTTAAAGTTTAAAATAACTTTAAAAGCATTATTATTTTAAAACATTTTTTTTATAACGAAATATAATTTCAAAGTATTTTTTTTATTAAAAATTGTGAATTGAAGATGCCGTTAACGGCTGCGAAACGTGCGTTGTTTAAATAAAACATTCGATAATTTCGAATAATACAATCGATTTTCTGTATATTTCCAGAAGTGACGTGACAATTTTTGGCGTGTTAGGGAAACATTGAGAACTTAGTAATTACAAAAAACGTAATAAACAATTACTTTTGCTCACACGTACATTTCTTGAACCGTTTTTGTGTAAAAGTTAAGTAATGGGTGAGTGCATTGCTCATTCCGTATATTAAGTGGTGTATATAATACATAGGCTACAGGAAACGGAAACAAAACGCAGGACAAAGTTAAAATCCGTTATTTTTGTTTAATCACACCGGCCTCATCTGCGTGATCATTGACCTGAAATCCTAGGCGTAATGTTTCCTGCCAATATGTACTGCTTAAAAAAATGTTTGTTGGAAACACGTATAAGAATAAATTGTTTTAAAAATATTTACGAGTATTTAAGTGGCTTATGTTTCGTAGCTTAGCGCCATAAAGCTAATAAATTTAAAGGTTACTAAATATACCTTCTTCTTCTTGCATCTGATTACTTAAGCAATTGCCTGTTTTCCCTTCGTTTCTCCGGCTTACAGACTGTCACTCCAGTTTCTTGGCCATCCACGATGTTTCCGGTCGTTGCCTTATCTCGTGCAATACGCACTATCCTGCTGATTGCCGCTACCTTTGCCATGTACTGATCGGAAGTGTACAGGTTAAGAATCAAGGCAAAAAGGCGAAAGAACAAATAACGGTAAGGTAAACAGATAGCGAAAGCAAAGAACACGTACTTGAGGGAAGGAACAGTTAAACGGTGGGTTCAAGTAATTATGAAAGATTGAAAGATGTTTAAGGTGAAAGCACGATCTTTAGCGGATTTTCATTGAAAAATGAAGTGTTGGAATAGCAATCATGTGTGTGTGTGTGTGTGTGTGTGTGTGTGTGTGTGTGTGTGTGTGTGTGTGTGTGTGTGTGTGTGTGTGTGTGTGTGTGTGTGTGTGTGTGTGTGTGTGTGTGTGTGTGTGTGTGTGTGTGTGTGTGTGTGTGTGTGTGTGTGTGTGTGTGTGTGTGTGTGTGTGTGTGTGTGCGCGCGCGCGTGCAAATAAAAAACACTCGCATCCGATTCGATTCAAACTTGACTGGATCTGGGTCTTACACAGATGACCGCTCCAATAGTTAACGTTTTAAAGAAAATTCTATAAGATTTGAAAACGACTATCAGGCCGCGTCAATGGGTACGGAAGCATGATTGCTGTAGGTATAATTGACAATAGTAAGGCCTTCACGGAGGCTAGGCTGCGACCTCTAAATGACCTTTTGTCGGCTGATGCTGATTATCGTGTTCACACAATGCAGATTTAACAAGGATGCGCCAACAATAGTCTTCCTGCAAGCTTTTGTTAAAACCTGACAGAGCTATTAAGTTATTTAAAAAACATCACAAGCAGTTAATGCTTTGCCGGAATAAAGATTGCAACAAATGGTGTTATTAACTTATTTACTTATAGTTGTGCCCTCTTTTAGCCCGGAATTGCAAAGAGTTCCTTATAGTTATCTCTGGAAGGCCAGTGTCCAGGAAGGGTTGTTCAACAAGAACTCTCGCAGTTATCTACCAAAGTCGTTCTGGTTTCTTCTAGGTCTGTTTTCCTATCTTCCCTCGTACAATTTTCCTTGATAGTCTTTCGCAATTTGGAACTTAGATTTAGAACTTCGTTTTGGTTGAGAATTATGACCAAACTAAATGATATAAAGTAGTTTTTGATTTATAAAAAACCTCACAATCGCTGCGGTATTTGTTAACAATTAAATTTTAGTTTCAGTAGATGATATTAAAACTGTCGGTTACTTATAAGTTAAGGATTTAAAAAATTACTCGTTTATCTCCATACGTGTTTATTATTGGCAAGTATAGTTTTCTTCACAGTGAAAAAATATAAAACTTAAACAAAATATTAAAACTTTAGTTGGGCGGATGAAACTACTGGAGCCTGACTGAAGATGGATTCTTACACTCACCATTTTCATATGGAACTGATGCAGCTGAAAAGATAAAATTCAATTTAATTAATTGATTACGAAACAAGAAACAATAAACACCAATCTGATATGAACTTGTTATTACAGGTTTTATACTCAAAATGTCTGTATCTTTAGATAAAACAATCTCTTATTAAACCGAAAATAAAAATCATGCATCACGTTTTCTTTTCCTTTTTATTTTAATTACGATAATTTTTTCGAAAACACGACAAATTAACAAAGCTTGTTTTTAACAACATAACCTAAAACTTATCGCAGCCTGTCAGCTGTTCAATGAAATCAGCTGACCGTTACGAATTAATATAAAACAACTGATCTTGTACTATAACTGTTAATATAAATTTGTGCACTCACATCATGCGACGCGCAAAATCATCACAAGCAGTCCTAAAACACGATGCATGTTAATAAGTTTTAAAAATATTGTGTTATTTTCTTCCTATTGATTAAATGATTCTTTAGAGGTTATGTGGTACAGTGGCTTGTGGCACCGTTATCAAAGCACCTATTGTGCAACTAAGTTTCTTGGATTTTAGTTCAGTAGACTGGTGCCCTAATGAGTTTTAGCTGTCCACTGACTAGTTTATTCAGCTGGAGGTTCTCACAGTCTTGAAAGCCAAATCCCATCGACTTCTGCTGGGAATTGCAGTTTCTTTACCCGTCCCGGGCACGGTTTCTTTGTGATTTGAAACACCTGGCCGCCAATCCTCCGGTGTTGGAGTACACTCCCCGTCAGCCTTGTCATTGCTCCTATACTAGTTGTGTTTCTCACCTCCAAGGCTTGATACCAAGGTCTTCTGTTTCTAGGTTTAGTTGGAAGCTTCTTCGCCACCGCTTCGTCTCTCTTCTTAGTTTGCGATTTTACTCTCCCAATAGACGTTCTTACTGATTTGACATTTTCGACTCCAACTGTCACTTCTTCCACTGCATATTGGTAGGTCTCCACAGCCTGCTGCAATGCACTGCTTGTGGGTTCCAAGAAGTAGAAGTACAACTACAGTGTCCTCCATCTTCACGCTATTTTCATCTCAGTTACTGGTGGTGGGGCAGAAAACACCAAACTGTTAAAAAAAACTGCTTTTCTATAAACGACAAACAAACTGATTTTTCAAACGGAAACAAGCAGTTGGATTTGGAATGGTTTATGATTTATTAAACAAGGAACGGCTTTCCGCACTACCACACCTACGTTCTATTCGAACGTTGCCGCAAGCGCTAAAACTGTTTGCCTGTTAACTGCTTTTATGCTTTTCCCCTTTATTTCATAGTTTCTTGTTGCTTGTATTGAAGTAAGAACTGTTTGGTCAATGTCAACGTTTATCTCTATTTTGTTGCGAGTTGTAGTAACAACCTCTCACATTTTGTAAATACAGAGCCTAATTTTATTTAAACATATTTTTTATGTTTATTATCATTCATCAATATTTTTTAATCAACTAAAAATATTCTAAATCTTTTGCATTTTGGTAAATATGCAAAGGACTATTTAATTTTTAAGTAAAAAAAAAGAATGCTTCTATTAGAAAGAAATTCATTGCATTTTTTACATAATTATTACGTTTTGATAATGTAATTTAATTATTACTACACTTGTAAGGATTATTTTTATCCTTTCTAAATGCTTTACACCCAAAAACAGTTAAGGACATGGTGGCAGTAGGAATTGAAAAAGTAGTCTTAGAAAACAACGTATGTGCTTTATGTTTCAGCTGCTAATACAACTTTGAGTTTCAGTTTTCTAAACCTGTTTCCAACTGTTTTAAAAAGCAGCTTTTTCCCTCAACAAACAGTTTGTTGACGTTTTGTAAAAATAGCAGAAACGCCCCCTCTGTCAGTTACACGTTCTGCAGGGTTTTTGTGACGGTTTGTTTCCAGCCATAAAAAATCCCACGAAGAACTAGGAAAACAAAATGTCTGCCATACAGAACCGCGCATGCGTAGGTTAGGCTAGATTAAAACTGGATGTAGCCTGGTGGCCGAAGTCCACTTCCACATAGCCACGCAGACTTTAGAGGCTGTTCCTCTTTGCATTCGGATATCTTAAGTTTTTACTACTGGAAGAGCGAAGAAAATAATTGATACATATTCGTTTTAAGTATCGTCAGTAAAAAAAGTTGAATAACACAATAAAACAACATCTAATTGAAACGGAAAATGCGAATAGAATTAATAATTGAGTCTTATATGACCGTGTTTCATAAACAATTGATCAGATATCAATCAATGTAATTGTTAAAAGCGATTTGTTATATTTTTATCTATTGATTTAATAAGATTTATATTTATATTAATATAAAAAAGATTAAAATGAAGTAGCGGGTGATCTAAATTCGCTTTTATATTTGAAATATTTGTGAAGAAAATAGCAGGAATAATGATTGTCAATGTTTTATGTATTGTGAAATACATGATTGAAAGTTTACACTAATAACGATTTATCAGAAAATAACAGTTTTTTTATTATAAATTACGACTTTTCAATTAAAATTCAGTCATTATTCCTAACGATTTCTTCTCAAGTGTTTTAAATATAAGATTTCCACCAAGCGAAGTTCGGCCAAGATTTGCTTATAACTGAATACTTTACCAGTCAATCCACGTTCGCACAGGTATTTATCATAGACACATTTGCTGCCAAACGTGATGCTCTTCGAAGCTTCTTTGCCACATATAGGTTGGTAGTTGTCTGTACAATAAGTGGTGCACTTTGCAAACTTTGGAGAGACGGTTGAGGCGACGTTGAACTTCTTCACGCCTACGACTGTCTCCTTCTTGTTAGGGAAAGCGGCCACCATACACACGCTCAGGCATAGGCAAACTGTCAATCAGAGTTGAAATGCAAATAAAAGAAGTAATTGCGGCACGCAGCTGTCTCGTAAAAGTTATCTAATGGTAAGGAACGGCGCTCATTTCAAAATGAGCTAGGATCTAGGTCTTACCATGGAAATTCCATAAAAACATTTGTCAGTCAACTTTCTACTTTTAGTTCTCTCATTATAAAAGTTCTTCTTCAGATTATTTGAAAAATGATTTTCACTGCGGGAAAAAGTGGCCTGATTTGGCTGTTGGTCTGTCTGTCTGTCTGCATGTGTGTGTTTTTGTGTACCTGTGCATTTCACAGAACACTGGACACTTAGGCCTTAGTGAACATTAGACATTTGGACACTGAACTGTTGGATCTTCAATACTGGACACTGAACAATCGACACTTTTACCTTAAACACAGGACACTAGTCACTGGACACTGGACTCTTGGATCTTGAATACTGGACACTGGACACTGGAAACTGGACAATGGACACTGGACTCTTGGATCTTGAATACTGGACACTGGACACTGGAAACTGGACAATGGACACTGGACACTTGGATCTTGAATACTGGACACTGGACAATGGACACTGGACAATGGACACTGGACTCTTGGATCTTGAATACTGGACACTGGACACTGGACAATGGACACTGGACTCTTGGATCTTGAATACTGGACACTGGACACTGGAAACTGGACAATGGACACTGGACTCTTGGATCTTGAATACTGGACACTGGACACTGGAAACTGGACAATGGACACTGGACTCTTGGATCTTGAATACTGGACACTGGAAACTGGACAATGGACACTGGACTCTTGGATCTTGAATACTGGACACTGGACACTGGACACTGGACAATGGACACTGGACTCTTGGATCTTGAATACTGGACACTGGACACTTGACACTGGACACTGGACACTGGACACTGGAAACTGGACAATGGACACTAGACATTGGACACTGGACTCTTGGATCTTGAATACTGGACACTGGACACTGGAAACTGGACAATAGACACTGGAAATTGAACACTGGACTCTTGGATCTTGAATACTGGACACTGGACACTGGACAATGGACACTAGACATTGGACACTGGACTCTTGGATCTTGAATACTGGATACTTGACACTGGAAACTGGACAATGGACACTGGAAATTGAACACTGGACACTTGGATCTTGAATACTGGACACTGAACACTGGACAATGGACACTTGACATTGGACACTGGACTCTTGGATCTTGAATACTGGACACTGGACACTAGAAATTGAACACTAGACATTAGACAATAGACACTGGACCACGTGGGCATGATACTTGATACTAGGCAATAGACACTCACGCACACTGGACACTAGACAATAGACAATAGACACTGGACACTGAACACTGGATATGAGACACTAGGACATGACACTGGACACTATACAATAGACAATAGACACTGAACACTGGACACTATACAATAGACACTGGACAGTGGACACTGGATTCTGGACACTTAGACATGACACTGGATACTTACATTACACTAAATCTTTGATTTATATGAAATTTGGCATGTATGTTTAGTTTGAAATGTTCCTTACCCCGTTTGTTTTCTTGTCAAAAATTCTTTATTTGGTCAAAAAAACTTTTAAAAATAAGACACAAAAATTGATTCCATCGATTTTGAACAAATGTTTGCTAAATTATCATAAAAAAACGTGTATTTTTCTACCAGAAAAACTGGTTTTGGAGTTACTGACTTTTTGAAATAAGTTATCAAATTTCGCTTAAATTTTACGCGTTTTTGAAGATTTAATATAAATGACGTCATTGTAAGAGAACTTGAAATATATAAAACAAAAATAAATGTTAATCTCAGGTTTTGTTTTTTTCAATTTATTTTTGAGCTGAGAATTTATTTTATTTCAAATAAAATAAATTGCACTGTACATATATATGAATGTATGTATGTTATACACTTAACATACATAACAGTGTTATAGCAGAATCTAATAACCGGTTCAAAATTATTGTAGAATATAATAAACCTGTTCGAAATTATTGTAGAATATAATAAACTGGTTCAAAATTATTGTAGAATATAATAAACCTGTTCGAAATTATTGTAGAATATAATAAACCTATCCAAAATTATTGTAGAATATAATAAACCTGTTCGAAATTATTGTAGAATATAATAAACCTGTTCGAAATTATTGTAGAATATAATAAACCTGTTCGAAATTATTGTAGAATATAATAAACCTGTTCGAAAGTATTGTAGAATATAATAAACTGGTTCAAAATTATTGTAGAATATAATAAACCTGTTCGAAATTATTGTAGAATATAATAAACCTGTCCGAAATTATTGTAGAATATAATAAACCTGTTCGAAATTATTGTAGAATATAATAAACCTGTTCGAAATTATTGTAGAATATAATAAACCTGTTCGAAATTATTGTAGAATATAATAAACCTGTTCGAAATTATAGTAGAATATAATAAACCTGTTCGAAATTATTGTAGAATATAATAAACCTGTTCGAAATTATTGTAGAATATAATAAACCTGTTCGAAATTATTGTAGAATATAATAAACCTGTTCGAAATTATTGTAGAATATAATAAACCTGTTCGAAATTATTGTAGAATATAATAAACCTGTTCGAAATTATTGTAGAATATAATAAACTGGTTCAAAATTATTGTAGAATATAATAAACCTGTTCGAAATTATTGTAGAATATAATAAACCTGTCCGAAATTATTGTAGAATATAATAAACCTGTTCGAAATTATTGTAGAATATAATAAACCTGTCCAAAATTATTGTAGAATATAATAAACCGGTTCCAAATTATTGTAGAATACAATAAACCGGTTCAAAATTATTGTAGAATATAATAAACCTGTTCGAAATTATTGTAGAATATAATAAACCTGTTCGAAATTATTGTAGAATATAATAAACCTGTTCGAAATTATTGTAGAATATAATAAACCTGTTCGAAATTATTGTAGAATATAATAAACCTGTTCGAAATTATTGTAGAATATAATAAACCTGTTCGAAATTATTGTAGAATATAATAAACCTGTTCGAAATTATTGTAGAATATAATAAACTGGTTCAAAATTATTGTAGAATATAATAAACCTGTTCGAAATTATTGTAGAATATAATAAACCTGTTCGAAATTATTGTAGAATATAATAAACCTGTCCAAAATTATTGTAGAATATAATAAACCGGTTCCAAATTATTGTAGAATACAATAAACCGGTTCAAAATTATTGTAGAATATAATAAACCGGTTTCGATAAACTTAGACCGATTTTTCGTATGTACGATCAACATCACTGAACGTCATGATTTTTTTTACGTATGTTTTTTTGACAATCTACATATTAAAAAAAATAATGAACCTAATACAAGTCAATCCGGCAGTTCTTTGCGAAAGATTTTCTTCGTTTGTTTTAAATGATAGGCCTAGATTTATCATCAAACTTTTGATTATCATTTTCCCTTATATTAGCTTTCATAATTACCATATTAGGCCTAATCTTATGGAGAAGGTGTTATATGAACAGGTGATAAACATACGTTTATTAACCGAGGTAGTTCATTACGTTCACCACAGAATGCAGTTCATACACCTATTTTATTCCCGCTGGGAAAATGAAGTGCATTTTAAATATGCTAACTTGTTTCATATGCTAATTAACATTTTAACAAAACCTGTTGATTCGGTTTTGGGCAATGTCGAAGGAGTTAGTGCATTATATTCTAAATCTTTGAGTACAACTTTGGGAATAGATGTAATCCGAAACGCGACAAGTAAAAGATTGACAGAGCTTGGAAAGGTAGAAGATTCTAAGCAAAAAATAAGCTTGGAGCAGCCATCTTGGCAAAACTGTGAGTCGATCCTGAGAAAATTGCTTCTTTTGAAGTCTGATTTCACCATCGTAATTAACGTTAAAACATTACATTACTACTATAAATTATAAAATTTTATTGAAAACTTACCGACTGCCACAGCTTGTTGTAATTTTAAAATTAAAAAAAACGAACTAATGCATATTTTAATGTTGACTGTGATGATGGAATCATATTTTCAAAAAGTTTAAGATAAATACAAACAGTAGCGTGCCCCGATTTTAACAAATTTTCATTTGGAAATGTGTTGGTATTAGTGTTGATATCACAGTACAATTCAAACCCGGTATTGTGAAATGTGCATCGATCGACCTTTAGACAATTGATTGAGAACAGATGGGTAACATATCCTAACATCTTTTACAGTAAGTCCAAGGCAAACCACAGACTTGAATACATTACATGGTGATTACCTTCGATTAAATCCTGAAATATTATCTTAAGAACAAGGTGATGCAAAAGGATTGCTTTCGAGGAAATAATAGATTATATTATAAATCTGAGAAATAACCGGAAACTATTGGCTACCATTTTGTTTTGTCTCGTTGTTTGCAGACGAAACGTTCTCAAATTAGTTAATACATTTTATATTGAGCGTTTCGAATTTACCCGATTAAAAGTAAGATTTGAGTTGAAGATCGTTGCAAATAAATGGGTCTTCAAATGCCGCTGACACCGCCACAAAAACACGGAAAATTGGCCGTCTTAAAACCCGTTAATCAGATTTTGTTCAAATTTCGGTCACATAAATATTCATAACTAAAGGTGATGCACTGAACTTCGAATAAAAGAGATTAAATATGGAAAAGTTACCTACCTTAACAAAACCCGTTCG
Source organism: Callitettix versicolor (assembly GCA_022606455.1). Lineage (NCBI taxonomy): Eukaryota > Metazoa > Arthropoda > Insecta > Hemiptera > Cercopidae > Callitettix > Callitettix versicolor. The sequence continues at coordinate 63,598,826 of CM040188.1, read as the reverse complement.
ACAGTTTCAAAATGGAAGCCGTTCTAGATCTTCGAAACAGAAATCCATAATATTATCGTACACTTTTTTGAAAATATTATTTTACCAAAGCAATCAACATTAAAATTTTCGAAATACATTGAAATTAATAAAATTAATATAACTGATGTCAGTATTACTTTTGTATTTTCATTGTCGTTTAGATGTTTGAATGGCAAATAGAGATTGTGAGAAAAAGACAATAATATTATTATCCTTAATGTTGACGAGACAGCTGCGTGCCGCGCTTATTTCTCTGTTCACTTTTAGATAATTATGTTTACGAATTTCGCTTTTATAATAATACTATGGAAAACCATTTTCCACCTTAGCTATTGGAACTGCCATCGTGGTAAGACCTAGACCCGGGACCTTGAAATGAGAACAGGTGCTGACTTCTAAAATACTTTTTGAGTGTCGTTAATATATATATATATATATATATATATATATATATATATATATATATATATATACCTACGATCCTAATGGCTGTGTGTTTTTAGCACGCTCACGTTTGCAATTTTTGTTGCACAAGTGTTAGTTAACCTAGAAATTTCGTTCGAAAGTTTCAAAATGGCGACAATTTCAAATCTTTAAAAATTAATAACTTTAAATTCATGTCATAAATGTTTTTGAAAATACGATTTCATCATCGCAATCGATCAGTGTTATACTGCACAAATTTACATTTTGAAATTTAAAAATCCGGTGAAATTAAAAAAATAATTTGACAGCGGCCAGTGTTAGTTTTTGTATTTTTAAGTTTAATTTGATAGTTTAAAATGCTAGTTTGTATAAAGACTAATGCTGATTGTGATGGTGAAGTCAGAATTTCAAATATTTTTGGTTATAACTTCATTCAGCGAGACAGATGCGTGCCGCAATTTTTGTATTTCTCTCTCTCTCTCTCTCTCTCTCTCTCTATATATATATATATATATATATATATATATATATATATATATATATATATATATATAAAGGCAATGTCTGACTGACTGACTGATCAACGTAGAGCCCAAACTATAAAATCTATAAAACCTCTCTCTCTCTCTCTCTCTCTCTCTCTCTATATATATATATATATATATATATATATATATAAAGGCAATGTCCTGACCGACTGACTGATCAACGTAGAGCCCAAACTATAAAACCTAGAGACTTGAAATTTTGAGGATACCTTCGTTTTAATATGTAAGCGCGTACTAAGAAAGGATTTTGCAAAATTTTGATTCTGACGCCATTAAACTAGTTACCCAGTTCAAATTTAATAAACAACGTACATCCAATACTATTATAGCTAAAGACGAAATTTTCAGGGTACCTTTTTACAACAATATAAAGGTACACTAAGAAAGGATTTTGCAAACATTTGATTTTTACGCCATTAAACTACCTACCCAGTCCAACTTTAATAATCAAAGTATAGCCGAGACTATAATAGCTAGAGATTTGAAATTTTCAGGGTTACCACCACATGTAGCGGTGCACTAAAAAACGATTTTTCAGTATTCACCCCCTAAAGAGATAAAAATGACGTACAACAATTCTTATTGGAAAAATATGTTTTTCGTCTGACCTTCTTAAAACGTAACATAGTCACTCTTAAATATAAGTAATGAAATATATTTTTCACCATTTCTCAAAATTCATCCCGTAAAGAGATTGAAAGGTGGTAGAAAATGTAGAAAGGGGTATACAATTTTGCATTGAAAAAATATTTGTTTTGGATCGTATATTCTAGAAATATGCTATAAAACACAAATAATGAAACACATATTTCAATATTTTTCCGAATTCATCCCCTAAAAGAATAAAAATGTAAAAAAGAGGTATAGTTGGAGAAAAAGAGTGTTTTCATTGGAGAAAAATATTTTTTATCGGCTTTTCGTAAAAGTAAACAAAATATTCTAAAACACAAATTATAGTAGAAATAATTCAGCATTCCCTCCACCGAATTCATCCCCTAAAAGGACAAAATTATAAATGAGGTATAAATGTTTGTATTGGAGAAAAATATTTGTTATCAAATTTTCTTAAATTGGAATGGAACACGTTTGAAGACAATAAAACAACATATTCAGGTTATAATATTTTTTCATATTCACTGTAAAATAATCATGAGTTTAGATGATCACGCTTTTATTATTATATATTTTTTTTATGTTTCTAAATTATTATATTACTGAAAAAGTTTAAGTTTCGTGGGCGAAGCCGCGACGGGTATGCTAGTTTTTATATAAAACATTAAGAATCTACTATACGTAACAGTACTTACCAACAAACGAATTGAAAACTAATGACGCCATGATTGTATGATCTCTGATGTGGATTTGCAGAAGCCACAGCCTGCTGGCGCTTTATAATGGCGAGCAGAATGTAAAGGTGGAAGAGGGAGGGGAAGGTCACGGCTTGCTGTATGGTTAACGCTCATCTCCTTCTATAACTTGTAAGTACCGGGGTCAGGTGAATGAACTGAAAGACACTGTGATATTTTAAGTTAAGTTGTGATAAAAAACTCCAAGATAAAACTTAGAAAGTTGTGCATACATGGTAAAAACTTTCTCAGATGTGGCTTCCTTTAAAAATCTGATAACGAAACTATCAACGGCTTCGTAAAGTTGCGTTAACTTAAAAGAGCCTAAAGATAAACTGACAAACGTTTAGGCCACGATGCTTCGAGGAGATAAGCTTTACCTGTGGGCGATTAACGACTAAATTTGACCAAAACCGATAAAACTAATTTCTCTCGTTGATTGAGAACTTTCTTCAATCTTATTTTGAAGAAAAAATAGCTACGGAATTTATAACATTTTTTTTTTTTTGGTGTTTAACGTCCGATTATTGTGCACATTTGGGCTAATGTAGACGATGGGATGATTTATAGCGTATGAAAATGCCAAGCCCTCGGCGGGAATCGAACCCGGGTCCTCGGGGTGAAAGCCTAGTACGCTATCCACTAGGCCATCGAGGCGGCTGGAATTTATAACAATGTTGACTTGTATATAATTCAATGATTTTGGTAACACGTTGGACTAATTCGTTACTAATACCTTTCAAAATGTCCTCCTTTCAAAAATTCTCAACTACTTACTTTACATTTTTTTGAAAGTCTGCTTATACCATTGTAATAAGCTTCGAAATATGCATAAATTAGCAATTAAAATTTGATTGAAAATACAAAAAAGGACTTTAATCTCGTTCGTATAATTCAAATACGATCTGTTCAGTTTCGGTTTATGTGTGTAAACAACTAAAGTGGCAATCGCGGTGTGAAAATAATTTTCTTAGACTGAAGAGTTAAATATCGGGTAGTACTCCACTACAGTCCCAGTAGAGGACAGCCTGATACAGGATTTAGAGAATCATGTCCTTACATAAGCTACTAATCCACTTCGTCTCCGATCCTCGGGAGGAATCAGCACCTGAACCCATCATCTACCTTCTAACAGTCCATCCTTATCCCAAGCCAAAGTAAAACAGCGTACGCCAAAGGTTGCTTAGCTTTAAGTGTGTACTAAAGCTTGCATCTGCATCCATTTTTAATATAGCATGGGGCATCATGTGTATTGGTGGGTATCAAAACCAACAAAACCGATCAGTTGCAGAGTGGACTTGCCACAAGTGGCAGAAATGGACTTATAAAGTGAAAATAAAAAACGTGGAAGAAACTGGGAATGTATTTTACTTGGAGCCGATATTTACTTAACCTAAGATAGAAGGGGAGGGAGATGGAATCATATCAAAATCAATAGAGCGTCCACAAAGGTCTATAAGGAGCTTAAATGCGCAAACTGAGAAGAGGTAGCGATAGAAAGGTGGTTTCAAATTACCCTAGAAGCAGAAGACCCCAGAGTTTTTTTTGGTGTTTAACGTCCGACTATTGTGCACACTTGGGCTAATGCAGACGATGGAATGATTTTATAGTGTATGAAAATGCCAAGCCCTGGCCGGGAATCTAACCCGGGTCCTCGGGGTGAAAGCCCAGTACGCTATCAACTAGGCCACCGAGGCGGCTTAAACATCGGAGGGGTGAGAAATACAACCCTTATAGAGGAAACTTGGTAGTCGCTGACAACCGTGTTAAATCCTAAGAGACTGAGGTCTGATGAGAGTACCTCGGAGTGGTAAGAGGAAAACTCGCTGCCCGACGGGAATTAGGACGTCAGCGAGGAACGTCCAATGAAAGAGGTTGATTTATGGGGACAGTAGGGATCTTCCGTATAGGGACGATTGGCTTAGTTACGGTGAACTGGGACTTTAGCGTTCGTCAAAGTAAGATTAGATATTTACCATGGAGAAACTGTGCGTAGCTTTGCGGGTTGAATGAGGAAACTGCATTCTCATAATCAATTATTGTGATGTATACAAGAGTAGGGAAGAGTGTTTGGTTTTGACGACTAGTCGGTAGATTGCTCAAACTCACTGAGGGAATTAGTATCTAGAAGGCTTAGGGTGCAAAATAGGTCCTTCGCTCGTGGTGGCAGGAGCCACTAAAACCCGTAACCTCTTACAACCAATCTGGCTTAATGTAATCCAGCAATCAAAACAAACTGATAAAAATCAGAATGGGTGTTTCTGAAACGTATTGCATAAGTGATGACAAACAAGAAAAGCACAACAAAGCATATAGAAATGTTTTTCAAATTAAAAAAAACTTCAACTAATTGTTTAAAATGCAACTACGAGGTGTTTCCTGTATTTGCAATCGTGTTTTCCTGGATTGTTGTTTTAAATTACGCCTGTTGTGACATTAAAATGATTGCTGACGTTTCTGTGCAAGTTAAGAACTGGTGCCCGCGGCTTCGGTGTGATGATAAAAATAATCGTTGAACTGGCCGCATTAGAACTAAAGTGCGCCAAAGATAATAAAACTATTCACAATGCAATTTTTGCCGGTAAATTAGTTTTCTGACAAAAAATAAAAAAATGGTTTTAACATTCTTTATTCTCGTAAATTTTGAAATCCTTTCGTAGTGATGCCCTATTATATGACCCTAACCTCCGAGGAATAAATAATCCAACTTTCTAATTGCTGTCATTTTAAATATATTTGTGCGATTCGACTATAGCGTTTGGTGTTTTGCGTGGAATATATATTATGTTTTCTTTGAACCAGCAGTTAGTCTGAGATGATTAAATCTGTGGTATATATATATATATATATATATATATATATATATATATATATATGTACTAGCATTACCCGTCGCGGCTTTGCCCACGAAACTTAAACTTTTTCAGTAATATAATAATTTAGAAACATAAACAAATATATTAATAAAAGCGTGATCATCTAAACTCATGATTATTTTACAGTGAATATGAAAAAATATTATAACCTGAATATGTTGTTTTATTGTCTTCAAACGTGTTCCATTCGAATTTAAGAAAATCTGATGAAAAATATTTTTCTCCAATACAAACATTTATACATTTATAATTTTTTTTATACTTTTATTTTTTTTTACTTTTTTACTGACTTTTTTATATACTTTTTTACTCTTTTATAATTTTGTCCTTTTATTGGATGAATTCGGTGGCGGGGATGCTGAATTATTTGTATTATAATTTATGTTTTAGAATATTTTGTTTACTTTTAAGAAAAGCCGATAAAAAATATTTTTCTCCAATGAAAACACTCTTTTTCTCCAACCATACCTCTTTTTTACATTTTTATTCTTTTAGTGGATGAATTCGGAAAAATGTTGAAATATGTGTTTCATTATTTGTGTTTCATAGCATATTTCTAGAATATACGATCCAAAACAAATATTTTTTCAATGCAAAATTGTATACCCCTTTCTACATTTTTTACCCTTTTCAATCTCTTTACGGGATGAATTTTGGGAAATGGTAAAAATTATATTTCATTACTTATATTTAAGAGTGACTATGTTACGTTTTAAGAAGGTCAGACGAAAAACATATTTTTCCAATAAAAATTGTTGTACAGTACGTCGTTTTTATCTCTTTAGGGGGTGAATACTGAAAAATCGTTTTTCAATTCACCGCTACATGTGGTAACCCTAAACATTTCAAATCTTTAGCTATTATAGTCTCGGCTATACTTTGATTATTAAAGTTGGACTGGGTAGGTAGTTTAATGGCGTAAAAATCAAATGTTTGCAAAATCCTTTCTTAGTTTACCTTGACATTGTTGTAAGAAGGTACCTTGAAAATTTCAAGTCTCTAGGTTTTATAGTTTGGGCTGTACGTTGATCAGTCAGTCAGTCAGGACATTGCCTTATATATATATATATATATATATATATATATATATATATATATATATATATATATATATATATATATATATATATATATATATATATATATATATATATAATCCCATTACAGAAGATAATTAATACGAGTATGGTAATTGATTAACTACAACTCCATGGACCGTCCGTTCGTTTATTGGCTCCTGAAGGCTTTTTTTTGAAAATTAAAAAATTTCTGAATGACGAGTTACATTATTTGTTTTCTTGAGTATTTACGCAAAGTTTTAAGAAAATTTGACAAAGTATATTTGTTCAGTACAAACTTCTACACTCAGTTATTGCCTTCTTATTGGTTGAGTTTTTAAAATTTTCTTTTTAATAAGTCTATACGTTATAAAACAAAGCACTATGAAATTTAGGACTCTGTGGTCGATGTGACTAAGTGCCAGTCAGTCTACTGCATCTCTGAACTGTGCATCGAAGTTGTATGTTCTCGATGTACCGTTGCTTTACCCTTCGTCCTCCTTAGTATAACTGGTCATAAGATAACATATTTTAAGACTAGAATGTGCGTTCAGATAAACAGACATGTGCTCGAAATTATAAAGGTTCTTGTTTTTTCCCACAGCCCATAAAAATCGTCTTATGATACACCCTGTACAAAAATGTAAACTTAGAATGAACAGATTGAAATAAAAATTGACAGATCTTTGTTAGTCTGTTGTCTGTATTTGAATACATAGAAGAAATACGTATCGGCATTGTTATCCAATTGTATTCATACCAGTTGCTAACAGTTTTGTTGTCAATTGACCTTTTACACACTTGACCTTCAGAGGTCAAAATGCAACATGATCTTTGCGCAGTGCATACAGATATAGACTTTACCAACGTTATCTTTTGTAATAACCGACTTAAAGAAATACGAGAAGATGCATTATAAAATCACCACGTGTACTGAAGTACTAAGAGGTCCAACTTTGAACCAAATTTTCACAGTGATTGGTTTCGTAAAACCCTGTCCATCGATGAAAACACTTTTTAAAAAGCTAATGATTTTCTACGACGTAATATCAGTGACATTTTTGTAATAAATATTTATATTACTTACTAATGAATCTTACCCCAAGTTTGAAGAGTTTGTTATATGTGTTTAATAAACTAATATAATGTGCACATTTGTGTTTATAATTTCTGTATACGTAATCATTTACTGTAATATGTGTCTATTATTATAAGAGATCTCATTACTATTGCTTAGATTATTATTATTATTAATTAATTATAATTAATTAATTATTAATTAATTAATAATTATGAATTAATCAATTATTATTATTATTATTATTCTTTATTTGTTTCACCCAACTTTGGGGTACACTAAATCAATCACTTTTCAATGTTCTGTGCCTTCCTCGTAGCCCAGTATTGCTTCATTCGTTGTGATCTTGCTTTTCTTTCTTCGTCAGAGATTTGGATCGTTCGCTTGGATTTGACTTTGCCTTGGAACCGTTGCTTCTTGTCCTTGGTTATTGTTTTGGCTGTTCTGTCCATGAGCATAGTGTCAGTGATTTGTAGTTCTGTTATGTCTTTCTATGTTTCTCTAAACCAAAGTGGTTTGGCTCTTCTACTGCGAAAGTAGTCAAATATTTTTTTGGTTAGTCTATTTTTGTCCATTCGGAAGATGTGCCCATAAAAATCAATTCTTCTTATTCTTATTATTATTAGATTATTAAGTTAAAATACTTTATTTTAAATTATTTTATTGGCTTGTAATTTTATTTAATTAAAGAATTTTCTTTTTTTTGCAAAATTCTTGTTTCAACAAAAAATGTGAACATTGAATTTGTACGCAATAAAACATTAATAATTACGTTCTGTTAATAATAAAATTTAAATGTGGTGTCTGGGCTCCTTTGTTCTGGCATAACTGGTTGTTTAGCATATTAGGACATTCTTATCTTATAAAAATTGTATTTAACTATAATTAACGAATTGAGAGATGAACCGAAAAGATAACATTAAAAATTATTGAACTGCGTCTTACGAAGAGCACATATGCAAAGTTTCAAAACATTTTATCACGTAGAAATGTCTAAAAAAAATATTTTTTTAAATTTATCATAAACAAACAGGC
>CM040188.1:63580438-63585438 GCA_022606455.1 Callitettix versicolor | reverse complement strand
CCGTGTCCTTATTAGTCTATCTGGCGTAAAGTATGGAGATTTTTAGCAAAAAAGGTAAGTGTAGCAAAATTAAAAAAAAATATTGTCTTTAAGCAAATGGAAACAATCCCTCAAGGGCTTACACACTGTGAGTACGGGTTTGGCGATCCCGAGATGTCCTAGGTGGATCTACCTTTCTGTATCTATCTGCTCTTTGGTTGGATCCCTTCATTCCAAGCCAAGGTGGAACAGCAGAAGCCAAATGATGCATGGTTGAGAGGGAGGTTAGTTTAACTGGATACCGAGCGATTTCCAGTTTTAATCAAGCCTTCCCCATGCATGTGGCGTTCTTAAAAGTGGGCAATTTGTTTCTCTATATATTTGCAGGTTTTGATGTATAGTAGCAAAACTTTAAAGCCCAGAAAATCTCGGGGAACTGGAAAAAGTGGTCCTGATGGGTGGAAATAACATGTAGGTGACAGTAACGGAAGTTGTACCGAAGCATGGATCCTCATGGAGCCCAAAAGCAGTGAATTACAGGAGACTGTGAAGACACCTAGGTGGACTTTCCAAACTGCAGTGGAAGAAGTGAGACATTTTTGGAGGTGGGTCGAACATCGCAAGTAAGTAATGCTGTCTACAAATGTCTACCTGAAGAAAATAACAAACTGAGAACAGGGGAAGTTGAAGCAAAAAGACTTAGAAGAAGCAGAATACCTGCCAGGGATCAAATCTTGGTAAAGTTTGATACAAACTACAGCCGCCTCGGTGGCCTAGTGGATAGCGTACTAGGCTTTCACCCCGAGGACCCGGGTTAGATTCCCGGCCAGGGCTTGGCATTTTCATACGCTATAAATCATCCCATCGTCTGCATTAGCCCAAGTGTGCACAATAGTCGGACGTGTTAATACAGTTGACGGGAAAAATACTCTAAGATTGAAGAGCTTCCAGCCAGAAACTTTATGTCGTTAAGAAACAATGTTCTCCTTAGGCAGGTAGGTTATGCTGGCCAGATAAAGGAACTGCAAATGCCAGCAAGAGGAATAAGGATTTTGGCTTCCAAGACTCCGAAGGTCCAAACACAATAAGCTAGTCAGCTACTCATTGAGGGCGACAGTCCATTATACTATAATGCAAGAGATTTAGTTGCACAATAGGTCCTTTGATGACGGTGCCAGGTGCCATCAAACCTTATAAACTCTGAAAAAACCTAACCTAAATTAAATGGAAAAAATAAAAGAAACCACTGATCGAAGTCGGGTGCGTTGCTTCCGATTTACTCACTAACAGTAAAAATTTTATTTAAAATTTGGTAAATCAATTTCAGTTATGATTGATTTACTTCAGACTAAAACTTGAGCAAAATCTGATGAACCAATTTTGACAAACTAGACTGATTTACAGTTTTTCGTCTGACGATTTTTGTTCAAATAATAGAATGTGTGAAATGTAAACGTTTGTGCATTGTTTTTGCACAATTTTTGTTACAATTATTAACAAAAAAATTTGTACTTATCCGAAACAGTTAGCTCACTAACAACTAACTTAATTTATCCTGACAACAACAGGATAGTGACATATTAACGACATTTCCTATGTCAATTAAAATTGACAGGTTGATTCCCATTGCATCACTACGTGCTCTATAACACTGAACAAAATTACACAAACACTAAACATATTAGACGGTCTGTGTTACAAAGCAATTGTAATAATTGTTGCTAAATGATGATTATTGTTTATCCGAAAATTTGTCATTTGCTTACATGGACACAATACACCTTTTTAGAATATGCATCAACCCTCATTCTCAAGTGCTTAACTCAAAATACAAACGTAAAAAAGTGTTATAAGCTTTAGAAATATATTTAATCCATAATTTCAAAACGGTTTGCATGCTTTCATACCACTAGATTAATATGTCTACAAAAAACTGGAGATGCAACAATGGAAAGGGAAGGCTGCACGCAGCACAGCTGTGGAGATGCAACAATCGAAAGGGAAGGCTGCACGCAGCACAGCTGTGGAGATGCAACAATCGAAAGGGAAGGCTGCACGCAGCACAGCTGGTGGTTTTACAAAGTTGGAGCATGCGCAGTTATTCTGTAGCAGTATTAGTCTCGTTATCTAAATAGCCACACCTCGTGTATACGAGGTAAGTATAAGTAATGGCAAAATGTTCTTTTACTGAAGACAAGTAGGTCATCGAATAGGTGCTTAAAGTAACTTGATAGAAGAAGAATAGCTGTTAGAGTGCACAGCATTACACTTCCTTAAGTTGGCGTCCAAACTTAGAGAAAATGTAGTGCCTAGATCCTAATGTTTTGTTAGGTATGTCAATTTTCAGCATTTAAATACCACAGTAACACGAGGTGTGTTCAGAAAGTAACGAGAATTTTTAAATTTCGCGGGCATGGAGAGTCCGATTGTCAAAAATTTTTTTTATTATGTTGGTATACATGCCCTTGAAGTATGATGAAACTTTCAGCTGTTTTCATTGTTGACTTTGTCCGTGACAGCCACTAAGGTTAGACGTGTTTTTATCAGATCGGCGATTTTCGTTTGTTAAGAGAAATGGATCAAAGAATTTGTATCAAATTTTGCGTAAAAAATGGAATAAAGTGTAACAAAGTGTGTGAAATGTTAACAGAGGCCTATGATGGGTGAGTCTGCTATGAAAAAAGCAAGAGTTTACGAGTGGTAGAAGCGTTTCCAAGAAGGCCGTGAAGACGTTGAAGATGACGATCGCCCTGGACGCCCTAGCACATCAACAACTGATGAAAACGTGGAAAAAGTGAAAGAAATGGTTATGAAAAATCGCCGAATCACAATTAGAGAGGTCGCTGATGATGTTGGCATATCGATTGGATCATGTCATGACATTGTTTCCACCTCGAGGATCCGGGTTCGATTCGGGATAGGGCTTGTCATTTTCATATGCTATAAGTCATCCCACCGTCTGCATTAGCCCAAGTGTGCACAATAGTCGGACGTTAAACACCAAAAAAAAAAAAAAAAAAAAAAAAAAAAAGACATTGTTTTCAATGTTTTGTGTATAAAACGCGTGGCAGCAAAATTCGTTCCAAAATTGTTGAATTTTGAACAAAAACAGCGGCGAATGGAAGTTGCTCAGGAGTCACTAATTGAAGTCAACGACGATGCAGAATTACTGAAACGTATTATATATAAAAGGTGACGAAACATGGGTTTACGGATATTACGTCGAAACTAATTCTCAATCATCCCAGTGGAGGCATTCTGGCTCGCCAAGACCGAAAAAGGCTCGACAAGTGCGGTCGAACGTGAAGGTTATGCTGACTGTGTTCTTCGATATTAATGGCATAGTGCATCATGAATTCCTGCCACCAGGTGAAACGGTCAATAAGGAGTACTACCTACAAATTCAACGCCGTTTTCAATACAAAAGCCCGGACCTGTGGAGAAACAATTCATGGCTTTTGCACCACAATAATGGACACTTCATCGCTTCTTCGTGAATTTTTGGCTAAAAACAGTACTGTAACGATGCCCCAGCCTCCATATTCGCCAAATATGGCTCCGTGTGACTTTTTCCTATTTCCAAAAATAAAGAGAACCTTAAAGGGCCGTCGTTTTACAGCCGTAGATGACATTAAAAGCGCATTGCTGAAAGAACTAAAGGCTATCTCAAAGATCGAGTTTGAGAAGTGTTTCGAGGATTGGAAGAATCGCTGGCACAAGTGCATAATCTCCAATGGGACTATTATGAAGGCGACAACATCAATGTAGAAGAAGCAATAAATATTTTGTTCAAAAAATTAAAATTCTCGTTACTTTCTAAACACACCTCGTATGTGTATTAGTATATATTTTCCCTTTTCTCTCCCACTCAAAATAATATCAGTTTTGATTTCTGAATATTGTTATATAGAACCTTTTACTTCTGACTTTCACTACTTTGCAATATCTGTTTATTTCATTGCGCATGCGTAGACTAATTGGATTGAACTATCGACATGTCCACCGAACAGTCTGCTGCGTGTTTGAACTTGCGCAACTGAAGATAACAGCTCCGAGACTGGAGTTACGGTCGTAAAGCCAGTCCTCATTGGCTTAACTGGCTAAACGTCTGGACGTAAAGAAAGATTTTGGTTTACAAATGTAGTTTAGTTTGCTCAAATCGCGAAATTATTCTTAAAATATTTCAATAGTTTCCATTTCTAAACTAGTTTTAAAAGTTTTTTTTTCTCAGCAACGATTTTGACCATTAATTACCCCCAAAGTCGTAAACTATTGATATAATTTTTCAAGAACGGGTTATCAGAGTTCCCTCAAATTTTTAGGTTTTTTTAGTGAAATTCGAAATAAAATAAACACAAGGTTCGATTGTAGAAATTAAAAAAATGTAATTGAACCTTAACCTTGAAAGTTTTGAAGTATTTCGTTAATCTTTTCTAACAAAATTAAATAAACAATTTAATTGAATGCAAGGAAGTTTGTGCATTGTTTTTGCTCTATTTATTAGATGAAAAGAGGGAGAAGATAGGGGAAGGATGGAGAAGTGTTTAAAGCAGTTTTTATTATCATACTGTTCCCCTCTTTATAGTGAATTATTTGATTAATTTTGTTTATTACATCCAATCAATACTGTAGTATTTGTTCGTTTCGTTAATCTAGAAGTTGTAATTGCCCAAATTGGAAAATACTAATATCACGATAAACAAAGTTCACGCCATCTGTTATATTGCACGATTAGCTCACGATGTTTTGTGTTATTAAATGAAAGGTTATAAAATACTTGAGAATGAACCAAAGCTGCACAGAATAACCAAAGCTGAACCAAGTTACACTGGAGGCGTTTTACAATGGAAAGTTTCGATTCAACTGAAAAACTTTACAAATTATTGCTAGAGACTACGACCAGATCACCCGCGACTAATATGTCAGCGTTGACGACAGGACAAATGGTGTATCGTGTCATGGCACCGATGATCGGCACGGTCGTTATCCTTGTAAACTTGGCGGTGGTCGCGTCCTCTGGG
>CM040188.1:63560438-63575438 GCA_022606455.1 Callitettix versicolor | reverse complement strand
GACGAACAAATATTGACGAACTAATATTGACCAACTAATATTGACGAACAAATTTTGACGAACTAATATTGACAAACAAATATTGACGAACAAATATTTGACGAACAAATATTTGCAAATATTTGACGAACTAATCTGTTCGTGATGAGATTACGTTAAAAACTGTTTTGGAGATAAGTTCGATGGAATGATTAGGGCAGTTCTTTTAAAAAAAAAACAGGTTTTATCAATTTTTAAAGATTTTTTCTGACAAAAATGTTAAAAAATCTAAAAGTTAACAAGATTTTACATTGTTTTAAGGTAAAAGCAAATAAATTACATGTTAAGATTAATCCAAATTTGTTAACTCAAATAATGTACACAAATCCATCACGTACAACCACAGATAGACAGGCAGACAGACAGACAAAGGAGTTGAACAATTTTTAAAATATTCAGTTGACTTGAAACCGAATATGATATATTAATAAAATAAAATTCCGTTTTTTGCTCTCCAAATACTTTTTATATCTTTCACTAAAGTAAAACAATGTCAATCTATTATTTGTAAAAAATAAAGTACATTATTACTTTAGATCAGTGACTGTTAACAACCTGAGGATATCACGAGGTGGTGGACCAAAGAGTAACGAAGAATTAACAAAATCCGAAGCAAAATCCAAGTGGAAAGCCATCAAAGTAGTGACCTTCACGACGGGCGCCTACATGACCACGTGGTTCCCGTACTTAGTGGCGTGTTTCCTGCACCTCATCTGCAGCGACCCAGTCACTTGCGCAACCATAGAAAACGTGATAGCCAGTCCGTTGGCTATCTTAGTGCTCATCAATTCCATTCTGAACCCGATCATCTACGCTTGGTGGCACAAACCTTTCCGGCGCAACGTTGCCGCATTGGTGTGCAAGAAAAGGCAGAACAAACAGAATAACAAATTGCAGACAATAAGCGTAGAGACTAGCAAGCGAGTTGTGAAACAAGCAACTGAAACACATAACTTAACATAATTTCTTATTAATTCTTTGTAACGAAACGTTTGTTTTAAAACTGTTGAAATAAAATAAAGTTCTTTTTGTACATTTTATTAGAGTCCGAAGACGTCATGCAATAAATAAATTGAACTAGATTTTAAAAAGCAAATCTTACAACCAAACGTTACAATGCACACTTGTATACAGTTCAGTTAACAACTGGGTCTTCCATAAGTATGTTATACTTGAACCTGAGAACTTTATCCCTATCCCATAGCTAAGCATACCGAGAAATCCAGAAGCTATTTCATACCCGTCCGCAAGACTCTTAGCTATTGGTGAACGACAATATGAAAACTCATCGCGAACTGAATAAAATTTCAGCTGCTCATTCGTACGACATTCTGTCAGAGGTGACCGTTATTTTGACTTCCACATTACTACTTTTACACCACTTAAACAACACAGAAGAACTCAAGACCTCTCTTCCGTCAGTCACACAGGTTATCTGATGTCACACTGTTTGTGTAACAATATTACTTTGCTCATAATTATTGCTGGGTGACTCATCCGTAACTTTTACCCTAGCTTTGACATTGGATGCGTTTAAGTGGTATTCTCCCCTATGGCTAATCTTGTTGGCTCCAGTTCGTTAGCTTTTTTGAACCCAAGTACAGTTGACTGATATTGAAAGACCTTCTATTCTGATTCAATTCTTTTTGTAACCGAGCAAGTTATCCTTAATCATCACAGAGTTGAGCTCTTGACATAGTATACAGTTAATTCTGCATAAGTAAGCTGTCATTCTGTTAGAAAAAATGTAACCTATTTTCTTCTAAGTTTATTTCTGCTTACATCTCACGTCTCCGTTGTGTCATCTCAGGTATTTCGCCTAAATATTCTATGGTCTATCTGTTTTTATCTTTCAGCAATGTTTTGGCAACATGAACTTTAATTAATTATAGTGTAATGTTAATGTAATGCAGAATTTGTCGGCCTTTTGATTATTGGATACTCCTACATTGGATGAACTTCCGGCGGAAGCAGTTGAAGTGAGCAGCTGATGGGCTTAGCGATCCCACCGTACCTCTAGCTCGTACTAATCTCACTCATATACTCAAGACACACATACACACTGATTACTGTACACAGTTGCCGCCTCGGTGGCCTAGTTGATAGCGTACTACGCTTTCACCCCGAGGATCCGGGTTCGATTCCCGTCAAGAGCTTGACATTTTCATACGCTATAAATCATCCCATCGTCTGCATTAGCCCGTGTGCACAATAGTCGGACGTTAAACACACAAAAACAAGTTTGGATATCTCTAAACTGTAAGTGATCCATGCTGATGGAATAAAAGACACCGGCCTAATGGTTGTATCAAACGGAGCTCTGGGATGTCTGACTACCTTAGCCTTACCCGTGCATACGGGACTCTTTACGGGCGGACCTAATTTCCCTAGTTAATCATGGGAACAACATGAATAAAAACTTAAAATAGAATGAGGGTATCAGCCGCTCAACAAAGATTTGTCTAAAGAGAGAACAATGTCGGTCATAAAGGCAAAGAAAACGTAATGGAATTAGCAGGGCAAGCAACCGCATGCACTTTGCATCAATAACGGTCAGGTGTGTCACAAATTAGAAGTAGGGAAAGTCTCCAAATCGTAGACTTTATAAAGAGACTAGGTTTGGTGGAGACGCTGTAACTGAGCATTTCAGGAATATAGAAAATAATGTGTTTTTTAAGTTCAGATCCACATTTCTATTTAACTATTTTTTTAATTTACACTGCGTTTTCAGTTGAAAGTTTTTTAAATTCTACTACAAGATGGTTGTCGTTACATTTCTCTTTGGGTTAGAACACTTTGTCAGCGCTGTTATTCAGGAGGTACCTGTAACACAAGTAACCTAACCTTCCTAGTAACAGATATAACTTAATCTCATTTTTCTTCTGGTGTCACCTTCTTACTGAAGGTTGCCGATCATTCTGAACTATGGTATTTTAGAGACTACTATTCGGAATAGGGGTTTGGTACTTTTGTCACACCACTCTCTCAGACACGATGTAACATGTCCTTTTTTATAAATTTTATATATGTTATAATATATATAATAATAATATTATATATATATATATATATATATATTATATATATATATATTATATATATATATATATATTATATATTATATATATATATATTATATATTATATATATATATATTATATATTATATATATATATAATATACATATTATTATTATTTGCGTATAGACCCTGTTGGATCACGCATAGCACTCCGACTCATGTCTTGTTCCTTCTAATCCTCCACACCTCCCTCATCCTGTCCCCATGGATCCTCTTCCGCTCCTCCGTCCATTTTACCCCCGCTCTCTTTGGGATTTCATTCTCTTGGATCTTCCAATCGAGCATCTTTCTCCTGTATGCGTTCCTGTCTTCAATGTCTGTTGAGTCTATTTCTGCGTCACGTAGGTCTATTCTGACTTGTGCGATCCACGACGTTGTTGATTTGACTCCTTGTATATACTTAAGGATTCTGTTGACAAGTCTCGTTGTTGGGAGTCTACTGATGTGTCCATAGAACTGAAGCCTCCTTCATCTGATATCTACTGCCAGGTTCGATATTTTCTCTGTGGTCTTCCGGGAGTGCAACCTGTATCCGTCTTCTGTTAATCTCGGGCCAAGGATCTTCCTCAAGATTTTGCGTTCTTCCTTCAAAATGTCTTCCATGGTAGCTTTTGTGTGGAGTGCTAGCGTCTCGCTTGCATATAATACCTCCGGATTTATGACTGTGTTGTCTGACTTTTGTGTGCGTCGACATACATCTCTTATTACAGATATCACGCGTTATACCAAGAGCCCTCTTCATTCTCAGTAGCCGAAGATATTGATATATGTATACACACACACACACACACACACACACATATATATATATATATATATATATATATATATATATATATATATATGTGTAGTGAATGCAAGAAATATAAGAAATTTAAAAATAAAATAACTTGACAGTTGTTCAAATTTTACTGAACATTTCACAGTTATTCCTTTGAACATATTTCACATAAATCGTTTGGAAGTTTGTCAGGATACAAGAGGACCTGTTCGATGCTGTCAGTGCACTTTATGTACAACACAATAACCGCCGCAATCCAGGAGATATTCCTGTAAAAACAAGTTTACTGCCTTTTTAAATTTACGCCTAGCCAGTGTTAACGTTATTCCATTGTTTGATAAGCCCTGCTACGGTCGTTTGTGTTTTGTGCGCAAAAAAGTTAATTATTTTATCGATAGCTTCTGAACGGAGTGTGGGGGTAGTTTTTCAATAAGCGGGGTTGGGAGTGACCAATATGTTTTATTTGGGTCTAAATGTCCTTCATACTTTAGATAAATTTAAGGAAATTCGAAATCCCTAAATCCTTGTTTGATAAAATTAATGTTAATGTTTGGGGACTGAAAAAATATCAGTTTTCATAAATAACGTGTTTTTGTTTAGGTGAAATTTTAAAATAAATTTTTGAGGTGATTCGCCCAATTTTCGAAGCGGTACAAAAATGTTTTCGGAGGACCAAAACTTTGTACTGATTCATTTTTACTGAATTAATGAAGAGAAACTATTGTTTTATAAAATTTTAAGATTGAAAGTTTTGCTACGTCAATGTTTATTGGATTGATTAGTATAAAAGTAATTTAAAAAAGTAAATAAACATTGTAAGATAAGATAAAACATACAGTTACTTTCAGTAATTCTACGAAGGTGGTTGAAATATAAACCGGAATTTTGCTATACAAAATTTTATTATTAAGTTACAGAGCTGACATTTTTTACAGTTTTTCTAGATAGTCTCCGTCACACTCTACACAATTTTGCCACCTCTTTGGAAGCTTTCGGATGTCTTTTTCGTAAAAATCTCTCGGCTTGTCACGTAACCATTCGTGCACGAAGGCTTCTACCTTCGCATTGCTTTCGAATCGCAGTCCGCCAAGTGCCTCTTTCAATGAACCAAATAAGTAGTAGTCGCAAGGCGACAAATCGGGACTATAAGGAGTGTTTCCCAACCCAATTTGTTCAATGTTTCCATCGTAAGCCGAGCTGTACGCGGTCTGGCGTTGTCTTGCAGCAATATCGCACTACGGATTAGAATATCGCGTCGTTTTGATCTGTAGGCAGATTTCACCCTGTTTTTTAGGAGATTACTGTAATACTGCGCGTTTACAGTGAGAAAATCAACCGCAATTTCTCGTCTCATGTCCCAAAACACGGTACACTCTCCGGAGTACAGTAGTGCACCCAAGTCTCGTCTGTGGTGAATATTCGGTGCAATAAAGCGGAACACCATTCATACACTTGAGTCTTGGAGAGGCACTCATCCCCGAACTGCTCGAGTAATTTTCGATAAATTTCCGCGGATTTTACATTATCTTTGACCAAAAAACGAATAATGATGCGTTGCGCAACAGACACTGGTACATCCTTCTCGCTCATGGCTAAGACACTAACAAGCGAGGTTACGCGCTCCCGGCTGTTCTCTACGCTTCGTAACAGACCAGTCTAACATCCAGTGCAGCCACTTTTACGACACTAAATTTTTCGCGCGTTTATTAAAAAATTCCGGTTTATATTTGAACCACCGTCGTATCTATATACAAAATTGTTAAAGCAATTAACCTTAACTACAACTACAGTCCGTTTCGTATTATTTGACAGCTTGTTAAAACCAATATGATGGTGATCACTTAAGTTTCGCATGTGTGCACTTATCGCTCTTTTATCCTGTATTCTATATTTACATACTTATATACTGTATGCTTTAAATTATATTTTATATTATATACAGCGTGTCTAAAAAATATCGTAATTCAGAAAATAGTAGATGTAGTGTTAATTTGTTTGTTTATTAGGGGTGGGCGAAACAAAACGTCAACAAACTGTTTGCTTTTAAAACAGTTGAAAAAAACAGGTTCAGAAAACTGAAACTCAAAGTTGTATTAGCAGCTAAAAAATAAAGCACATACGTTCAGTTTTCTAACTACTTTTTCATTCCCATTACCGCCATGTCCTTAACTGTTTTTGGGTATAAAGCATTTAGAAAGGATAAAAATAATCCTTACAAGTGTAGTAATAATTAAAATACATTATAAAAACGTAATAATTATGTAAGCCATTTTATGTACAAAATGCGATGAATTTCTAATAGAAGCATTCTTTTTTTTACTTAAAAATTAAATATTCCTTTGCATATTTACCAAAATGCAAACGATTTAGAATATTTTTAGTTGATTAAAAAATAATGATGATTGATAGTAGATATAAAAAATATGTTTAAATAAAATTAGGCTCTGTATCTACAAAATGTGAGAGGTTGTTACTACAACTCGCAACAAAATAGAGATAAACGTTGACATTGACCAAACAGTTCTTACTTCACTAAAAGCAACAAGCAACAAGCAACTTTGAAATAAAGGGAAAAAGCATAAAAGCAGGTAGAAGAAAAGCAGTTAGCAGGCAAACAGTTTTAGCGCTTGCGGCAACGTTCGAATAGAACGTAGGTGTAGTAGTGCGGAAAGCCGTTTCTGGTTTAACAAATCATAAACCAGTCCAAATCCAACTGCTTGTTTCCGTTTGAAAAAGCAGTTTGCTTGTCGTTTATAGAAAAGCTGTTTTTTTTAACAGTTTGGTGTTTTCTACCCCACCACTAGTTTACGTCCTCTATGAAGTAATAAGGTATTGACTACAGTGACCACTATGAAGTAATAAGGTATTGACCACAGTGACATTTTGTCAATAAAATGAACGATATTAAGTTTTCATCTGACATTGGAAGACTTTCAATTTGTTTGAGTTATTACATTCACTCGAGTATTCTTCAGTTATTTAATGAAAGAGAGAAAGTTTATATAATGTCTTCTTAAATACCGATAAGCAAATCAATATTTTCTCTGACTGCAGTTTGAATAATCGCACAGGCTTCAGACGAGAAACCGGGAAGCCCCTACAGGAAGTGGCACAGATAAAATCCCGGCTAAGCATTGAGACGGAAGTGTGACTTCATTCAGTGTATAGAAGCGGTAAGACAATGGCGAGTAGTGATCCCTCTGAGACAGCTTTAGATTCGACGACTGTGGTTTACAGTTTGCTGGAGTCCACGACCAAATCGTCTTTCAATTCTTCGGCGGTCACCACAGGTCAGACGGTTTACCGCATCGTAATACCTGCGATCGGAGTTTTCGTTATCCTGTTGAACTTGGCGGTGGTCGTGTCCTCTGGGCTGATCCTGAAGCGTAACTTGCAGCCGCGCACCACTTACATGTTCCTCGGTAACATCGCGGTGTGCGATTTCATTACCGGGTTCTCGGTCGTCTTCGGAAGTATTTTCCCGAAGGAGTGGAGGACACTCGGGCTCTGCTACTTTCAGCTGGGTGAGTTTCGTATTTTACTTGCTTGTATGAAAGAAAGTTTTTTAAAAATTCGATTTGCTAATTTTGTTGGATTCCGAAGTTTTTGTGCAACTTTTGCGCAATGTTTAGCGCCATTTATTTATAAACGTAACAAGTCTATGAAAGCTAGATCTGTGCCTGTCGGAAGTTTACAAAGCATCTGCCAAGCTACACAGGTAAAGGTTCAGTTTGGGTTTTCCAAGTTTTGATAACAGGAACTTGCACTTTTTTTTAAAGCAATGACTTTAATTACGATTGTTAAAATATGATTCAAAACAGCATAATACGTTTAGCCGATTTTGAAAAAATCAAAACCTTTAAGAAACGCAGATGTTTTCAATTTCAAGCGGAGCGTGATCGATATACACGTCTGTAACTATTAATCAAATGTTATCAATATCGTTATTTTTTGAAGTTAACATTAAAATTTGAATTAAATCAGAATAGTAGGTTTTATTCAAGAACTATTACAAAACACAAGGGAACAAATAAATCTAATAATCAATTTCTAATTCATTGCAGCAATTTTTCTACAGATAAATAAAAAAAGTTAATTGAAGTTCTTTTTATATTCTTCTTCTTTCTGCTAGGATTATTGTCACTATGTTGAGTATAATGATCTGCCTTCCCTAGCTTCATCAATTCTATTTTTGTTGACGCGTTTCGGAGAACCTCCATCTTCAAAAACTATATCTATACTCTAGTATACATACTCTAGAGTATAGATATAGTTTTTGAAGGCGGAGGTTCTCCGAAACGCGTCAACAAAAGTAAAATTGACGAAGCTAGGGAAGGCAGATCATTATACTCAACATATAGTTAATTGCAGTTGTTTTTTTTTGTAAACATATTTAATATTAAAAAGTAAATAAATAATATAGGCCTAAATAAGGTTTAAAAATTTACAAATATTTTCCAGCTTTTTGTTAAAAAAAACCATTAAAAAGTCTTCTGTTTAGATAGGTTCCTACACAGAAACTGAACAAAGATTTTCGCAATGCCTGCAATGATAAACGTAGGTTAAACATTAATTCCACGAAAACAACTGAAATTTTGATAATTTTGTCTCCTCATTGCTTATTGTAAATATTTTGAATTTAATTATTGCTTCACATTTTTGAATTAATAAAATCATACATGTAAGTTAAAATACTCGTACTTTAAACATGTTAGACACAATTTCGAACTGCCATCATGGTAAGATTTAAGGTTACTTTTAAGGTACATTTAAGGTAACAACAGGTACATTTTAAGGTAAGATTTAAGGTACTTGCAAGAACAGCAAGTGTTTGTTTTGTTCGTGAGAAGTGTAGGTCTGACTTGTATTGAACATTAGTTGTATTGAATATGACTAAAATTTGATCGAACCTTTCAATTTTGGCGGAAAAGGAGGAAGTGTAATCAGAGGAGGAAGAAGATAATCAAAGGAAGCGCATAAGGAGAAAGAAGAAAGAGAAGAACTTTGAAAATGAATAAAGGAGGAAGAAAGAACTTACTAGTAAGAAGAAAGAGAAGTACAAGAAAGTAGAGAAAATTTTAGATGGATAGAAGAAGAAAGAACAGGAATAGCAGTTGAAAAGGAAAAAAAAAGTATGAGAAAGAAGACGTAGGAAAAAAGAAAACAGCAAAAGAAGAAAAAGTATAAGTATGAGTGTTAGTTATTCTAATAACTATGCGTGTGTTGACGTTAAATATAAATAAGTGAGACACACAGCTCTTACCCATTTTAAGGCTTTAAAATAAAATAAAAGCAATTTAAAACCGATAAAAGGTCTGTGAAAAAATTCCAGGAGCAGTATAAAGTGATCCCGTGAGAGTGCAGCATAATGCAAGCATAGGTGACAAATAATTGTGCGTGTTGTGATGAATACCAGTTGAGAAGGAAGAAAAGCAGAAGAAAGAAGAAAAGGAAATGCATAATAATAATAATAATAATAATAATAATAATAATAATAATAATAATAATAATAATGATAATGATAATGATAATGATAATGATAATGATAATGATAATGATAATGATAATGATAATGATAATGATAATGATAATGATAATGATAATGATAATGATAATAATAATAATAATAATAATAATAATAATAATAATAATAATAATAATAATAATAATAATAATAATAATAATAATAATAATAATAATGATAATGATAATGATAATGATAATGATAATAATAATAATAATAATAATGATAATGATAATGATAATGATAATGATAATGATAATGATAATGATAATGATAATGATAATGATAATGATAATAATGATAATAATAATAATAATAATAATAATAATAATAATAATAATAATAATAATAATAATAATAATAATAATAATAATAATAATAATAATAATAATAATAATGATAATGATAATGATAATGATAATTGATAATGATAATGATAATTGATAATGATAATGATAACGATAACGATAACGGTAACGGTAACGGTATCGGTAACGCTAACGATAACGATAACGATAAGGGAAGAGGAAGAGGAAGTGGAAGGGGAAGGAAAAGGAAAAAGAAAAGGAGAAGGAGAAGAAGAAGCAGAAGGAGAAGAAGAAGTATAAATAAGAGAAGGAGAATGAGATGGTAAAATAGAATAAAGAAAAGGAACAGGAAGAGGAAATGTAGGAAGAGGAAAGAAAGTAGAAGAGTAATAGTTGCGAAGAAAGAAAAGTAGAAGAAAGCTGAGGAAGGGAAGGAGAAATAGAATAAGAGTTAGTAGTATTAGTAAAAGGATATCGAATAAGGGAAAGCTAGTGAATTATTTATTTGCTATGTGAAGTTTGCTGATGTTTATTATTTGTTTGCAGGCCTGATAGTGGCGAGTACTTTGACGTCAGCTTGGAGTGTGAGTCTGATAGCGTTAGACAGGTTCTTCTACATTGTTCATGGCATTAAGTACACACAGTGGGTCTACGGCAGCCGAGTCAGGTTGCTTGTGTTGTTTACATGGTAAGCTAATCGGAATAATTCTTCATAGTACTGCCATTTTTGTTGAGGAATTCAAGGAAAAGTTTGCTGATTTTAAATATTACGGCTGTTTATAAACCAATAACTCCAAGCTCTCATTATTTATTCCGCAAACTGCAATCACTGCTTGATCAACTCTCGTTCTCAAGTGCCTAACTTAAAATATAAACTCGACAACTAGAATGTAAGCCTAGATGTTAAAATACTTTTGTTTTTTACCACCGTTAGGGTATTTGTAATCTAGTTTCTACTTTTAAGTTTGAAAACGAGATTTGTTTTACACTTTCGGAACGTTGTGTATTGTTTCCGTTTATGCAAATGATGTAAATATCACAATAAAAACAATAATAATATGAGATATTTATTTGGTAAAAAAAAGGACTGAACAGATAAAAAACACTGATTTGTTCTTATTTTTAGTTTAGTGTTTACCAAATTAAAAAAAAAAAAAATTTAGTTTTACAACTTACGTTATACATCTTCAAACACTTTCAACATTTGAGCAAAATTTTAAGACGTGATTTAAGTGAATTATGCCTTCGTAAACTGTTGCATAATCTGTCGTTAAGCATTCCGATCGGTTCTGTACCAAAAATAAAAACCTGCTTTATTGAAATTACATACATGGGGTACCCACAGGTTCGTCGGAACATCTCACGTCTCATTTTTTTTTTAAAGCTTTACAAGAATAAATAATAAATAGGGACAAGAATCAGACTTAACTGCCTGGCCTTTGCGGACGATCTAGCACTCTTCTCAAATAGTTGGGAAGAAACGGAACAGCAAATCAAATCGCTGAAAAACATAGCAGGAAAGGTCGGCTTACAGATATCCTTCGAAAAGACGGAAATAATGCCGACTAAAAAGTCGGAACCAAAGTCTACAAAAATAGAAGGCGAACGAATAAAGATAGTGGATAATTTTAAGTATTTGGGAGAAAATACGGCTATAAACATAGCCGAAAAACTGGCAAAAAAAAAAAAAAAATTAGAACGAACAAATTAAAGAAGACCCTAAAGTTAACTTGGGAAACGTATAAGAAAAAGTCGCTTTCCATAAAATCGAAAATCAGACATCATAATACGGTCACAAGACCGAAAGTGTCTTATGCCGCGGAAACTTTATTTAATCTAAGAAGCCGAAACAGAACAGAGGAGCTTCAAAAAGTGGAAAGAAAGATATTGAGAACCATTATCAACAAAAAACACATGGTAGATGGAACATACAGACTGCTGCCAAGTTCAGCCATCTATCAGGATAATGAACATCTGTTAGATAATATTAGAAAGAGGAGACTGGCTTTCTATGGATACCTAATAAGGCTACCAGAAGAAAGACTGACGAAGAAACTCCTAAATTACCAACTCAAGATGAAAGTAAAGAATGAGTGGTTTAAGGAAGTGAAACAGGACCTAAAAGAATTAGGGATAACGGAAGAACGTCTGAAAAAAGGAAGGGAAAAACCAATCCTTAGGAATAAAAATACTAGATTAAAATTTAAAGAAGGAACAAAAAGAGTTGCCTTTTACTCGGAGGAAGTTAGACTACAGAGATCTATAAGACTGAAAAAGTATTAAGAGAATCTCAAAAACCTAAAAGAACCGAAGTTGAAAGCCCAAAAGAACCAAAATTGACTAAACGTGCTCCATTGAGGGCTTAAAAAAACCAAGTTGAAACCGAAAAAAGGACTATAAACAAAATTCCAGGAGCAGGAGCAGTGTAAAGTGACCCGTGAGAGTGCAGCACAATGCAAGCATAGGTGGCAGAAATAACTAATCGTGGGTGTATCAAAACAGCTGTTTTCTAAAAAAATTGTTGAAAGTAATATTTTAACTTTTACCGTATCAAAGACTTAAATTATTATTACCGAATAAGTTTCGAAAGTAGAATCAGTAAGATAATCTAGGCCAGTTGTAATATGTAAATGTTACTAAGTAATAGACTCTGCTTTTAGTAAACAACAAATATTGTGGCCTAATTTAGGTATGTAACTAAAATCCGGTTATAGTAGGTTTCATTTGTGAATATTTGAATAAGACACAATGTTTGAATCCAGTCAATAATTTTATAGGTTTAAGTACACATAGTTTTAAATAGGAAAGCACAAAAAGTAAAGTTTATTGTATTAAACATTGAACTTCTTGCTGTATATTGTTGTATAAATTTCGTTTTTTTTTCTATTAACTTCGTAAGATTGCACGAGCTTCTTTATATACATTAAAAGCTTTTTACTAGTATATATTAAACAATTAAAATTACTTTACTTCTTTAAAAAGCTTCAAATGGAATATTTTTACCCATCGTATAAAGCTCACTTGTCTTTATAAACTGTAAGGAAGCAAATATGTATGCATGACTATATAAAACACTATTTTTATCTATGACACAATACAATTCCAGTAAAATATCATCGGTCACTTCCTGTCGATGAATAATGCGTTTAAAAATAAAAATGTGTTGAATAGGTCATCAATACGCTTACAAATATCTTGAAACTGGTTTAGTGCCTAAGTGGTCACAGGAAAAAGCTAGCCTGTTCCTATCTATTCTTTGTAATGAAAAAAAAACTTAATTATTTTTACTGTATTTGTTTAGATTAAATTTTTTTAAACAAGACATATTTTTTTCTTTTTAACTTTAATTATGACACGCAACCAAACATTAATTCTTGCTTTATCTCAAACACGTCCTTATTATGTCTAGTATTAGGATAAAATTTTATTTTGTTTTGACTAAAACTCTTCGCAACGTATTTTATGATCTTGGAGTCATGCATTTCGTGCACAAAAATACCAACAATAGCGCTACACGCACCTGTTTCGCGAATTTCCAAAAGTATTTTTCTCCGTTTTACCCATTTTGAAATTAATGTTTCACCATCCTAATCAGCATTACAATTTGCATATGTTAACGTTTGAAAGTGTCAAATTACCTAGAAAATAAGAAAATGAACACAGACTGCATACATTTTTATCCTTTTTATTTCGTAGGATTTTGAAAATTCAAAACACTAATTTAGTGCAGTTATTAACGCTAGTTACGACGGTTGAATGAGATTTTTCCAAAAAATGTAAAACGAAAAAGTTACGAATTTTTAATGAACGTCGTTCCGAAATTGTGAACGAATTTTTCTGGTTAACGAGCTTTTTCGTCGATTTTTGCGCAAAGAGTTTGCAATAAAAAGTACCAAAATTGCGAACATGAGCGTACTAAAACACACACGCACGCGCGCGCGCGCACACACACACACACAATATATTATTATTATTATTATTTGCGTATAGACCCAGTTGGATCACGCAAAGCACTCCGATTCATGTCTTGTTCCTTCTAATCCTCCACACCTCCCTCATCCTGTCTCCATGGATCCTCCTCCGCCCTCCGTCCATTTTACCCCTGCTCTCTTTGGGATTTCATTCTATGGGATTTTCCACCCGAGCATCTTTCTCCTGTATGCGTTCCTGTCTTCAATGTCTGTTGAGTCTATTTCTGCGTCATGTAGGTCTATTCTGACTTGTGTGATCCACGATATTGTTGATTTGACTCCTTGTATATACTTAAGGATTCTGTTGGCAAGTCTCGTTGTTAGGAGTCTACTGATGTGTCCATAGAACTGAAGCCTCCTTCTTTTCTATGGCGACAGATTCTGCTGCCAGATTCAATATCTTCTCTGTGGTCTTCCGGGAATGCAACCTGTATCCATTTTCTGTTAATCTTGGGCCAAGTATCTTCCTCAATATTCTGCGTTCTTCCTTCAAAATGTCTTCCATGGTACTGTATGTGTGGAGTGCTAGCGTCTCGCTTGCGTATAATGACTCCGGTTTTATGACTGTGTTGTAGTGTCTGATTTTTGTGTGCGTCGACATACATTTCTTATTGCAGATATCACGCGTTATACCAAGAGCCCTCTTTACACCCAGTAGCCAAACTCTTTGCGCAACCTTCTCGCCACATGTGGGTTCAAGAATTCCTCCCAGATATTTGAAGCGCTTTATTCTGTTTATCTTACCATATTTTGTGTTTAGTTCTTCAATATTTAATTTTGAACAGAAGAATTCGGTTTTTTGAAACGAGATCTGTAGACCGACCCTTTCTGCACATTCTTTTAGAACATCTATCTGTTTAATAGCTGTTGTTTCATTATCTGTGAGTATGGCTAGATCATCTGCAAAAGCTAGGCACGCGATTTCTGTATTGTCCTTAGGTCTTCCAAGTCGAACTGATTTCCAGTGTCCTTCAATTTTTATTTCGTTTTCCCATTCTCATAACTTTGTCCAACACTAGATTGAAAAGGAGAGGCGAGAGTCCATCTCCTTGGCGAACTCCAGTTGATATATATATATATATATATATATATATATATATATATATATATATCAGACCCCTCTGAAGTTGGTCTAGAGAGATCAGGTTTAGTGCTCATTTCAAGGTCCCTGGTCTGGGCTCCCCACTTGCAAAAGGAAATTCGTTATTAATTATTATAATTTTGTATAGTAATACAAAACAACAAGAAAGAGCGAATAACACATTTTATTATTTCATATAATTATTTAATATAATAA
>CM040188.1:63550438-63555438 GCA_022606455.1 Callitettix versicolor | reverse complement strand
TTTGGGATCAGCTAGACGATGTCATCCAAAGGGTGCCAGAGAAACATAACATCATACTAATGGGAGACTTTAATGCCCAGATAGGGAAGGAGAGAAAATATCGTCACATTGTTGGGGAATACCCGGCGCATAGCAGGACTAATCAAAATGGCGTCAGACTTATCGAGTTATGCCAAGCCCATGGCATGGTTCTAAAATCCACAGCTTTTAAAAAGCTTCCTAGAAAACAGAAAACGTGGATTTCACCAAACCCAAACTTGGGTGAATTCCAATTGGACCATGTGGCTATCCGACGGAAGTTCCATAAAGAGATACAAAATGTCAAAGTCCTGAGGGGAGCGGACCTAGACTCGGATCATTACCTGTCGAAGGTAAAAATTAAAATCATCCCCAAAAAGAGAGGCAGTGGCATCAAACTCAAAAGTAAACTATATGATCCGGAGAAAATCTTAAATTCAAAAGAATACCATCATTCAACAAAGGATATACACAACCAAGATTGGGATCAAATGAAAGGGAACCTATTATCAAAAGCCGAACAAGTAGCCCCTATAACAAAAGTCAAAAGGCATGTGTGGTGGTCGGAAGAATGCGACGATCTATTGAAACAAAGGAAGGGAGCTTGGCACAGATGGCAGTCGCAACGAAAGGAAAACAATAGACAAAACTACTTGAATATTAGAAAGATGGTAAATAAAAATATCAAAAAAATTAAGAAGGCCTACGAAAACCAGATGCTAGCCCAAATGGATGAGGATTTTGCTAAGAACAAGACAAGGAGTTTTTACAAGGTTTTTAGACAGAGACTAACAAAGTATAACCCACCAACCCTACAATTACGGGACAAGAACGGAATTATGGCACATAACAACAAAGATAACTGCAGGATACTAGCCGACTATTTTAAAAATCTCCTCAACTGTGAAACACCAGTTGAAAAAATGACATTTAGTGTCCCCATAAATACTAACCCTGACTCACAGCCGCCAACCGTTGAGGAGCTGGAAACGATCATATCTAGCCTTAAAAACAACAAAGCATCAGGAGAAAATCAGATCACAGCCGAACTTTGGAAGAATGCCAGCAAGGAAGCAATAGAATCCCTACAAAAAGTTTTTCAGGAAATCTGGCTAAAGGAAATGATTCCAGAAGAATGGAAGATGGCCCTTATCCACCCAATCCACAAGAAGGGGATAAAAAGGACCCCAACAACTACAGGGGCATATCTCTTTTGGATGTTACCTATAAGATATTCTCGAGGGCCTTACTTAATAGAGCAGAACCACAATTAGATTATCAGTTGGGAGAATATCAAGCTGGATTCAGAAAGGGGAGATCTTGTCCGGAGCAAATATTGAATCTCAAAAATCTCATAGCCTATCAGAAGTCGAGGGCGAAGAAGTATGTCATCGCCTTCATTGACTTCCAAAAGGCGTATGACTCATTAGATCGGGAAGCTCTCCTTGCTATATTAAAAGAACTAGGTCTGGATGGCAAAACAACAAACCTCATCAGGAAAGCCTCACTAATACATTTTCCAAAGTTAAATTCATGGGGAATTGTCAGCCCCTTTTGAGATCAAAACTGGTGTACGACAGGGTGACGGACTGTCCCCTCTCCTGTTCAACTGTGTCTTGGAGAAGGTAGTCAGGGAATGGGATAAAACAGCCAGTGGCGGGATCCGACTGGGATCGGTAAACAGGGACATTAAGATCAAGTGTTTGGCTTTTGCAGATGACATGGCTTTACTGGCTGAGACATGGGAGGAAGCCAAGGAGCAGTCCTCGAACTGCTGAAGCAAGCGGGGAAGGTAGGCCTCAAAATCGCCTTTGGAAAGACCAAAATAATAACAAACATTAAGAATCCTCCAAAATATTTGAAAGTGGGGAACAGAAAATGGAGATTGTCAGGGATTTCAAGTACCTCGGAGAGTGGATCAGCTGGAATGGTCTAGAGAAGAAAGCCATGGAATCTAGACGAAACAAAATGGAAATAGCTTTCCAGCTCACAAAAGACACCTATAACAAAAATCACTCTCCTGGAATGCCAAGATAAGACATTATAATACTGTAGTCAAGCCTGAAGCCCTTTACGCTGCGGAAACGTTGTCCTTAACGACTTATGGACCAATGGAAAAGTTGGAGATCAAAGAAAGAAAAATTCTACGGAAAATTCTAGGTCCCAAATTCTATAATAATAAACTTGTGCACATTAGTAATGAGACCCTGTATAGGAGGACCGAAAAGATGTCCCATACAATAAAGAAAAGGAGGATTGACTTCTATGGTCACATCCTACGAATGGACCCGAAAAGGATAACAAAAAGGATCTTCGACTTTTTCCGCAATAAGAAAACCAAACTGAACTGGTTTAAGGAGATAGAGAGGGACCTACGAGAGTTTCAAATTACAGAAGAGATGCTTGCAGATAGATCCGCAAAGAGTATAATCGAAGGTAAAATGAAGAGGTTCCAGGACAGGGTCAAGACCAAAATACCATATAGGATTTCTGAGGCAGAGAGGACGGCAAGATCTGAAAGGATGAAGAAATACTGGGCGGACAGGAAAGCACGACACACTGAACATTGATTGATCAATCGTCCCCCAAAGTGGGTGAAACGTAGAAGAAGAAGTATACTTTTTTGACTTATTTCATAAAACAACCAGGAAATACAATAGTAACTAATATTATGAAATAGTTTTATATTTTAAGAATTATGTAATAATAATGAAACTAACTTAAAATAACAGAATGACAGACATTGTAATAAAAGAGTGCAATGACGATTGTAAAATATGATTCGTTTTGTTATGTATTAGTTCGGCTGGCTGCCTAAAAAGTATTATTAGATTTTTGAAAAGTATTATTAGATAAGTATTACTAGATACTTATTTTTTTTGACAACGTAACTGATCAAACTATTCTATAGGTAAAAATTATTATGTGTAAAAAAAAACAAAATTTCGGCTAGCAGGAAAACATAGCATTGCCAAAACCATATTTTTAGGATTTTTTTGCTTTATTTCAATATAAGAAAACCACTGCAGATATTTGGGCAGCATATTTTTGAAACACCTGTGTGTGTGTGTGTGTGTGTGTGTGTGTGTGTGTGTGTGTGTGTGTGTGTGTGTGTGTGTGTGTGAATAGTTGTGTGTGTGTGTGTTTGTGCGCGCGTGTGTGTGTGTGTGTGTGTTGTGTGTGTGAATAGTTGTGTGTGTGTGTGTGTGTGTGTGTGTGTGTGTGTGTGTGTGTGAATATGTGTATGTGTGCGTGTGTGTGTGTGTATGTGTGTGTGTGTGTGTGTGTGTGTGTGTGTTGTGTGTGTGTGCGAATAGTTGTGTGTGTGTGTGTGTGTGTGTGTGAATGTGATATGTGTGTGTGTGTGTGTGTGTATTTATGTATGTGTGTGTGTGTGTGTATATATTTATGTATGTGTGTGTGTGTGTGTGTGTGTGTGTGTGTGTGTGTGTGTGTGTGTGTGTGTGTTGTGTGTGTGTGTGTGTGTGTGTGCGCGCGCGTGTGTGTATATGTGTGTGTGTGTGTGTGTGTGTGTGTGTGTGTGTGTGTGTGTGTGTGTGTGTGTGTGTGTGTGTGTGTGTGTGTGTGGTGTGTGTGTGTGTGTGTGTGTGTGTGTGTGTGTGTGTGTGTGTGTGTGTGTGTGTGTGTGTGTGTGTGTGTGTGTGTGTGTGTGTGTGTGTGTGTGTGTGTGTGTGTGTGTGTGTGGACTTCTACACTACAAATTTATCAGTAACAATACATACTCTGTTACTTTAGGTCGGTAACTGTCAACAACCTAAGGATGTCACGAGGAGGCGGAGCGAAGATAAGCACAGAAAACCCTTCAGCCACCAAATCCGAAGCTCCTATGAAATGGAAAGCCATCAAAGTAGTGATGCTAACCACTGGTGCGTACACCATAACATACGGCCCCTACATAGTGGCGTGTTTCTTTTATTATATGTGCGAGGATCCCAAGTCCTGCGCCATCATAGCAAAACTGATAGCCAGTCCGTTAGCTATCCTTTGCTTTATCAACTCGTTGCTGAACCCGATCATCTACGCGTGGTGGCACAAACCCTTTCGGCAGAATCTAGTGTTGATACTGTGCAAGAAGTCGAGCAACAAGAAGGCTGCAGCTTTCAAGAACAGCATGTCTCACGGTACGAGCACCAAGTCTACGTCCAACAATTCCGAAGCCAGTGGGTACACGGAGGAAGTTTCTCATTTGTAATGTTTATCTAATGAATACCGCTGTAATACGTTGTGCAAAAACATTGAACAAACTTTCTTAAAACAAATTTGAGTTATTCAAAAAGACTTAAGCATCCAAACGGTACCTATTAGACAAAATTTCTCCAAAATATTTATTCGGGTGTTGCCAACAAATTCCAAATATTTGGTAAAATGTCTAATGATTAAAGAGTCAGATTATTCTGATATCAAAGAAAATTTGTGGTCATACAGTAGCCTAAATGTTTGGGCTATTTTGTTTTTCCAGTTTACCTTAAACTGTAATTTATCTGTAATATTCCTTCCCTCTTATTGGATATTTCGAGCTGAACTTTTAAACGTTTTTAATTTTTAAAATTAACAACATCTCAGCTGTCTCACTGCCGCAACAGAAGCGAATTTCTGAAAATATATTTTTTCTTACCCTTTATTCTGAAACTCTGGTCAAACCATCATAATCAGCATAAAACCTGCATGCATTAAGATTTTCAACAAACTTTTGCATATCTACGATTTAACAAAAAAAAACATTAAAATAATTTTCATTTTTTTTAGAAGTGAAATTAACGCCATCTTGAAACCGTCGGACTGATTTGCTGGATAATATTTTTGTCGAGCTATGTAGCTACTGCTATGGAAACGGTTGCCCTTTAAAGCCCTTCATGTGGAATTAAATAAGACAAAAGTGTAGTTTCCCTCAAATTCGAAACTAAGATTTTTAAAAATTACCTTCAACCATTTTTATGTGATTTCCAATCTCTCAAAATATC